>CM037924.1:3531500-3934000 GCA_021346845.1 Apeltes quadracus | reverse complement strand
TTGTTGTATGATCCATTTTCAGGACAACTCAAGAGACATTTGTCTCACGTTGCGCGGGAGGAGGAAGAGGAGGAGTTGAACTTTGGACCGAGTGATTGTGAATACATGAGTAAATATTGGCGTTGTATCATACATTGAGATAATGTTTTATAACTACTCGGGTAATTTTATCGGCCACCTTTATCGCTGCATTAGTCATGCTCCATTGTGGGGAGAAAGACACGCCCACGCCTCGTCCTTGCAATGCATGCTGGGAAAACAACACTGAGGGGGGAAATCATGGGGTTTTATTCAAACAGGAAAGCCAAATGTTACCTGTGAATTTGGTCGAGATGAAACGCTGCTTTCTACCTCGTAAGACGGGTTAAGTTGACAAACACGCGTCCCACAATGCACCTGTGACTGTTTCTTGAAGGCCTCGTGTTGGCTGGCCCCTTATTGATGGCGTCCTGAGGCAGGTTATGGATCACTGGCTGCGTGTGGACATGTAAACATTAGCTGTGGCTCAAGGTCAGTCCGCCCATGCAGGCGTACCGCCGCCGGGTAGCGGAAACAACACCCCGGCGGCATTCTGGGGGTTAGCGCTCAAGTTTCTCTTCACACCACGTTTGTGAAGTGCTTTGCTAGGTAGTATGTCGTGCACGTTTTACGGGTATTTAAGAGCATCCTAAGCTTATTCATAATGGCAGCCTGGCGGAACCGTTCCTCTGTACTTTAGGCCTGAAGGTCGGGCAACTTGCTCCGCGTCAGACCTGCGGGGTTAAAAAATCTTTCAGAATAAGTTGGTTTGTGAGAAGTGGAATTTCAGACGTGTTCAAAAAAAGTCCACGTCCTGTGAGGAAACTACCTTGCACTCGACATTCAGCATTTAATTTGGGTGAAACCACCCATAAGGGGTTCGGTAAAGACACTTTGTGTAGTTTAGTAGGAGTCAGTTTTTGTGCACCACCTCTTTTTGATACTATTATTACTTTGCCTCCTGGGTAATATTTTTAATATAAATATTTTGGAATACCTGCTGCTCACTTGCTCGTCTGGCCGGCCCATGAAGAGATTCATGAGAAAGCCGAAGTGCTGTTGAAACAGCTGAATCATCGTTTTTTGTAAAATTGGACCAAAGGTCACATCGTAAGAAAAGAAAAAGACGTTTACACAACTGGTTATTGTTTTCTCTCTCTGTGCAACATTAAAGCCGTATCAGAAAATCCCAGTTGCCCTTTTTACTACAGTTCCAGTGTTCTGACGTTTGCTCGACGACATGACGGGGAAGTTGCTGTCGTGACCCCGCTTCCTTCCAGCCGTGGTCGAGTCCTCCGTGACCCCCGACCCGCCTGCCAGATGAGGCGAGTGTGAAAGGCTTGCAAGTGTGGGGCTGTTTTTTTTTTTTTGCTGACTGTTTCTTTGCGTCCGGCGGGGCAGCCAAACGGGCACGCCCGGGAGTGAGCGAGGGGAAAGCCTTTCCACTGAGTGCAAGAACCGACTCGTTTAGCGCCGGCGACGCTGCGGAGTACAATGGCGGAGAAGTTGTGCCTGTAGGTGGTTTGAGGCGAGACGGAGGCGTAATGGCCCTCCTATGTAAATCCTATCAGATTACTAAACGTCCCGCATGGTGAGTGCCGCCAGCTTATGTAAAGTTAACTTGATTGTTTTACACTAGCTTATTGCTCGGACCCAACAACAATTTTCTTGCCTTGTTTGCGTTTATTATTCTCCATATTCTCAATCTCACTGTTTTTGAGTACAATTTTCCACTAAATAAAGGGAAGCGATGGGACAACACCTACAATTGGTACTATTCAATTGAAAGTTGCTCGTCGTGCGCGGCCCAAGCGGACTGGTTTCCCAGCTGTAACGGCTCCTTTGCGTTTGTTATTTGCAACATTAAATCTAACTCACTTTAGCTCGGCACTCAGGTGCGACGTGCTAACTGGGCCTCTCACACGTCGGCTGCACCTGCCGAGCTGCAGTGGTTCTGCTCTGTGCCGCTGACAGCTGCAACATGCACCGTGTGTTCCAGGTTGCCGCTCGGGTTCCATTCTCCTGAATATCTCAGGAACGTGTCGTGGGTCGGGGGGAGGGGGGGGGATTTGTGTCGGAGTTCAGCCCGGACCTTCGGTTAACTCTGACCAGAATGTGCTGGTCCTGGCAAAACAGCTTGGCCACAGCTAAATAAGGATTTATGCAGCAATTTCTCATAAATCCCACGTTAGAAGTGACGGCGTCTTGGACAAACGCAGATGTAAGCTTCAGCCCGACCCGTCCGCGGAGGCTCCATTGTTCTCGTGGATTATTTCTGATATCTGAGTCGTTGAGGCCTGCAGAGGGCTCAGGGAGGGGAGGGGGAGAGAGGGAGGGGCGGGGCGAGGCGAGGGGGAGAGAGAATTAAACCGGTGTCTAGCAACAGGCCAGGTCTGTGAAGTCGCAGGTGTGATACTGTCAATATTATGCTTCACGCAATGTCCCTCCGCTTCCTGTACCTCCTAATCTCTTTACCTGTTGCCCTGTCTAGTAATGGCATACATGAAGTATTCTTTATCTAGCATCTAGTTCACCAAACCCCTTCCTCTATAAAAGTAAATATTCTTATTTTAATGACAGGCAGATTGATGCTTGGAGGACATTGCTGGAGATTTCCACTTCAGGACCACCCAACAACATTTATTACTCAACACAACCGACTAGGATTTGTGTGATCATTAATGTAATCATTTATTTTGCGCCGCCAAAATAAATAGTTGTGCAACTGAACTGTTTCCGTGCAACTGAACTGTTTCCATGCAACACGTAAACACTTCCCTGCACACGAGCCAGCTACTTAGCAGAGTTCTACACTTGTATCGTGCACATTTAGCTCATCTCTCTTTTTCATTTTTGGCGGTTGTCATGGGAACACACCCATGACCACAGCGTGTCCGGGGCTACTTTCTTTCTCCTTCGTCTGTTGTGTTATTTGAGGACGTACGTGTATCTTTGCGGCCAGATTCTACAAAGAATGTTGAAGTAATTTGTGGTTATTTTGTTTTTTCCTGTGTTAGTTTGTCATCCTGATCGGTTTATTGGAGTGAAATATCATGCATTTAGCTGTTTGTACTCATTTTAACGTGGCATTTATTCAATTTATAGATTTTTGTCATCGTTTAACTAGGTTAAAGGTTGTGAGCGCAGACGGTCACCATAATAAACTTTAACGTAACCTTGCGAGCTAAATCATTAAAAACTGCAAATCATCCATCCAGGCATATCTTACATTTTTTCAATAAATGATGCCGCTCTGTTTCTCACATTACGTCATTTGACCCGAGACCTCGACCTTGTTAGCAAAGTCGGATTCCTCACACGGGTGTGACATGCGGGTGGAAATATTTGTCTCCGGGCTCGCCTTACTGTTCCTGCGTTCACACCTTTCGAGTCAGCAGATCATCGATTGGGATTAATTATTGTTTTTTATTCACCAGGATAATCAGTCGTAAAGGTTAAAGTTTTTATCAGTGGTCCATTTGATGAATCTCTAATGCATTTGAGATAAAGTTATAGATGTTGTGTCAGTTTGTGCAATAGAATTCTCGCCTTAGAAACAGGAGTTGACCTTCCAAAAATTAAAAAAAAGAAAATATGTATCATTTGGCAAGTTTAATTCTGCACTTAAATTACTTTTTCATGACGTGTATGTGAAAAGTTTAAATATGCCATTATCATCATTATGTGGCTTCATCAGACCAGATGACCATTTACGATGTTCCTAGTATCCAGTAATGTAGCTGCTGTGACCACTTATCTGCAGCTGAAGGACAATTTTTTTTTTTGCGATTACTCTGCATGTAATAAAATAATTACAATTGCTGTGATGTTTTGTTGTTCTTCTTTTTGGAACGACCGGGTGTGGCGCTGTGATAAGTGATTCCCTATCGCGATCAAAACCCTCTTTACTTACACAAGGCGCTTAAATGAATTATGAGTGCGAGTCACGTTTACCTCTCCGATGCGTTCAATGACTTGTTCTCCGTGTTCTACTGAGGGCCGTATGGAGCGAGCACATTACGCGTTTTTTCCGCCTCCGACCAGAGATCGAAACAAGCAAGCTGTTTTTTTTTTTGCTGCATGGGTGTCGGCCGGGGTCGAGAGCCCGATGCCAGTCCAACAATGGCCCCCTTTCATGATGACAAAGTGTCCTCTGATTTTTCGCCTGCTGCGCGCGAATAATATCATCAGCCCACGCAAAAACGTACCGCGGGGGGGGGGACTCCAGAGTCGTGTGTGTTTTTCAGAGAAGTCGGTGGGGGGGGGGGGCGGGGGGGTGCCTCAGCCTTCAGGGCCGTGGTCACAGAGTAGTGGTCTTAAAATCAAGGCCGGGGGGCCCCATCTCAATTCCCCCCCATGCCCCTCGGGCCACGCTGCGTCCCGGCGCTCGCTCCGGCTCTTCCTCGTCCCCTCTTCCTCTCCTTGTGTGAGCTGGTTATTCATCCGCCGTGCGAGTCGGGGAGGGTGGGGAATCGGAAGACTGCTGTACCAGTCACAATCAGTTTACAGTCTTATTCCATTACGCCGTCTCTCTCTCTCTCTCTCTCTCTCTCTCTCTCTCTCTCTCTCTCTCTCTCTCTCTTCACTCCCTCGGTCTCTGTGTCTCCATGCGCTTTTCCTTGTATCGCTTTGCCGTCCTCCTGAAGGGAAGAATCCACTCTGGCGTTTGATGACTGAGGGTGGAAAGTTACTCCAGTCTGAAGGAGGTAAGTTGCACATGTTTACATAGCCGGCGAACTAACTGACTCTGCTCAGCTGCGTTCAGCAGCTCGGGGTTGTTTTTTGAGGAAATCCAGGCTTCGGTGTTTGGAAATACATTTTTTAGTTTTGGTTCATCATTAACTTCCACCTCCGTGAGTGTGAAACTATCCCTATGATTCATTGACCTTCTCACAGTAAATGTTTCTCCTGCCTTCCCGCTCTTCTATAGCGTCGTAGATGTAAACCAGCCGCGCTGCTGACAAGGAAGTCTGAAAAGAGTAACCTAAAGAGGACATGGAGGAGTAGCTCGGGGCTGTGCATTTCTGACATTCCTCTACATGGAGGTGACAGAAGTCGTTCCCTCGAGGGAGTGCGGTCACGTGTCTGCAGCTCCCTCGAGGGAATAAGCCGGCAGTGTGAGGAAACCCTCCCACAGGTATGCGGACGTTCCCCTCGGCTCTTGTGCGGCGCGCCTTTTACTTGCCGGAGGTTGAAATCGGCTCAGTGATCCCGCGAGGTTCGAGCTCTGAGATGAAGGTAGTCATAGTGGTTTTCATCAACTGCTGTCGGTCTCAGCTCGTAAAATAGTCTCTGCCGAGTTAATGGCGAGACTTCGTTTTCAGTTTCTTCATCTTGAACTTGCAGTAGAGTAAATACAGAACTGTTTTTTCCTTTTCCCCCTTTGCGTGCATGATCACAAGACTATCCTCCTGACTCGCACCATCAGTTTTTTTTATGGTCTGTATTCCCTTAAACCTTCTCTCTGAAGTGAGTCACATGTTGCAGTTTGTACACCAAACCGGGAGATGTGTGTCATTTGCATGAGCCCAAAAAGTGCATTTTTGTGTACATACAAATTGTCAGATTTGAACTATTCAGCATCTTTCCTCAGAACGAGACATGGTGCTCTTGTTGAAACTTGAGGCGCCCGACAGAGAGCCTCAAAAGCAACAACCGCCGAGTTTTGCGTAAGCGTTTCCTCAACCGTCACGTATATGATGTGCTGCACAACAACCTCATTTCCGCCTCCTGGTGACGAAGCATGGGGCCGTGCAAGAGCACCGAACTGCAGTCAAAGTCAGCCGCGCGGCTGACCTGGATGCTGAACTCGATCGCCTGGAAGCTTCAGCCAGGAGATCCGCCCGACGGATGCGGCGCTGTCGACGTTGCTACGTGGTTAGCACTTTAAAAAAAAAAAAACTGTACGGGGGAATTTGGAGATGGAAGTTGACATGATCTGTTTACACTGGCTTTTTTTTTCTTTTCTTTTCGACCTCACTGCAAGTTTGTCCTTGATGTCCTGAGATAATGTGTCGCCCAGAATAACAAGTACTGCAGATACAAGGGGCCAGTTTGACGCCCCGCGATAACAAAGCGGCACTTTGAATCGTAACACTGAAAGCAAGTAAACAGGCTTAAACTTGGGATCCAGCTCAGTTTTGGCAAATTGCACCTGTAGTTTTGTCATTAAATATCTTTTAGACTTCTTCCTTTCTTCGTGCGTCACTCACCTACCCCACATCGTGATATAACCGCCGAGTAATGATATTGACTGAAGGCGGGACAGGCAGTTCTTAAGCCCTCAGGCAGTGAAAAGATTGTACAACAATAGCGTGGGAAGAGAGGGCCGCGCCCTGCTGGTCCTCTACTTTGGGAACACGCGTTGCACTTGACATGGCAGGCCTTTTGTCCACAGAAACCTTTAGAGGTCAGATAAACCACAGCGGCGTTGGTGCGTGCACATCTTCTGCGCGGTCATTTTGGAAGCGGTCAGCCTTTTTAGATAAAAGCGGTTTCTTCACATCAAGGACAAAAAAAACAACACTTGTTTGTTTAAGAAACTTGGAAGACAATGGCAGGGCTCAGCGGTTTGTGTTGTTTTACTTTGTTGAGCTTTCCGGTTTTTGTTCCCAGTTGGTTCATTTGAGGAGACTAGTTTGTCTCCATGCAAGACTCAAAAGCCAGTAGAGTGCCGCCCTACTGTGGGACGAGGGGTGTCCTCCCGGTTCCTTGTAGCACCTCAGTGCACGTCTGATGAGCATCCTGCTGTTTAGGAGTTGGGTGTTTTTCTTGGGGGTGGTTTCTCTGTCTGGCGAGCTGTTGGGTCTCAATAATGCTCCAAAAACCCTCTTCATCAACCCAAAACGACTTGTGATTTTCGTCATTGTCAAAGAAGACGCGTAATCGAAAAATTAACTGCACGAAGGACAAAAAAAACGATACATCTGGGTTGAAAGGACGTGTCGGAGACCCAGTTTTACTCTTTGGCCATTTTACAAAAAGGGCCAAAATACCGTTTTCTTGAAATGTAGTAATATCACAATCTTTGAGGCATTGGCGAGATGAAATTAACAACGAGCTGTTTTTTTTTTTTTTTTCAGATAATTTGGTCACAACAATTCAAGACGGCAAACATGCTTCAGAAGGTCCAGGAGATTGGCTCACACGCCATGGACATCTACAACTACCTCTTGGCAGGGATTGGTAGGTTTAAACCAAATACAACACATCGATTTATCTTTTTGTTTTGTGGCGTGTTTTATTTATTTTTTTCCCGTTTCCTAGATCCACGGCTGAAGGACTATCCAATGATGCAGACTCCTATTCCCATGTCCGCCATATTGCTGTGTTACCTCTTCTTTGTACTGTACCTTGGGCCGCGCACAATGGCCCATCGGAAGCCCTTCCAGCTGAAGGAGGCCATGATAGTCTACAACTTCTCGCTAGTGGCACTGTCGATAGTAATCGTCTACGAAGTAAGACGTTGTTGCTTCAAGTCCCCAACATTTAAAGACCCGCTTTTCATACGATCCATTTTCTAAATGCAATGATCTGATTTAGTTCCTGATGTCTGGTTGGGCCACAACATATACCTGGCGATGTGACCCGGTCGATACGTCCAACAGTCCTCAAGCACTTCGAGTAAGTCCCCTCTTCGCGATCGTTATTCGACTGGTGATTTCCGATGGTGTGCAATGATCATTTCACGTCGGGGTTCTCCCTCCTCACCAGATGGTCCGAGTGGCCTGGCTGTTCTGGTTCTCCAAGATCATCGAGCTCATCGACACGGTAGGTTCGGTCTTCTACCCGACTCGCCGGGGCGTTCGCCTTTGGTCGATGCAGCTCTGCTTCAGCCTGATCGATCCCCTCTTTTTGCTCAGGTCTTTTTCGTGTTGAGGAAAAAGCACGGCCAGGTGACCTTCCTTCACATCTTCCACCACTCCTTCATGCCCTGGACCTGGTGGTGGGGGATCGTCTACGCTCCCGGTGAGCACACGTTAACGACGCCTTGATTTGCCAAATGGTTTGGTCATAATTAATGGTTGAGCAATGAGCGCTTCTAAGGTCGTTGAAATTGTCCCGTAAACTAATCTTGTGGATGTTGACCTGTGCAATCAGCAACACTTTCCTCCACTTGGCTTCTGCTCTGTATTTTTTATTTTATTTTTCCAACGCTGTGCCGGCTTGATTTATAGTTCTGCTCAGTCATGAGAAAATGATTAACCTCCAGCCTCTGACCTGTCAAACCAAGGAGGTGAAGGTTTTACCCCCGATAAGTTGACTTCATGCCGTTTGTGACTCTTACCTGCAGGTGGAATGGGATCTTTCCACGCCATGGTGAATTCCACCGTCCACATCATCATGTATTTCTACTACGGCCTTTCTGCTGCTGGACCGCGCTTCCAGAAGTTCTTGTGGTGGAAGAAATACATGACTGCCATTCAGCTGGTAGGACACCCTATGCTCTCCACAGTTCTCTGTTGTTCCTTTCATCATCAATTTTTCAGCTCGAGGAAGGCTTTGCTCAGCAGTCTTTTCATATAATGTCTTTTTTTTTTTTTTTTTTTTTTTTTTTAAATTTTATTTGAATGTCTCTGCTCCCAGAGCTTTGAGACAAATCAATGTGCTCGGCTGATTCCTGGTTCCTTCCCAACAGATCCAGTTTGTCCTGGTGTCCCTCCACGCTACCCAGTATTACTTCATGAAGAGCTGCGACTACCAGTTCCCCATGATCCTCCACCTCATCTGGATGTACGGAACCTTCTTCTTCGTGCTCTTCTCCAACTTCTGGGTCCAAGGCCTACGTGAGGGGCAAGCGGTTGCCAAAGCAGGAAGTCGAGCAGCGCCCGAGCGCCGCCGCCAACGGCAAGCGCCGCGAGAACGGCATCGGCCACGGGGCGAGCAACGGCTCCGCTCGCCACGAGAACGGCGGCAGTCAACTGAGCAAGATGAAGAAGGCCTGAGACGGCCGGGAGCAAACCGGGAGAGGGAGGACGACCCCGGTGAACCCGTTTTAAAACTACTACGGATTCCAAAGAAAGTTTCCGGCTGTGTTTCTTTTTCCTGTTATTAGTTTTTAATGACGTGGTCGATGATTTCCACGGTCGGCTCCGAAACGTCTTTGGTTGCATTGTCTGTTTGTTTGTTGAGCTCGAGTTGAATGGGACATTAATGTATGAAGAGAAGATGTTTTTCACCAAACTGTTATCTTCACTGATGTTGCAACGAGCTCCTGGTTCAGTGTCACACTGGTATTCACCCCACTTGCCTTCACTACTTCTCTGACCCCTACGACCCCCCCCCCCCCCCCCACCCCCGATGACGGATAACTGTACAGTTTCTATCAAACGTGAAAAATACTTTCTGTAAATAGTTTTACGTCAAAAAAACAACTAATTTGTATTCGTTTAGACTTTCTAAATTTTGTTGCGTATTTAAAATTAAATGCCAATAAATTACATTTTTAATTATTTTACACTGTTTCCATACGTCATTGTTTTCACCGGATGTAAAGTGTGTGTGCGACGTGATTTTAAAATGTTGTGAAGACTAGCTGTGTCTCAACAAAGAAAATTATTTGTATTGCCAGCTGAAGCCTTTTGTCTCGGCCATCTGAAGTATGTGGAGCCAGTAGGAGGTTTAACAAGAGCTCCATTATGCCTGGTTGGGAAAAATCATTGTTAAGAGGCAGAGAGATAACAAGTGCCCTGCGGACCGGATCTCCTCCCACCGCGACCAACCACGCGCGGGTTCATCGGGTTCAGACATGCGATCATAGCGCTCATTGAAATCGAGATATTTAGGTCCATTCAGCCTGAACATGAATACGAGCTGAATAAGCCACAGATACACTAAAATAGTCCCTTTGTTCCACAATGTCGAACAGGCAGCTCTTCTTCAATTGCAGCGTGGCCTCATGCGTGAAAGAGCACATTTATGACACGTTTACCCTCCGCATCTGCAACGCAGTGGTTTGAACTAACCACTAGTGTAGTGGAGAAAGAATAAGACTATATTTCCTCTCTGAAATTTGACGTAGACGGCGAGTTGAGTGTCCTCGATTAACTGGCAGTCACAGTAACCGTTTAATTCCAGGCCAACGTTACATTTCATGAGCAATCGAGTAAAATACAACCGACATGAAAACATCCTCTAGGCATTCACTCGGTGTGCATTAGATTGCTGCAGAGTCACCGTTTTGCCAGGTTCCAGGTTCTTTGCGTTCAGACTGTGGGGGCTGAAGGAGTCCCCCACCTGGGGGACCGGCATCGGACATTGTGACCTGGACGATATCAAGCTTATGAGGTTGCTAATGCTGTACAGGGATCTGATGGCCCAAACCTAGGCTTCATGCGTACCCAGATTGTCCGCTGCGGGGTGAGTGCAGAAAGCCCCCCCTCCCACTAAGCACTTCTCTCTACTGGTGAGTGGCTGAGATGAATGCAGACCTCGGATGTGGTCCGGTTCGCCCTTTTCCCCGATGCTTTTATTGCCCTGGAAGCCGTCGGCAGCACAGATGGAGAAGTGCCACAGATGGAGATGCGGTCGGCGTTTGAAAAGATGAAAACTAGTGGTGTGCGCGCGTCTCTTAAGTGATGTTCTCCAGGATGTGAAAGATGAACTCCATCACGATGGGCTCGTCGCCCCTCTTGCGCCCCCTGCTGTGTATCACTGGAACCAGCACGCCGTCCAGGGCGTTCAGGTACTGAGCCGGGAGGGGAAGCCCGTTGCTCCCAGCCACAAATCCCACCTGGAATCCCCAAAGAAACATGTGATTAGTTGTAACTTGGGTACACCAAAGGAGCTTCAGCCATTATCTTTAGTTGTGACAAGTGAGGAGCGTCTGCAACTTTAAGGAATCTCACGCTAAATTTTATGCTTACATTGTTAGACAATATTAATTAACCATTTAATGTTTAAATTTGTGAAAAACAGTATCTCGATAGTAGAGTGCAGTTATTTTTTTTTGCGGCAAAGCAGATTCCAAAGAATGGAGTCGGACTGTGTTCATGAATCAACCTTACAGTGTGTCACCACGACTCCAAACATTTCTGACCTCTTGCGATTCGAAGGCGACACGCAGCCCCAGCTTGGCCATCCCGTCCTCTTTGAGCAGTTTGAGGTGAGGACACAGCGCCAGGCAAAAGGCCCGAGCGATCCGCTCCGTTAACCGGTCGTGTTCAGCGGAGTCGCTGGCGCCTCCTTTGGGCTGATCCCCCCTCTGCAGGAAAAACACCTGCACAACACACAAAGAGGTCATGCATACGGAGGGGGGGGGGGCAGTTTGCGATGGAACGAAGATTATTTACAATGTCTATTAAACTGTTGATTTTCTTATTGATGAAGCACATAGTTGTTTTTGTGTCTCAAAGCCTGAGCTCACTCAGCCACAACTCAATATTCAGTTTTCCTGTCATTGTGGAGTAAATAAATGATGGAGGTTGAATCAAAGAAATTTGACTTGAATATTCATACTTCTGTCCAACGGATAATCTTTCCGTTTTCTTTGTATTCTGACTTCTGAAACATCTTCGTGCTGCAAATGGACTCCATGGATTTCCCGTCGATGGGGCTCATGACTCTGGGGGGGACGCACATTTACCACACAGAAATGTCTCAAAGGCCGCACACTCTGTTATATTGATGCCTTTGAGCACGAAAGCACCGTTTAACCACATGAACATCAAACACACTCACCCCTTGTTCACCAGGCACTTCTCCTCCACCCACTGGACACACACAAGCTCCTGGCTGTCCGATTGGTCGAGCCGTCCGCAGTTGACGGAGTAGTCTTTCATGTCCCGCAGCGACCGGCGGAGCTCGGCCATGGTTTCCACGGTGATCTGCACCATCAGCCCATCTGGGGAGAGGGGACAGCGATACAGGAGAAACACACAAACAGGACACACGTACACTCACATGCATCGACATGTACGCAACACCTGGACGAACGGTCTGTTAGAATGTACACAGACACACACATATACACACACATTCTGAATAAAGCAGGCTTAAAGCAGGAGTTTTACATGCACTACTTTAATGTTAGTTTTTTTGATGATAAAACTATGTAAGCAATGAATTTCCTGAATGTGGAGGTGAAGCTGACTCCCCTCTGAGCAGACCTCGTACCTTCTACGATGCTGGACTTGGCGAGGTACCCTGCAGACGCTTTCAGCGCACTGCTGAATATAAAAAAGCAGGATCCAGTAACTGCAAACAAACAAAAAGACGAGGAGGAAAACAACTTTAGACAAACTCAGTGGCTCCAACGCTGAGGCATTAGGTTTATAGCAACAAGAAAGAGACTGTCCTGCTGTGCCCTCTAGTGTTACATTAGAGAACTTCTTTATTTTTTACTTTAATTTCCCTTTGGGCTCATTAAAAAAATATATATTCTATTTATTATTTATTATTATATATCTAATATAAAGTAATACAATTTCATCCACGTTAAATGTTTAAATCCACGAATGGATTTTGAAGTTACCGCCCCCCTCACTTCTGCCTGAACGCGACACATTCGGTCCAGACTCTGGCGCCCGGTAGCGGCCCACCTTTGCGTGGCTGATTGTGGATGCTGATGGCCTGGGTTTGGTACTGGCCGTCGTCTCCCTGCACGCAGATGAGGTGGGAGTCTGCAGTCTCGTTGAAGCACGCCCCGATGGCCAGCACGTGCTCGTTTGACTTATTCAATGCCTTCATTAGCTGATAAGAGAGGAGGATGACACTTGATTGAAAATACATGTGTGGATGTATCATCGTTAACCCTTTAAAAGGCTTTGGTCGTACCTCATTATAGCCGGTGGTCGGGATCTTTATGCAGGTCCTCTGAGCCTCTAGATCCACAGTGAGCCCCGGCACCATCGGCAGGCTGTAGCGGTAATTCCTAAAGTCCTGGAACACCACGGGAAGAACGGGGGGGATGTTTGGTCAAAGCTTCGACACACCAAAACCCCTCCTAATGCTCGGAAATGGGGATTTGTCGTCCCACTCACCACTAAGAGTCGCATTATGGTGTGGCCAATTTCCCCAAACAAGGGCTTCCTCAAGCGCACGCTGTACAAAGGGCACGGGTAAACTGCAACCAGAAAGGAAAAGCTGCTGACTGAACAGCAACGAACTCTCTGGTGACATCAGGACCGCGGAGAGCATCTACATCTTTCGCCGCAAAAACTGAAGACGCACCTTTTCAAACTGTACCTTGGAGTAAACACTAACAAATTGCAGCACTTAAATTGCCCTTATAATGGCTCGCTTACATCTGTATTCGGCCCCCAATCGCAGCACGAGACGCAAGGGGAAGGCTTTGGCCCAGGCCACCTCTGCCCTGTGGACCAGCAGGCCAAAGAGGTACGGCTGGTTCGGCAGAGGCAGACCTTGAAGGGACTGGAGGGTGGAGCGGAGGTACAGGAAGCCCGCGTGCTCCTCGCTGCCCAGGAAGCTTCCGCCGCACAAGGACAGCGACAGGTGCTTCACCACCTTTCCTGCACAGATACAACGGGGGGGGACACAACACATCACTACGGCACAAACGTACGTTGGAAATTACAGCGTTTTTTATCGCGCACGTGGCTGTGACCTGTGAGGGCGTCCCTGTACAGCTGGATGATGTGGCTGAAGATGTCTTTGGGGAAGCTTTTCTCCTCGGGCAAACACTGCAGCAAGAACACCACCTCCACCTGGCCCACGGCGTGCATCCCCTTTGTCGTCACGCACCAGCACTTCCTGTTAACATCTGTCACGCAATCAAGGTCAAAATCTCAGAGGTCTGCGAGGACAACTCTAATTCTAATTCAAACGCGTGTACGACACGCAGGCAACGTGTCGTTTTCTAAATGCACAGCGAGGAGACATACAGTTGACCAGCTTGACCATCGCCAGCAGGTTGGCGTTGAGGACGAACACCAGGGGCTTGGGCCTGCCGCTCTCCAGCTCCTGGATGAGCAGCACCTCCGAGGGCTGCTCCTCCACCGTGTAATCTGAAGGACAGACACAAAGCAAACAGTGCTGGATCTCCTACTGCTTTGGCTTCGATTCTTCAGATGCCTGCAGCCTGCTTTGGTCCGTTGACGGTAAGTGAGAAACTTCAAAGATCATGTTTGAAGACGAACACCTGTACAGGGAAGAATAACCCTTGTCTCCCACGAGGGGCCTGGTGGGCGGAGTCAGGTGATCAGGGAGATCCAGCTGTGCTGACTGCACAGGGATAAGTCCGCCTGGCGCTTCCCGCCTCTATTCTGTTTGATTTATGGTTCATATTGTATTAGGGTTGTGTTAAATAAACCTATTTTTAGTAACAATGTGTACTCTTCTTATGACCAACGACTTCCTGTGTTAAATGAGAACAGCCCAGCTTGAGGCGCTCGTAGACATTGTCCTGCAAAAAGCTGCTGTCTCTTCATTTTGAGTCTCACTTTTCTTCTCCACACCGGAGTGACTGAATCTTCCCCCACAACGGGATGGAGGCTGTCTTACCTCCTTTGACTCCCGTGGAGGTGAGGATGGGTGGCAGGCCTTGCAGGGGGACGAGGTTGGCAGAGCTGCTCACTAAAGCCGCGGTGCCCCAGCCGTAAGGACCACAGGCCTCCTACAGGAGGTGGGAGACGGAGGACTGAGCCCAATGTTCTTGTACAAACTATCTGACTGGTAACAACATCGGCAGACGTGTTGACATTTACATTAATATTCGTCCCACGTGGCCGCAAGGCTCTCCTGATCTGCGGTGAACTCACAGGACTTCCAACCGGCCCGCCGAGCGCTCGCCTCGTCAGCGGCGAGACCCCTCTGACGGGCGTGGTCGGAGCAGACTCCGACTGCTTAGTGGCGAGGATGTCATCTGCGAACCACACCCTCCTTCTTCCCCTGGGAGGCGTCCCTGAAGAGAGGATGAAGGATTACTGAGGAAAAGTTTCATTCAAAGGCCATGGTCTTAAAAAAAAACACAAAAAAACGAATCTGTGCTCACTTTTGTCCAGGGTGGAATGACAGGAAACACAAACTCGTCCCTCCTTTCCATCCAGGTGTGTGAGTCTGAACTTCAGGTTGGAGCAGAGCGCACAAAAAACCTGCCAATACCGGAGCGCACGCGCACGCATCAACTGCATGTCTTGTTTTTTTAACATTGCACTTCATATAAACGTTCCTCCTCACCTTCCCACAAGCGCGGCAGTGATGCCTCCTCTTGGTGAACGTAAACTTGACCCCACACTTCATGCAGACCTGCGCCTGCGCATCGGGGACCCACACGGGAGCCACCTCGCCGAGGACGGCGCCGCGGTCCTTGGACAGAATGCCGGCGGGGCTCAGCTCGTCGTTGTCGGGGTCCGGAGGAGAAGCCGCACCGTCGCCCGTTGCTCCCTCCCCACCGGCTGTCCTGGGCCTCGCTGCGGGCGGCGTCATCTCCTCCGCTGCACCGGAGCGCCTCAAACCGGCCCCGGAGCTCCTTGGGCCGCCTGTCACGTGACTCGTCGCACGAGGGAGCGCAGGGCGGCCCTGTGGACTGCTCCTGCTGCTGCTCCAGCCTGCTCTCCTCCAGCTCCTTCTCCTCAACCGCGGAGTCCTCCTTTGAGGGCAGATCATGTGGCTTCTTCATCTTCTTCTTCTCCTCCTCCTCCTCTGCAGCCTCCTTCTCAACTTCTTTCTCCTCCTCCTCCTCCTCCTCCTCCTCCGGCCACGCGGCCTCCGCGGGGCTCAGCACCAGCGGGCTGGGAGACTCCCTGAAACAACTCTCCCCCCACATGGAGATGGCGGTCACGGTGCAGCTGCCTTCCTCCAGCCGGGAGGGTGGAGTCGTTTTGGCGGGATGTCCGGCCGGTTTCTCCTCACATGGCCCAAAGCGGTTTCCGACGGACGCGTCAGACGAAGCCTTGGACGGAGATTGTGGTCCTTTCTGGTCACAAGCCAAGCCCGGTTTGGACACATCACCGTCTCTAAGCACCAGCACGCAGGGTCGGTTCAGCCAGTGGTGCTTGGTGTCCTGGAGAGACGGATTGTCTCCTTCGTCTGTGTCGAAGGAGAGCATGATTAGCACTGACACTCGACGTGTCCATCGCTCGTTCTGTCAAGCACACACGTGCACACACACACACACACACACACACACACTCACACACACACACACACACACACTCACACACACACACCAGGTTTTACTGCTCGTTAATAACGTTTTAGGTGGAAAATGCTCACATGAGCTAAGTGGCCATTTGACAGCGTGTGATAATTCATCGCCCTGAACACACCTCACGGCTTTCAATCATCATGAGAGGCAGCATTGGCACTCAGTCGCCCTTGAGAGGTGTGAGGTTGATCTGATCTCAGAACATGGTTGGAAATAAGAGGTTGTGAATTAAATATTAATGTGAGAAAAACAAATCGTAAAGCTGTATATGTGTGATGATACCACACAGCTGCCGGTTCCCCTAGAGAACCAAATATTCAATAGCGGTGTTTGATTGGCTCGGCCAAATGTTAACATGAGGACTAACAGACTTTGTGGTCGTTGCTTATGTTGCATTGAAATCTTCACCGGTCCCACTCCGGAGGTTGACCAAAGACACAGGGATAATGATTTGATTCTGAAAGACTCCATTCGGGATCTCAGCATGAGAACCACCTTCTGTGATGACGAGACAATTAGTGTTCTATAGCTTCCCCTCAAATCCCAGTGAGGCAATAACCATCACAGTTAATTAGAACGCACCCAGGGGAGTTAGCTGGTGTTTTATGAATCACTAAGAGGAATTCAAACAGTCAGAAATCAGAGCCTATAGAATAGCTAACCGGGTATCACCGGCTGTTTCTTTCCACTGTGTCTTTTACGGAAATGTTCTAGTCTCACTCTTAGGTTGAACTGCATTGCAGCTACCTTTTACTTTTTTTTTTTGCAGGGTGGAGGTTTCCCGATCCGGCCGACAGGAGCGATCGCTTCCCGGGACGGTGACGCATTCGACACACGCGCAAATGTTTCATTCCGCCCGCAGGGCACCGAGGCCGGCGGCAATGCGACACTCGGCACCCCTGCGTTACATCAGAACCACCCCTCCCTCCCCCCACAACACCCCTGGTTCACGGAGAACGGTGCGTGTTTCGTCGGCAGCCGGGAATGTGCGCAACACGCTCTCACGCGCGTTCCGGATGATGCGGAATACACGCGCGGCAGAAATGCTGCATCAGCGCCTCCCCTCCCTCCCCGTGACAGACACAAGACGCGCTGTATCGTCACCATGCAGCGCTGAGGAAAATGCATGAAGAGAGCCGCAGATGTGCTTGTGTGCGTGTGTTTGTGTGCGTGTGCGTGTGTGCGTGAGGGGCAGAAAGAGTCGGTTCCTACCCTCGGTTATTGCTCCCAGGAGGCTTTCATTCTCGTCATCCCGCGCGGAGAAGAACTTCAGCATCTTCTCCCCGTTACACGCGGCTTCCCTGCAGCAGCAGCAGCAGCAGCAGCAGCAGCAGCGCCTTGCTCACAGGCGGAGGTGTGATGGGATGATTTCGCCCCCTCCACAAACCCTCCTCTGTGATCCCCTCCTCCTCCCCCCCGGTGTGTCTCTCTCTCTCTCTCTTTCTCTCTCTGCGGCTCTTTGAAGAAACTCAAGAGGTGTGCAGAAATGTCCCTCCCCAGTTTGTCCGTCTGCACAAAGCCCGGCTGCATGCATAACCTGTCCTACTGTAGGACATCATATACACACACACACACACACACACACACACACACACACACACAGAGAGAGACACACACATTATTAGTGAAAATGCAAACTTTTCATTTGGCATCCCAAGCATTGATATTTACACAATCTTGTCAATGACGACATCACCATCTAAAAAATGTTAGTCACCTTTATTTCATTTCATAATCAAAAGTCTTAAGACGGTAGCTTTAATGAACACTGTGATCCTGACCGCGACTGGTGGAGGGATTTGACCGTTTACCGCGAAGGGAGCATTTTTATGTGTTTTATGTGCACAGGCCATTCTGACTGCGACATCCTCGGGTCTGTTAAATTGAAAAGTCTGTGGTTGGTTGGGGTGGGGTCAGTGTCTGATATGTCTGGATGACTAGACATTAAAAACACCACAGGAGGTTTCTTGCTTGGTTGCAGTCCGGCCCTGCATGTGTGTCAGATTGCCTCGTCCTTTGACGCTTCATCGAAGTTCTCCACCAGATCTGCAGAACAAGATCACATTGTGCATTATTGCATTAGAAGACAAAAGGTTACAACTCTACGAAATGATATCAAATTGAATTCAAGGATCAAAGTAGGCAATATATCACTTATACAAAGCAGCTCTTGTACGTTTGAATAAATAACAGACTCAGCATTATGCACATTTTTAAAATTTGCTTTTAAACTTCAGATATCTAAATGCACACACCTGGAACATCGTCGTCCTCTTCCTCAACGTCCTCTGCCTTCAGAGCCTTGCTGTCGAGAGCTACAAATAAAAGAAAAGGGGGGAAAACATTATAGCTCTGGCTAGTTCATATTTTGTCAATAAATGTTTATATTTCCTATTTTCTTATCGTTCAACATATGCCAGGAAGAAAGAGCAAAAACAAACATATTTATTCTACTAACCAATACGTACTGTGTGTAGCTGAAGACTGATGCAACCCTTTACCTTGGTGACATACACCTCCATCGTTGTTTTTAAAACAATTCAGGTCAGCGAGCTTTCAGTGAGTCAGTGAGCTTTACAATGGGGGACAAGCTGCTTTATTGCAATGCACATGGGAGCAGATGCTCCATTCTGTTGCTGTAAATACTCGCTAAAAAGGCAGATGTAATAATCACAGCTGAAAACAGTCCCCAAATAAATAAACTAATACTCCAGTTAGAGTAAATTCTGCATAAAAACCACAGCGCCTGCCTGTTTCAGGACATCATTTTGCCCTCTTGAACTTGCTATGACATAAATGTGACCCTTTCTGAAACACTTCTGTCCTCAGTCGTAACGGGAATGGAAAAGCTTTAGACGGAACAAACGAGCAACACAGGAGGGATTCGCCAACAGTGGACTGCTGACTGTGCGTTTAAAACAGTCATGAACAATCACCCACACCTGCTCCCGTCCTCTCCATGAGAAGAAGTAGATCTTGCATTAAAATCTTTCTAAATGGCTTTAGACCACGAGCCTAACAATCCTCAACAGCACCGGTGCTCTCAGCTGCAGATGCCTCACCCCCCCCGCAGGAAGTGACAGTCCTTCAACTGACCACCCTGAATCCTCCTCCTCCTCCTCCTCTTTTACAGTTATCCCAAGAGGTCAGAGGTCGAAGAGCACCCACCTTGCCGAGGGAACTGTTCCGCTAGCTTGCGCAGGCTGCTGAGGCTGTCTGCCCCCAGCTGGCTGAGAATGCCGGGAAGCATCTCCGTCAGCTGCTTGGTCTCGGCGTGCCCCGTGATGGCGAAGGTGTTGGCGGACAGCGACGCCTGAACTTTGGGGTTGTTGAAGTGGATCACGGTTCCGTCGTCCTTGATCATGTTCACCTCGGGAGACAACACAGCGTTCAAGGTTTAACTTACAGTGCTGCAGTGTTGTGATCCGAGAGGTTGCTCCCACACGCAGAGTGGAAGCGGGTAAAATAGCAAAAGCAGTCAGGACCACGCGGGGAAACTGCGTCTTGTTAAAAAGGGAAAAGTGACATCATGTTCGGGGGTCACTTAAAGCAGAAGATCCGTGCAAATGTACCTCTTCAATTCCAGCGATGTTGTTGACGGCCAATTTCTTAAGTGAACTCTGTAGCTTTTTGTCATCAGCTGTTGCAGTTCTGTGTACCACCTTCTTCTTCCTGCGTGCAGATCCCTGAAAAAATAAAAGTCGCAATAGGATTTTGTTCAAAATCAGTTGAAACACATTGCTTTTTTTTTAGGCTGAAATTAAAAGGATGTGAAAGTTTGAAAACCCTGTTGTTACATTACATGGATGCATAAACATATTACAAACCATTTGAATTCAAATCTGTCGTTTTTAAACGGTCTCTGGTGGACAGAGTTTGTCATGCACATAATTTACAAAAGTTTCTTTTTTTTCCTTGAATGAATGTCACGAGAATAGTATAAACAAGCCCATAACAATTTCACAGAGCACAACATGATATTTTCATGATCTGTTCAACTGTCCAAAGTCTTAAAGATCGGATTTACAAAATTGCAAATAATTGAGGGAATGACACCTTTACAATCAAAACAAAGCACCACTTCCAGGTGGGAAACTTACCTTTCCCCCTATCCGGACCTGGGCTTGAAGCTTCGCCAGTTTTTCTTGATTCATTCTCTCACCTCTTCACTTCTCTCACCTCCAACACAATAACAACGAAATGAATGTTTGAACAAATAAATGTCACGTGTGAGCAGCTAAAATAAACAAACAGAACTCGGTTCCCAGAGAATCCAGTCCAGTCCAGTAAAAGTCCGGTAAAACATGGTTCATCAACACGGTAAAAACAGAGGAGGAAATGATGCTTCTACTCAGACTAGCTCCAAGTGGCTAGCGTGTGTGTGCGTGTGTGTGTGTGTGTGTGTGTGTGTGTGTGCGTGTGTGCGTGTGTGCGTGTGTGCGTGTGTGTGTGTGTGTGTTTTGGTAAGCAGCTGCAGACATGACAACACAACACGGGGGCCTTCGGACCGAACACGGCGCGTCACGGTCCGGTTCGGTCCGACAGCTGCGGTCCCACTGCGCGGCAACGAGCACAAATCAACACGTTTCGTCCCAAACCTGGTCAAACGTCCACGCGGGCACGCGCTGCGGGCGAAAGATGGAGGAAACGAGGAAGAGGTTCCGTCACACACCCATACGGATTCTTGTTGTTCTTCTTCTGTGTTCCGTTCAGTTGTTGGGAGGGTTTGAATGTTGCGCTGCCACCTGCAGGACAGTTTGTGTACTACATCAACAAACGCCTCTTTACCCACTGCAGGCTTCACCCCAACCATTGAGGCAATTAATGATTTAAATATTTATTTAGGATATTGTTTGAACCGTGTCAAACCGTGTTTGAAGAGTCAAAAGAAACAAGAATATTTAGTTGTCTCTGAAAACAATAATTAAATAATTTAAATTGCAACTGAACTTAAAAACAAGTGTGGAATAATTACTGTGACTCCCCAAAGTAACAGTAGGAATTGTAATTATCAAGACAGCTGGCAATATTAATCAATTAGCTATTATGTCTTTGTTATGACTGATAAATTATAAAAAATGTAATTATTTCGCATCTCCTAAAATGTCTTTATTATCTTGGTCCCAATCTCTTAACTTCAACCAAACACAAATGACACTGAACATCACCTACGACGACAAAACATTTTTTCATTTTTCTTTTTTTAACATCCACCTATATTATAGTTCAGCCCAAAGAAAACGTTCACATACATTTTACAAGACAGCGATGATTTGCTACAAACGTATATGTTGCCAAAAGTGGACGTCTGATACAGTATGGTAGGTGCTACATTTCATCAAACTGAGAATGTCATTTGGTATTTCTATAGACTGGATCATAATAAGTCATGAGCTCAGTTACAGTTTTTTGTGCATCTTGCTACAAACATTTGTCCACTGCATTCTACATGTTCACATAATAATACAGATACATTTAGAGAGCTGGCGTTATCCTGATTGATGAGATCCTAATCATGAATCCGGATGTGGCTTCTGCCAGACAATTAAGCACTTTCAGTAAAAATCCTTCAATGACGTCAAGCTGCCAAATGGAAATCTCAGCATTAACAAAAATGATGTGAAAAAAAAAATGTGATTAAAGTGTGATAAAAAACCTGCAGGCAAAATTTTCTGAGCACTGTGATTGTTTTAAACTGATTTTGTACAGTGAACGTGTTACACAGGGCTGTTAAATGACGGTCACTCTCCATCACCAAATAAGGAAACACAATGGTCAAGAACTTATATGGCCTACTGATTGAAGTATCGCAATAACATATATTTAAGTAATTTAAACTCTCTCTGGCGTTATTCCCAGAGAAGTGATGCCGTGTTACAGCTTTACTTCGTTATATACACTCAAAATGGAACAACGATGACAATTCTTCAAATTTGAGGCCCAAGTATAATGAAAAAATGACAAAAATAAACTCTGAGAACAATTCAATTTGTTTAACACAGACTGATATCTCAAGTATTGCCACAACAACAGCAAAAAATGAATCCCACATTACACGATAGAGCACAAGACAGATCAAACTGTCCATTAAGCAAAGAGAGCGGGAAAACTGCCTTCATAATGGTAGTTCATATCCAGAAACTTTGATTGTCTGTATTCCAACAGAGTTCTGCACAACTTCATAGCTTCCTATGTTGTTTTTTTTATTCCCTCAAATGGTGTGGTCACATCAGCTCGCGTGACCCCCGGGGGGCTCAGGTGATGGATTTGATGGCAGTCTCCGGCAATTTAGCGAGGCGGCGGCAGTCACTCGGACCGAAGCCCGAGTTGCTGGTCTCCAGCGAGCTGCGGAGCACGCTGCGCTGCCAGCGCTGGGCGAAGCGAGACTTGGGGCCACAGCAGTCGTGGAGCAGCGTGAACATTTTCCTCAGGACGGCCTTCCTCAGCAGGATGTAGACCCAGGGGTCCAGGATCTGGTTCCACGTGGCCATGCGCACCACCATCAGGAGGCTGAGGGACACGGGCTCGTCTCCGGCTCTGGTGCTCAGCATGGTGACGCGGACCTGGAGGAGCGAGCGTAGAATTAAGGAGAGTGAGTGGGGGGAAAAAAATAGCTGTTGGATAACGAGACAAATACGCAATTAGCCGTAGCATGTAATATAACTATTTCATACGTGTTTAGTTAATTGCATTGTTTGTATGAGAGCATTTATCCCTATTGCACCGAGATTCAGATCTACACAAAATAATCTGTAATGCAGTGAATATGACAAAGTGTCCTCTACCTAAGTGTAGCATTGACACACTGTCATCTTCACTCTGATGGCAAAATAATTCTAAAATTATAATTGAATAAATCATATTTGATTACTGCGTCGTTACTGTCAGAATAGTATATTTTTGAACAACCCAAAAGGAAATGTGATGGAAACAGGTGCTATTAAAAATGTGTGGAAGAAGAGTGAGTCATGTTCAGATCTAATGGAGACCTCGGTGCTCTTTTGCAGCAGCGTCTAGAAGTACAAAGGCTTGAAATGCGTGTCCTTTTCTGCGTCAGCATCAGACAGTAAAACGAGGGACAAAAAAGCAACGGTGCGGAACCACTTAAAAACAAGCTAATCTTCTCATCACAGATAATAAAGCTTTCCTCCTCATTAAAGAACCCTTTTCACTGTCACTTGCCACTTGGTAAGTGGCAACCTGGGATTTTAAGCGGGAAAACGTGACCCGTGTGACAATGTAAAGTAACAATGAATATACTGGATGAACTCATACATGTGCGACGTGCCCGTTCTCACCAGCAACGGGCCCCAACACACGCAGGACACCAGCATGATACCCAGCAGCTGGCAGATCATCTCGATGTGGTACGACGTGCCTCGGCAGTGGTGCTTGCGGCGCAGTCGGGCCCGCAGCAGAGCACAGCTAGTCATGGCGTTGCACACGATGGAGAGCGTCAGGGCCATCAGCCCCAGCGTGGAGAAGACCAGAGGGAGGAGCACGTCCAGCCAGTCCTTAGGCTCCTTCATGTGGAAGAAGCACCAGCTCCCGGAGCTCTGCACCCTGTAGGGCCTCCACAGCAGCAAGGGCAGCGCGGCCACCGCAGCGGCGAGGAGCCAGGTGAGGCCCAGCAGCCGCTTCATGTGGTGGGACGCCAGCGCCGTGGAGTGGAAGATGGGCCTGGTGACGCCGATGCAGCGCTCCACCGCCATGGCGCTGCCCAGGAACAGGGGGCTCAGGCCGAAGAAGACCATGCACGCCCCGAAGACGCCGCACAGCACGCCGTGGGGGTCGAACGTCCCCCACTCCTTGTGGAAGCTGTAGACGAGGATCACCAAGGAGCCGTTGATGAGGTGACCCAGCAGGTCGGTGACCACCAGGCTGCTGGCGAACAGCACGAAGGACGCCTTGGACTTGATCTGGATGCGGTTGTAGGATTTGACGAGGATGAAGAGCGCGAGGCTGTTGGAGAAGATGCCCACGGTCATGGAGACGACGGAGGCGGCGATGGACATTTCCTTCCTGGCTGCAGGTGCTGTTGCTCGGTCCGAACTCTGACCCGTGAGCCGTTTCCGAGCTCCCATTGGCTGACATGGTGGAAGTGAAGTCTGAAGGAGAGGGTAAATGGTGGATGAATCATTTTTCCTCGACGTTGTTGCAGATAAATTGCTTTTTGCGCGTTTCAGATTTGGTGAGAAATCTATTTAATCGGCACAGTTTCCCTGATTTGTAACAGCTGCAGCTTTATCTTTTTACAGCACCACATTGCACTTTGGGGTGTGACTATATGGAGACAGTGAGCGTCCTCACATACGAACGTTAAAATGAAAAATGTCCTACATTTTTTTTTATAATGCCAACCACCCTGACTGTTTAGTTAAAATCTCACTCGCTTCCATTCATTACCTCGCGTCTGCTCCTCTCTCACGCCACTCGCCACCTGTCGCCGTCACTTTGTGCCTTCTTTTACGAGCGGAGAAGCAACTGGACGCGCGGTCGGTCCGGCGGCGAATGCCATCGTACGCGGAGCGGCTCTCCTCGGTGTGGCGCGGAGGCTGCGAACAAGCGAAACTTGTTCCCGTCTGCGCGTTCCGCTGGATGTCCGCTGGATCTCCGCTGGATGTCCGCTGGATGTCCGCTGGATGTCCACTGTATGTCCGCTGGATGCGCACGCGAGCGTCAGTCTGCGAGGTGTCACTTTTAGTCTCAAACCCGCCTCGGTTGGCTCGTCGCCACCCAACGAAAGAAAGAAAAATGAAAAAAAATGTTTGCTCAACCTGTTTTGTTTTCTGTGGTCACCGCAGAGGCGCGCAAACGGAAATAGACTGTTGGCAAAATACGCACGCGCCCTCAACTTTGACAATTACGCATGATGAACTTTTTTCTGTGTGTCTGCAGCCGCATGAGTCACCTGTTTATTGCTGCAGTCTGGTGTGCTTTATTGATGAAAAAATGATTGAGAGGTGCATTTTCCCCAGATGATACCTCCTGTGGACCGAAGTCTTTTTACTATTGGTATAATTTCTTTTCTATTTTTACCCATGCATCCCCTCCTGGAAATTTCATCTTTCATAAAAAAAAAACAGTGGGGAAGAATATGAAATAGTCATAATCCAATCCCTTTTGATATATAAAATAATAATACTATTTCAAATAAAAAATGTTTTCCCATTTCTGAGGGTGTGAAATGAGGAGACCACCTGAGCCAGTCTCATCTTTTTCTTTTCTTATGACAAAGCCATCCTTTGATCCAAGAGTTAATTAAAGCGCACGCAATTAACTAATACGTTTAGAAAGAAAATAGTTAAAATCACTTCCTTTGTTTATTTGTTTGCTGGTTTTTAGTGTCCTTTTAAAAAATTTTTGTTTCATTTGGGTCTTTTTTTTTGTTTGTTTTTTTTCTTTTTCACTAGCGTGAATTATTTCCAGGGCATTTAAAAGTAAATATAAAAGATCACACAGATGTGTGTCCATCCATTCAGCACAAACAAAGACTTACAACTCAATGAAGAGGTCAAAAACCCAAGAATAAAGATGGCAAGCAAAACTGCAAAGCATCTTTGCGCGCTACCCATTCAAAGTGTAGTCAGAAGACACACACACACACACACACACACACACACATGTGAAAACGCTTGGTTTTAGCATGAGAGAACTAACAACGGAAACAGGACACGTTTGAGTGATAGAGAGAACGTTTGACAGTTGATGATTGTGTGATTATTTTGAGCAGGAGGCCGAGTTGCCTTTGTGCGCACATGCATATCAGTGCCACAGTGAGTGCAGTCCCAGACCAACGATGCTTATCGTACCCACAGACTACGGGGTCAGCATATTGATTGATATTGTCTCCATGACGTCAGCTCGGTGCCTGGAACATCTTAACATAACGGGTCCTGAGTGTGAGCCCTGGTGCCGGGCAACTGAGTCAGACGACCTCGGGGTCGCACACGTCGGCTAAAAGCACATTTCACATCATCTAGAAGTTTGTGCATCGAACTCAACTTTGCACACATGCTGATTTAAGCGGAAGCGGAGCTCAATCAATCTGTGCCTTTTTTCCTTTTTGTCTTTTCTATTACAGTATGAGTGCGATTTTAGTGCACTTTTCCGTGGTCCTGGCGTCGGGGTATTCATACCAAGCTGTGAGATCGCATTGA
The DNA here is from genome assembly GCA_021346845.1 of Apeltes quadracus. Lineage (NCBI taxonomy): Eukaryota > Metazoa > Chordata > Actinopteri > Perciformes > Gasterosteidae > Apeltes > Apeltes quadracus. The sequence goes on along the minus strand of CM037924.1, from coordinate 3,907,717 downwards.
ACTGCAGCACCTCATGGGACCTAAGTGCTTCATTATGCCTGAGGTCTGGAAAAAAAGTGACTCTCTCTCAGTTTGTTCACTAGAAGCTTGTTAAATATGTGTCCTTCACTCTGTTGCCTTTTCTTGGTGTGGAAGAATGAGGGTGGAAAGTTTTTCTCAGTCAACAATCAGCCTGCAAATAAGAGGTTAGGATTGAAAGAAGCTAAATTGCAGTATGCATTTTATAAATTGCGTCCACTGGTACAAAGAAACAATACAGCTTTTTAATTCACTTATGTTACAAATATTTGGTCATTAGTTTAACATCCAACCGCTGCTGCTTCTGTCATAGTGACACTAAACCATTAAAGTCATTATCTGCCCAAATACACAATATGTTTGGATTTAGCGTTTTCACATCGTGTACCTTACGTTTCTGCTGCGTAATCAAAATCCTATTATTTTCATTGATTGCAAATAGGCATGGATCGTTTAGCTGCCTTTTATCCTGTAAATGACGTCCCATTACTTCAACCACAACAACCTCACTGCATCACCTCCTGTATCAAAAGAATATCTAAAGCGAAGACAAAAAAAGTTCCACAAGCATATCCATTGAAGGAATTGTATTCGGTTTCTTTGAAGTGGCAATCGAAGTTTATTGATTTTGTAAACTCAAAAAAACACACACACACGCACGCACATACACGATATCTAGAAAGTAACAAGCAAATAAACAAGTTTTAAATGCAAATGAATATCAAATCCTGTTGGTACAATAGTTTTGGTTAAAAGGAAGGACACTCAGAGCATTGATGCAGCAGCAGTCATAGTATTATTCATCTATCATCGCAGGGATATAAGGCGCTCTCCCTCTAGCGCACGTATGTCAAACCCGCGGCCCGCGGGCCCCCTCCGGCCCACCGGCCGTAGTGGGCAGAGTCTCACCCGAACCCGGAAATGAGTTTGCCACCCCTCCTCCGGCGTGTCGCTCTGCGAGCTTCTCTTCGCTTTGTGCTTTCGGTTTGTTCGCTCGGTAGCACTACGGAGACTGAAAGCTGCTCCCCCTCTCACCCCCCCACGGGGGACACTCAGCTATCTTGTCCCCGACGATTATGCTTTGTAACATGAAAGCAAATCCGTGGCTGCGCCGTTCCTGTTCCGTTCTGGACGAGTCTTTTTGCACATTCACCTCCGTATTTCCACCACATCCATCGTATTGAACACAAGTACTGCGGGGTCTCCGTGACCTGAACAACTGTGGCGCGGATACTTCACAGAAAAGGGTTTCGGCGATTTAACGATGTCTTCCATCTTTTGCCTCGGCGAACCTATACACAATTTAGTTTTTCACGTAATTTCTTTTAAAATTGTGAACTTATCGCAATATAAGAAAAATCAGCTCAATGGCTTTTGGAGAAGATGATCCAGCAGCTCCACTTCTTCCTTTCTAAAAGTATATACTTTAATACAATTTCAACAGCTGTACTGAAAGCGTCCTGGAAGAGACGACAACAAAAAGCTTTTTCTTTTTCCTTTCGCAATGAATTCACTTTTTTGAATTTCAAAGCCTGTGATTGACTTGTTAAATCCCCCCTCAGAGCCTTCTCAAGGTGCCCAAATGGTCGCTAATTATCCAACAAGGTGACTCTCAATGAAATCTCCTCCCGGGTGACATTACACCTCGGAGTGTGGTGTCGCACAGTGTCTGCTGTAATGACGGGCCGCAGAGTGCCGGCTCACAATGCGGGGAAAGCACAGGCATGGGAGCGCAATCACATTCATTTGTGGGCCGCGTCGATTGGGGCTGTTGTCATAGAGCGCTTGCCTCAGCGGGGGTTCGGGCGGAGCAAGAGGGAGCGAGATGGGAAGATTACCCATAATGCCGGTCTTCTTGCCGGCGGCGGCACCGTTCGCTTCCCCCTTTGTGTCCGTTCCGAGGATTCACAGGTAACCAATGTTCCCTCCTCCCTCCGCTGCGGCTCGTCTTGTGCGTCCCCCGTCTTTTTCTTTTTGTTCCTCTCTGTCACCCTGACCAAAAACGATTTCACCCATTTTGGAACATTTAAAGGCGGCACAGTTTGTGCCGTAGGCAGTGGCAAAATGTGTCAAAGCTGGTTATCAAGTAGAGACAAGCGGTCAGTCCAGCGAAGAGGAGAAGATCCGCAGCAGTTTGAATGGGTTGGGTTCGCTTAGCTTCTCCTTGCTACCCTCTGACCCTTTGGTTAATATCTCTCAAACACAACACGAATGTTATCCTTAAAATGACAAACCTTAAATCCATGCGGTCGCTGTAATTCAGCATGCACCAATGCAACATAATAAATCAGAGCGCAGAGGTGTTCCGCACCTATTTTTTCCAATAAACCGGTGACCTTTGACCCGGGAAAAGCGATGTAACGGAAAAGTTGGGACATCTCTTTTCACTGAGGTTGTCCACCACATCCCGCTTGCAGAGAAAAGCAGCGACGGGGGTCGCCTGGTGAGTGAGAGCGGTTCGGCACGAGCGGTTTTGGCGGTAAAGTTTGAAGTCAGCAGCGAGCGCGTGGTGACTCCCAGCCGCATGAAGTGCAGAGGGAACAGAGGGAGCAACTGAGGGAGGAACATCAAGGGAACACTTCACCTCGCCGGACTAAAGAGGGCGGCACATCGTTCGCTTCACGAGCCAACGCGTGAACAGCGAGTGGCAAACAAAGGGGCTCTGTGACACCGGAGCAGAGAGGTCCTCTCGGTTTTTGTGTCTCCATTTGTTGGGTTTGGTGAAACGGTTCATTTCATTGTTCATTCCTTGAAATCTGCGTAACTTCACAGGCACATGAAAAGACTGAAACACACACATATAAGTGTACATAACCATTTTTTATTTCAAAATGCAAAATAGATTACATTTATCGATACAGCAGTAGTTACCGTTAATGATTTCAAAGGAAAACAATAACGGTAAGTATTTATAAGGAAAGTAAATGGAAAATCTCACCAATGCAGATGCCACAAACTAAAATGAGCTTATTCAGTGTAAATAAAGCAGCTGTGCCATAACTTAACTGAGAGCAAAACCACTAATGCAGAGGATGTGATTTACAGTAGAACGACCACTAGGAGCTGCTAAAGTCAGACATCTTTAAATCCTTCCTACAATAGTCCAACAACAAAACAAGTGTTGTTAAATTATTAGACCGTGGTTTAATTTCCTCTTTTATTGCACCCTTAAGTAAAGGACTTCTTCATTAGACAAGACAGCACTAAACCCCTTTAGGGTAAAATGGTTCTTATCAAAGCCGGAAATCTTTTCTTGAAGTGATTTTATTTTTATGTTTTATAAATGATAATAATAATAATCGCCCTTTGCTAAACCGCTGCACCACTTATGTTACAAATCCAACCGTTTCAGGTTGTTGGTTTACACAGAAAATGCTGCGCCACTTCCGGCCACCAGGTGTCATTGCAGCCTCACGTCACAGTTCAGTATTTACAGATCAGGCTTTGCGTCGCCGTTGCTTCACGCAGAGGAGCAGCTCTGTGGCTCAGACGCTTTCACACACTTCTCTGATGAACAGCAGGTGTGTGGGTCCTGTGTGTGTGAAGGACGTCACAATAATTGCTTGTGTCGGTGTTTATGAAAGTGTTAAACACCGCAAATTTTTTCCCACTGACTGGAAACTTCCAGGCCTTAGTGAGACTTACTTCACTAAATCATTTCTAATTATATCACATTGTACTCAGTAACCAAATGCAACGCTGTGGACCACACATGCTTTTTCTGTCATATATGTAAAGAAACATTTGCTTTGTTTTATAATAAATGTTGAAAATGACAGACGGATATTGTTCTGGGAAATATTTGTTTCTTATTCAGAAATGCCAAATGTCTTGAATAGGTTAAATGTCATAACGATCTAGGAAAGGAAATGTAAGACACATTGTTCTTCTTTATGCTCCAAATCTTCCTAAATCCTTCAAACCAACATTTGATATGAACTGAATGTAATCCATTACATTCTTATCTCATCGTGAACATGTGGCTGGAGCCAGCAGCTAGTTAGCTTAGCTTAGCTTAGCATGAAGGGTCAATGACTTTTCGAATTGGCCCCGGGCGCTCCTGAAGCTGTAATCCCTCGCCAACGAGCGCTCTCCTTAATGCCGGCGCAGGCCCGAGGGTCAGGGATCAAGCGGTTGCTCGTGACGCTCTGATGTGATCATTTGGGTCGGTTTGGCAGAGAAAGTGCCTCCGAGGGCTTTTTCAGACAATTGGCTTCCGTTCCAGGACGAATCGTGGCCCCCGGTATCAGACACACGGCCCTTTGTAAGGGCCCATCTGTTACAGAGATGAATTACTTATTATCACGTCCCTTTAATCTGGAACGATGTGATTACTTTTACACTTGTTTTTACTACACTCACTACACTTTTCCAAGTTTAATTTTTTTTAAATTTTGCGAACAAAATGTCTTGTTGTGGTTTGACACTTTTATAAGTATACTTTTAAAAGTTGCCAGATGTGTACCTGACCTCAATTTGCTTTTTTAACAACATTTATCTCCAGCATTTTTGAAATATTGATGTCAAGAGTCCAAATAATGTGAATAACAACCAACAAATAACCAACTCTAAGTATAACCAATTGTATTTCACCTGTCCAGACAATGCTGGTTCAAGCTTTATTCAGAAATATACAAACATTCCTTTACTGTAGTTAAAATGTTGTGGTGTAAAAACTAGACAGCGTCTCTATTTTACAGGTTCAGAGGAAGAAAAACAAATATATTTAGCTCATTCATCTCTTTAAATCATTGCTGCACATCCATGTTTTCATCTATTTTAGTGAAAAGTCAATTGACAAATAATTAATTGCCAAGACGTTTGATGATAAATTTGATTGTTTGAGTCATTTATTTAGCAAAAAAGTAGAACCCTTCACTAGTTCCACCTACCATCCAATTTGGTCATTTGTTCGGTCAGATCTAAACAGGACATGTCAGGACCTTGCTGTGTCGGTTTTAACAATATTTAAAGGTAATTTCTCACAATTGTCGACATTGTTGACATTTACCAGACAAAAGAATGAATCCAGTCATCATAAAAAATAAAAAATAAAATCGACAATTGGCCATGACAATACCGTTACAATAGACATGCATCCCTTTATATCAATGAAGGCTGCTGCACAAGTGCTTTTGTGGAGAATCTCTCAACCAACAACATATAAATGAACACACCTTTTTCCAAGTTATTTCCACTAACCATAGTGAATGAATTAATTGAATTTATTCCACTATACGTACGTGATACATTGTGATGGGTTGGTTCTGTCATTGAATATAGAGTACACACATAGCTTGTCTGTTAGAGCGAAATAAGACGGGCCTGCACTTTTTTTTTTGTTGCGAGGTGTCAAAGAAAATGAAATACGTGTGAGTAATTGATTAATTAGGTTAATTATCGCAGTGTCTTCCTGCCTCCTTGTCGGTCTCCTCTGCGTCAGCTACAGCGTAAGATTCATCCTGTTACACTTTCAAAACATCCCGGTGGGCTTCGTGCCGCCGTTACGCAACGCCCCCATCCCCGCCACGAGCCGCTTCGGCCGCTGTCTCGTGCCTTTCACGTGGTCCACAGCACGAGACGTGCACCCCCGTGTCCTCTCCACACTGTTCCTGGGTTGGTGTCTTGCGGATTGGACCTCAGCATCCAGTCGGGGGGAGGAGAGCGGGAGCCGTTGGCGGCGGCGGCGGCGGCGGCCGGCTCCCAGTCCGGCCTGTGGAAGTGGATGTCGAGGGTTCGGGCCCAGTCGGCGAACACGGCCTTCTCCGTGAGGAAGCGGTGGTGGCTTCCCCGTCGGCTCCGCTCGTGCGAGAGGTACATGGAGCACTCGTCGGGCCCCGAGGGCTCGTAGTAATGGTACGGCAGGGAGGGATGAGAGGGGGATCTGCAACGGGGGAGGCCGAGGAGAGGCGAGTCAAAGAGGGAAGGGAGGGATGTGGAATACAGTGGGGAGGAGGAGAAATGGAGAGAGGGGTAAAGAAGAAAGATCAGAAGAATCTGAGCTCACAGTGTTCATTATTCACCATTTTATTAATTGGTCAAACTGTCCTTTAAGCCATTCTAGATTCACCAGAGAACCAAATTATTGCTACATGCGGTGAACCTGAAGCCATATTAAAGGACGGTACTTTGCAGTTCTAGCTCATCTGCCATTAAAGAAGCACTAAACTACTAGAGCATTTTTGTGTGTGGAACCATCGCACCCTTGTTGTCTGCACACAGTGTGATGTTGAAGTTGCTGCAACAGAGAAGAAAAAAGCCAAACCACCGTCGTGCACTAATTTAAAAACGAAACAGAGGTGTTTATGCATAAGTTAATGAAAATAATGAATCACTCAAACATCTCAATCAATCTGATAAAAGATGTGCTTGAAGTTTAGTAACATGTTTTATCACTGTGACCTCATTTTGACCTGAAAAGTTGAATACACACTATTATTGTCGTTGAGGTCATGTGAACCGAGTTGCTAGGCAACTGGCAATGAAAAGGAACATCACCTGGTTTCTGGTTTTGTGCTTGCAAAGGTTCAATGACAAATTACAATAATTGACAGGAAGCTTTCATGGTCTCCGACACTTTGTATCACGACTCATGAACACTTTACATATTTATATAACATGTCTTATATATAGTTTTGCATTCATTTTAGTCGTTTTTTTGTGTTAAATGTTCTATTTTTAAGCGTACTCTTTGGGAGGATGAAGTAAAAGCTGGATCAGATAAAGTTGACATATAGTAGAAAGCGTAATATCATCCCTTTCTTATGAGTTACAGTTGAGTTTACCTGCAGAAATCAGGAGGCACCATGCCGTACACGTCGATCCTGCCACACAGCTCCACGGCTATGGCCATGGTGAACCAGCCGGTACTCAGCCAGGAATTGGAACTCTTCCTGGAAGAGGAGAAAACATTGCACTTCATCTACACACGTTTAGCGGGTGCCGAGTCCTTCCAAGAGACTAACTGATCAAATGAAACAGACCAAAGCTTTGAATCCATAATTCTAGAATTTATCTGATCAATCATCTTTGCAGTATTAAACCCACCGAGGCGGAAAAGCGAGTTGAAGAAAGACTTTCTTTGGTTGTGTGCTTTGTACGCAACACTATTCTGGGACTGAGTGTGCTTGTTTGAAGGCTGAAGTGATTGGATTCTTAATTAAAATGCAAATGTCCTCTCATCTTCCTGGTAGTTTAACCCTCACATGCAAATGAGTTTATTGAGTGATGGTGACAATGATGCTTTTTATATTTAGCTTTTATTTGGATGAAAACTACAAATGATGAGATTGATTTCACTATCTGGTGTTAAAGGAAAGAAACTTGAATCTGTGTCATATTCAGTACAAACAGGGAGAAATGTGCCGGGTGATGCAGGTTGTTTTTTACTTCTACTTCTTCATGTTAGGGTGTGGGGGGAAATTCTCTGCGTCATTAGAGTGAGTATATCAAATTCATTCATTCATCCTTTTTCAACGGACAATAAATCTCAAGCTGAGAACGTTTTTTGAGTCTTTTGCTACCTTTTTTGTTCTGCTTTTATCCTCAATAGTGGTGCAATTTTGTGAACCTTTACCTGTCAATCCCCGTTTCCTTTTTAAACAGCTCATCGAACTTCAGCATTTTGACCCGGGAAATGATGTAGACTTTGAGTTTGGGCAGCAGCTGTTTCAACCGCCTGAGGTTGTTGTAAACGTGGCCTTTCCCGTCCCGCCTCATGCAGCTGTTGGGCCCCCAGAAGATGAACGAGGTGTCCTGGCTGGCGTTGAGCAGCTCCTGCCGGCTCCGCAGCACCCTCTGCAGGCTGGAGTGCGCCACGATGCGCAGGCTCGTGCGTCGCCCGACGTCCCGTCGGTGGTTGGCGGTGGGCGCGTCGTTCATGCGGATCACGCACTCCGAGCGGTCGATTTCCTCGCCTATGCCGCTCCCGGTCAGCTGGCCGGAGCTGGTCACCAGGGCGCAGGTCGCGCAGTGCATCTTCAGGGGCTGGGGAGGTTAAAGGTTAAAGGTCATATTGCCATGCACCACGATGCTTCATCATTCCGATGTTCGCCATCTTGATTGAGCCTGTTGGTATGCTAATGCTTACCGATTACAACGGCACTATTTCCTCACGTTCAGCAGGTCCACATACATACAAACATGGCAAACTTCAACTGAAAGCAGCCCCGACTTAAGATGGATGTGCTGCCCTTTAGAAATGAAAGTATGCCTACATCTGCAGAACCTGAATGAAGTGGATGCAGCCAGACCGGTAATCGCCTGTTCGGTTCAAATGCTCTGCAGATTGACAGCAGAGCAGAAGCTATTCTGTACACTTTGACATGGGCTGGAACATCATGAATAAGCGGGTATATTTATTCAGTCTTGGAAGGGATTCATGTACCGCACAGCACTGGTCAGAACGCACGCAGCTTTCCATCCGAAATGTCACGTCAAAATGCTACGGGTGCTTTTTCAGTCTGTCTAAGCATTTAAATGTAGGTGTAAGTTAAATATTCCTCTCCATGCATTATACATTTTTTTTTAATTAGGTCACATGTGATAAATCCTCACAAATCATCATTCTGTCAAATAAAGTTGAAGCGGCTCCCAGGACTTGATGAGATAATAAGGATTTCGAGACAAAATACAATTTAATCATGCAAGTTGTACAACATAGTGTGTAGTTACTGCATAGTGTGCCATTTCGGCTGCAGCAATAGGCTTTGTCGAGGTGCATTGTGTTACAATTGTGTTGTTTGGCATCTTATAGATCATGTATTTGTGTTTTGTTTAAAAAAAAAAAAGAAGGATAAGCTGCGATTGAGTGATCTGACATGAATTATTCTCAACCTTAATAGAGAGCTGCATTCTGAGCTTCACTCTCCACCAAGTTCTGTAGTAGGAATGTGTATGTGTGTGTGTGTGTGTGTGAGTGTGTGTGTGTGTGTGTGTGTGTGAGTGTTTGTGTGTGTGTGTGAATGGGGTTCGTGCTTGTGTGTATACGAATGCATAGTATGGTCCTGTGTGTCTGTATATGTGTTTGTACATATTCTGTGCAGATGTTTGATGTAGACCCAGATATGTCACACAAGATCCAACACCAGTTGTGTCTACACACAGACACACACACACACACAATCCCAGAAACAGGTGTTTTCCTTCCGCCTACTCAGCACCCGAAAACAAACCATGTCACCGACCTCCTCCTTTAAAAACAGGTTGTCTGGAGCGAATGACAACGGCAAACACCCTCCCTGCCTTCGCTTCGGGGAAGAACAGACGGTGTTCGTGAAACACTGAAAGCGTCCTCGACATTGATGCTGAAGCTGCCCGAGCCTTCTGACACCTCGGCGTCGCTGGGAAACAGCCGCTTGCGGGCCGCAGGGTTTCACATTGAGAGCGGCTGTAGGATGGAGGATGCGTCTGCTCTCTCTGCAGAAGCTCACTTCAATTGTCTTTGTGTCACGTGTTCGACTTTGTTGCTCCAATACAGACGCCCACACAACAACTAAAAAAGACCCTGAAACATCACTAAGGCGGTAAAGGATTCCCCAAATTAACCTGTGAATTATGAGAGGGAGACATTATGCAATCTGTGTTTTATTAATGTATGTATAAAGAAGGTGAAGAAAAGATTTTGAATTTACTTTACACTTCAAGCATCAACTATTATGCATTCTGGCTCTGACGCCATATCAATTTACCTGAAGCAATATGCAAGTGATATTTATACCATTGAATTATTAATGGGGGAAACAATATTCACATTCCTACCCGTCTTCAACTAGCCATGGCATTGCTGAGGCCACAAGCATGGCTGCTTATTCATAAAGACATCCCCTTTGAAATCGGGTGAAAATGTGTCCGATTTTGCGTCAGCATGACTCAGCTGTATTTTTATTCATGATTTAGACATTGATTTTCATCCTCACATTAACTGTACACTTTCCAAAGTGTGCAGAATTACGTCTTATACGGCTCAACGCACGCTGGAATTGGATTAAGTGGCGCCGGTTGATGGGTGAAGTTCAGTGATCAGAGCTGCCTCCTTTTTTTTTTCTCGGGCACCAATTCATTACATCGAAAAAACCCTCCCGACAGTTGACGTCTCATTAAGCTCCTGCCGGCAAGACGCATTCAAGCCGCGCAGCTAAACTTGATCTGTTCTCAATTTGACGAAACAAAGGCGATACAATCACGGCGCCCGTCTTCTTCTTCTTCTTCCCCATCATCCTCCAAAGGCAAACCTCAGTCAGAGATGAAGGGATGCCTGCACCTCGGGCTATATGGAGCCTCGTTAGCAGCACGCGGATCCTGAGAAGCGGGATTAAGGGCTACAAACCGGGCCAATGTGAGAATTTACATCTCGTGAAAGCCTCATCCACTGTACACCGACTGTGTAGCGCATCTCGCACAGAACGAGGTCAGCGACGATGGGAGGATTTGTATTATTTTGCATATAGTTTACTTTTCTAATGGCAACTTTTTTCCTCCTGGCGTGAGCAGCACGCAGAGGTGTTGCCCCGTGATAAGTAGGTACATCCCAAACTGGCACAGGCCCACAATCCACATTCATGCTCCCACGCAGGCCTTTGTGATCACAGCCGACGTGGATTGATTCTGCTGACGGTTCTTCAAAAGGTCAACGCCTCTTTAGCTGGAATTGGCGAAATGTCAGAGCGCGAGATGAGATGGGGGTGGGTGGGTGAGCGGAAGAACAGAGACGCCGTCCCGGTGATCAAACTCCGATCTGTGTTTGTGTGCGCCACGCTAATCGCTGAAATACATACTGGACGAGGACATCTCACAAAGACCCGGAGAGATGGCAGAAGGCTGACGGAGAGAACTAAATCAACCGTTGAAACCCCCCCCCGGCGAGTCACTCAAAAACCTCCTGCATACAGTAAATGTGCCCCATCACTGTGAAGTCTGAGCTCCTGCTCTGCCGGATGTTTAGCCCTCAACCATCCGAAAAAAGCGCTGTCTTAGCGATTGACTCCTTGCTGAGCTGTAAATGAGCAAAGCAACCGCAGCCAACGAGAGACAAGACATGCACATGAGTTGGACCGTAAAAAAAAGGGTCCCTATAGGCTCATTAGATAAAAACTCGCCCTGCATTTTTTTAAAGCTTCCCCAGGCTCTGACAAAGGCATAACATTTTAACCACACGTCCGTGCCTTTGCAGGCATTTGTGCGGAGGAGCTGTGTGCATCTGCGTGTAGCAGCGGACCTCAGCCGACCCCCCGGAGGAAAGAATGCGTGCCGCTCCATCCGATCCACCGAGAGGATGGAACGAAGGAGGGAGCGTGGGCACACTAAGCAGGGTGGATCCATCCAGAAATCAGCGGTCCGCCAAGAGGAAGTGGACAAACATGAAATACGTATCTGTAAATGATGTGGGGCCAAGAAGGAGCCGCGGTCCGTTGACTTAAAAGGGATCCATCGTCATCAGAGGAGACGCTCAACGTAAAATCTGGCAAGGTCGAGAAGCCCGGGAAGCCTCGGCGGGATTAAACCTCTCCCAAGGCCTTCATCAGTCTCACACTCTCATATTGCTGATCTTTAATCACTGAGAGGTGAACTGCAACAATACTTTCCCCCTTACGGATACCCTGATGCCCACAGGAGCCTGAGCAATGCTCTTAAGAGTGGAAAGCTATATATTTCACACCGGCGGCAGAAATGATGCCATTTGAACGATAAGTGACCGGCCTGTGCAACACTGACTGTGGCGCTCGTATCTAAAGAATGCAGCCCGGATGTCTTTCAGGACATCTTGTGGACAAATCCGTTCGGTTTTTAAGTGCTTTTGTTGCTGAATATTTCATGGCGGGTACATTAATTATGAAGCAACAAACAGAGCGCAGCTCAGAGACTATTTAGAGTGTTGAACCACAAAGGGTTTGGTTTTTAACTTCATTTTTTTAAAGAGATTCATTGTTATTGTTATGCCAAAATAGTGGACAATAAAAACTGTAATCATCTCCCTTTTTATTCTGTTGCTTTTCCAAATATAGCTAGAACATTTTCTAGCTATAGAATGTTTTTCTTGCTGCAGCAACAGCCTGCTCCATGAAAAGTGTGTAAATCAAATGCAAAAGCACACGCCGATAGTGCTTGTGTAACCCGAATGGAAAAACCTGGATGTCGTATTTAGCCCTGAAGTCAAACACAGAAGAGGATTCCTCTGTTCTCTCCGTAACCAGGGCAGCACCGGAGGCTTCCAAAAGTCATTTCCAGTGCATTCCTGAACTTCAGGATCGCAGTTGAATACAGATTAACTGCACTTTGTATTAAATATGCGGCAAACGTGTCAAAATGATCAGTGTTCTCTTCCAGGGGCGGGTTATTGTCACACGCAATAATACCCTAGTGCCAAATTCCTTGACGCGAAAGGGTAAGAGTGTAAAGTTACCGGCGCCATCTTAGACAATAGCCCCGGGGTATCATGCATGCAATGAATCGGTGCATCAACTAACGTATGCGTGTCACATCGTAGGCAATGAAGATATTTAAAGGGAATGCTGCTGCTCTATTTCCTGTAGCTTTTCCTTCCTGCGTGTATTTAACAAAGTCCAATGAGCTGCTTCCCCTTGCCACATGCATCTTACCCAAAATCCCACTCCCGTCCCCTTGCAGCCTCCCGATGCACCACCTGATCCTGTGTTTGATGTACGACGACCAAGCTGTCCACCCCTATATATCTCCGTGGGTGCTAGGGTGGCCCAACCAGCACCACTGTCCTGCGTTGTTTATGTTTTTGGAAGTTAAATACCTTCGGGCCATGTTAACTCAAATGAATTATCACCACACAGATGGGCCTCTTCCATCTGGCCTCCTTCTACGTCCAGCTATGAAACATCATCACTGTGCAGTGCACGAGGTGCTGGCACAGACGGATCGCGGTACACAGATGGAGCATGTTTACCTTGTGATCCATCACACCTGTGTAGCCCTCCAGCGTCGGCGTTGGGAGTCGCCGCCGTCCATCCGGCTTCTTCGCGGACGGACCGGTGCCATTCGGGCGCTGTGACGACAGCGATGACGAGGAAGGGGATCGGTCGCCAGAGCTGCTGTTGTTGTAGACCAACATAAGGCTGGTAACCATGGTGACAAAAATGATGCCACTAACCCCCTGGCACTGGAGAGAGAGGAGGAAGACGTTAACTTGTTAAAAGAAAAAAAGGGAGCATAAAAATGAGAGCATTTGATTTGAAAAGTCAACTTCAGAGGCGAGGGCTGCATTATTTTGTTTGTTTTTTTTCCTCGTGGGAGGCTGCAGATGGAACGTCAGCTGTGCCGCTCTCCGTCAACACAGCGGTGCCAAAATAGCAGCAATAAGATCAAACATGCCTCATTACTACTTTCCCTTCTGTGGCAGGAAAAGAAAAAATACCTTTGGACGTGCTGTCCTTTTTAACTATCAGTGTTAAGCTCAGTTAAAGATATTTAAACGATCCAAAACAAAACAAGGTTATAGTTGACAGTATAATGGCATCTCAGCCTGTAACTCACCTACAAGAAAGCACTAAAGCTCCCCCCAAAAAAGCAAACATTACAGTGACGTCTCTTACCACTCTCATCTTCATATTCATTGGGACTCTGCATTCCCAGCTTCATCCTATCATCCTCTCTGAAGCTCTCTCACAGAGCATCTGGGAGTCTTCGGCGTGCAGCACTTGAGCGGCGGCGGCAGAAAATGATGCTCCTCTATTTCCCCACAGTGGTCTCCTCTCCTCCTCTCCCGTGGTCTCCTCCATCACCGCGCTCCTCATGGTCCTAAACTCCTCCGCTCAAAGCCCACCTCGGTTGCCTGGTGGTTGATGAGATGCCAGTTACACAATCATTGTTATGCTGCTGTGCCACCCAACACGCAATGATTGTATTCATGGTGTTTATGTGGTTCTAAAATGTGTGTTCTTAGTGGCGTTACTGCATATTTGACTCACTGTTTCTGAATTGAACTTATTTCTTTGCAGCTTCTCTTGCAATTATCTCAAATGACAGTATTCACTATGCGAAAGTATAATAAAATGCTTCTTTTCACCTTTAGCTTTCTGTAAATGTATTTGTATTGCTTTCATACAGATGATCCAGTTTTAATAAGTTTAGGTAATGTATAATCCTCCACCATGTTTATTAATATGTTGTTTGTGTATGTCCGATATATAACACATTATGTAGGCGTCTATTCAAACATCCTCATGCACATGCTGTTGGGTTTTGATGGTTGGGCACAATGAAAGCAGCCTATAGTCATCCAAATATGAACTAGCTTATAACATTTAGTTTTTTTGTTTTTCCCATTTTTCCACCAAAGTTCCTGAATTACATGAATATAATAAAACAACAGCAGTTGTGTAAATTGTTTCCATTTAACGCCAGTTGTTATAAGAAATGAAATACAGAAATGCTACTTTGTCTCTCTTATGTCAACACCATTTGTTGGTTACACAAGCATGAATTGACATTTCACTTTGCTGGCGGTGATTCACTGGCTGATGACGTTCATTTGAAATGTCAACATGAGTTAAGTGTTTTTATTGTGTGAATTTTAGAGGTTGGGGTGATTGTTTGGTTGTTTTGAGCGGTGACAGTGTTTCATTAAATGGGCGTCAGGTATTGAGGACACCAGTGCCGGCCCGAGCCTCTTGGGGGCCCTAAGCAGAATTTTATTTGGGGGCCCCCCTCTCACCACGCACAGTCACCTGTGCTAGAAGATTATTGGCACAAATGTCACGCTATACTGTTATAGCGAAAATTATAAACGAATACAGCGATATGCCTTGGGCCGGCCCTGGAGGACACATTTGATGCATCTGGCCTCATCTTGCTGTCTTGCCACTTCACCCTTAAAACGAAGTTTGTACAGCTCCTGAAGGGTGTTAACGATAACGCGCCACTTCTCCGTCATTAACGCAGATTTGGGGAACATCCCATTTAAGGACGGGGAAATATTTTACTCGTTTGTCATGGTAGCCTGAGCGACTTGAGCTCCTCGTCAGAGACCTGCTGGAGGCTGTAACTGAGTGAGGAGGAGCTGGGATGTGGGGAATCAGTCTTTTTATAGACGTCTGATTGTGTTTGTTTTCTAGTGTTTCTTTCACGTTAAAGTTATTCAAGCCTCGCTTTACGAACTGAGACGTATCTGTTGGCTTTGTGGGAATTAATAACTGATCTGACCCAAAACCAACACAGAATATCGCAGGAACACCAGATGCTGTAAAAAAAAATAATAAATAGGGTAGCTTCTGTGGGAACAGCTCGGCTTCCCTTTTATGTTTTTGGCCCAGATTTACACAAGTTTAAACAAATGTATCTTTGAACTAATTAGTTTTATGTTGTTTTAGGGATTTGTATAGAATCTGATGAGAAAATATCACAACATTATGAAGAGTTCAACGAATGCTAATTCGAATCAGCTGCTTTCCACACGGTCATATTGTTGGCGGACAGTATCCAGATGTGTGTATGGAACTCCTCGCGGATACCACATGTGAACATGCGTTTTTACTGAACCACGTCGGCAAGGCCAGAAGCTCGTTGACGATGGAAGTTTGCTTCAGGGTGGTTTGGCACAGAAGATTAAGATTTATGTATTTTCTTCTCAGGCAGTTTAGTGGGAAAACACACACATACACAGTCTCTTTTGGCAGTGTAGACATTGTAGCATCCCCAGATGAATTATGGTCTTGTCACAACGAGTCGGGGTGCGTGCGGGAGGCAGGACTCAGATGCAGAGGGTTTTTTTGCAAAATCAAAAAGGAGTTTCCATTTACCAGGACCAGGACACAGGAACACTCACCACATCCAGTGGGGACGCGACAAGGGACAGCAAACTCACAGGGCTTAGATACACACGGGAGGTGCAGGTGGTTGGACACAGGTGGAATGAGACAATCACAGGGGAGGACAGGAAGTGAAGTTACCCCAGGGACACCGGAAACATGAAACTACAAAACAAAACAGGAAGTGAACCCAAACCGTGACAGGTCTGGAGTCTTCTTCAACTGATGGCCCATCACACAACGTAAGAACTAAGAGGAAAAATAAATATGAACATTGATTAACACAGAACAGAATAACGTAATAACCTAAAACAATAGTTTACAAACTTGAACAGATACTCACCTTGTGCCCATGTTAACTGGGTGCTAAACTGATAAAACCGTGACCCTTTCCGTGTTTTAGTATCCATTTCCCGTCCCTTTTCCGTTCTTTTAACGTTCTTAGTTTATTATGGCAGAGTATTGCACCGACATGTAAGAGTCCTTTATCTATACACACTACCAACCTCTCAAACGGTGTGCGGAATGGCGGGGTGTTATAATATCCTCCAATCTACACTGTATATTTGCGCATTTCCGTTGTGACACATGTTTTAAAGAAAAGAGGGCAAACGTGGGTGGGGATGCAACAGGGTTTGTGTCCTCTTGACATGCCCCCTCCATTGGTCCAGCAGATTAAAAAGTCCTCATTCTCTTTGCAAATTGTCCCCACTTACAGGCGGTTTATTGACTCATCGGCTGGCATTCCAACCAATCACAAATGCAATTTCCTGTTACCCAACGCGTCTCTGAGTTGTGGTGTTTATGCAATTGATTTGTGGATGAAAAAGGCCTGCAATCATTGAGTTTATCTCTCTCGCCCGTTTGCGCAGCGCTGCTGCGGCTGTACAGCGTTACCTAATCGCTTCCTTGTAATTGTGTGACTTGGGGGGGATTTTAATTTATACGAGTCAGCAGGGCTGATTGCTGTTGCAGCAATTGTGAGCGCTGAATGAAAAAGACAAAGGGGTGATTGTGTCGAGAGCATCTCCCTCTGCCTCTTATTATAACATCTCCATCACTCTCCAAACTGCAAAAAGGGCAAAGAAATGACTTCGCTTGTGTTTCAGAAAGCGGAGCACAACCGGGAATAAACAAAGGGTTTGATTGACCTCGTGACTTGTCATAGCGTTATGGTTAGGAAATCTTGATATATTATAATGATAGGATAAATGATAGGAATGCACATAACAGCAGGGAGTGTGATTCCAAATAGGGTCCATCTGGCTTCTATCCATACCAACAAACCCAACTGCATCAGATGTTGATGAAAAGAAGTTAAAACAACACAAATTCTCTGAGAAAACAAAAGCTACAGTAGGACCGATGAACAATCCTTTACATTGCTACATCTGCTGGCTATGAGATGTTTCTAGTTTCAGTGTCCTTTTTCGCATTTTCTTACACAACCAGATCCACCAGAGGATCTCTGGAGGAAGTAAATGGGTAAAAAACAGTTCTGGGCCATAGAAGGTTGAAAACCTCTGTCTTACCGCTGCGTCATCAAAACGATCGCATTGCCCTTGGCAATAAAGTGATCCTGATTCTCTACGTGTGCTACTTGCACTGGCTAGAGACAACATATGATCGGTCCCACGGAAGTGAATCCCCTCTTAATGCTTGGCCTTTGGCTGCCTGAGCTTCTATTACTTTTTTATCCAGAGAGCAAAGAGACATCACGTTTTAGATGTCAGTGGGGGTACAATACCTGTCCCATTTATAATCTAATCTTACATTAAAATGCATGAAATATTTCACGATTTAGATATGATGGTATTTAAAAGGGATAACGTTTGACGAGTTTCAATTATTATTCAGGGAACATCTAGGTTGAATCCCTTTGGCTGCAACCGTCAGATATAATACATTCTCCTTTCATGGTCTGACTTGATGTCAGTATGAAATACTAAAAATAAACCTTGCAGCTCTAGGATTCCCCATATTACTGTAGATAATTTCAGTCTCTGCTGCCACATCCTGGCCTCAGTCTCTACTGAATACTGACATGGAAAGTATATATTGACATATTATAGCGTACTTCACTAAATTCAGTATTTCTGTTTTCAGTATTCTGTATTGTTTTCCCTCAACAGAGATCCACCTGGATCAAGAAAATTTAAATAAACACTAATTACTGGTCACACAAGCAGTAATAATATATTTTAAGGGCAGACATGTATCTGTGCAATATTTTCTAGAAACTGTAAATAAAGGACCTGGACCACACGCACAGGTGGCCTAGATTGACACCTATCTGACCAGATAGTGCATGAATGTCACTGTTAAAAATAGTTTGTTTCACAGAATAGTATTGGCAGTGCCACAGAATGGCAAGCTGAGGGCAGTGTTTCTTCACCCAACGCCTCGCTGTGCAGCACCATGCCGCTTCCTCCTAAGCATTCTTCCTGCAATATTGGCTGTGGGATTAATCAACCATAAAAGGCATCCTGGAATTTACCGAGCGCATTGCAGACACAGACATTTTTAGCAAGCCATCCGAGGTCGAGTGTCTTCATAAATCCTACGGATCGTCATGTCGGGGGTTCCAAGCACACAGAGACGATGTGCCTCTAACCGAAACAAAGGATAAACAGGACGCAGCAGCAGCAGCAGCAAACGGTGCACGTCCCCTTTAAGACCGTTTTGGAATAATTAATGACGTCACGCTGTAAACACGGCTGACGCTCAGCTGCGTGGCCGTGAGCATCCTCGCGCAGCCCGAGAGCCTCTCCAGGTTCCCGCTGTGCTTGTTTCTCGACGGGAGACCGCGGCGAAAGGTACTGAAATAGCTGCGGTTCACCCCCCGACTCTCATATGCGGTCTCCAAAACCGAGGCGACGACGCATTTGTCCCGCTAAGTGCCATGGCTAGAAATACGGACGTCCCCTGCCCACACTACGGTGAGTCGGCTCGTCTTTGTTGTTACAACGCCAAAAAAAAAGAAAAAAAAATGACGGGAGAACTGTTATTCAGCCCCGGGGGACGTTTTAACGCTGTGGTTGTGATTTACGGGCACGTTAGCCAGCTCCCGTCGTCAGTTTCTAACTATTTGGGGGGGTATTTAACGGTTGGCATCTGAAACGCGGCAACGTCAACGGTCGCGTTTTAAACGGCTGTCTCGAGGCATGTGCGTCAACGTTTTGCGTCTTTTGGTGGCGATTTAGCGTTGAATTCCCGGCGATACAACGTTACGGTTACTGTCGCCAACCCGCCGAATAAGTCCCCTGGACGGGAGACAATAAAGTCGCATCACTTCCCTCCTCCACTTGTCATCACTTGGTCTTTGTGGTAAACGCAGATGTGCAGTTATATTGTATCTGTAGCTAACGGTACCGGAGCGATTAGCGTGGCAACACAGGACATGCCTCGGTAATCGATCGGTATGCCGATATGTTGTGGATTAGCAGATCTATCGGTTTTGTCAGAATTTAATATTGGTGGAAAATGCCCGCAACTATGTCTGGAGGGGAAAAAAACCCGATGCCATCACATCACGGATTGTTTTGTTCCAAAAGCCAAACAGGACAAAGACAAGCAGCCCGCTAACGTTTATTCTCACAAGGATGAACTGCAGATATAGCATTTTAGCTTCAAGGATTAATTCATTGAGATCAAATACGAATGAACAGTTTACACGTAAAAAAAAAAAAAAACCAAAACGTTTGAACTATATTTTAGTGTATAACTAATCTATAGCAAAATACTGTAGTAGACTAGTTACAACAATGAGTCTGCATCTTCACTCTTCCTTCTTCTCATTATAGCAAACACGGTGCAGGTGTTTCTGTTTGATTTGATTAGAATCTTCATTACTATGTCCTCTGTAAAGGTTGATGATGTTTTGGTGTCTCTGAGGGACATTTATTATGCACCAGGAGATATATCTAATACAAGGGCAGATTTTTCTGTCCATTAGCCTGCCCTGGTAATCGTGTTGTTTATCAAAGCAAAAATAATCCTTTCTCACCACCAGATGCCCCGCTGTGGCTTTCCTCCTGAGACAAAGGATAACCGTCCGCCGGTATTCACACACTGGTGGCTTTTTTTGATTAGGCATTCTTGCAGTATGTTAGTTGTATGTAACCAAAAGGACTGTCGGGGAAGGCTTGATCTTCAGATGGAGCATTGCTAGGTCTGCTCAAAATACAGTGTTTCCCCATGCTGACCCTTGGATGTCATGACTAAAGCACTCTGCCAATCACCACTGCAACCTGTCATCCGCGGGTTGCCGGTCACGTCCCTCGGCAGACGTGCAGCTTCACCATGGGCGGTATGGCTTCAATGCCTATCAATACAAACCTGACTCTAAAGATTATAGTGTAAAGATCTTAGCGCAGATTCGGAGAAAGACACAACGTAGAGCCTGTGTGTCATTATTATTACGATATACAGTACACGATGCAGGGTGTGCATCGTACACATCGTACCTGCAATATTTGCTATAATAAATGCTTCTCTGCAGGGAATTGCATAGAATGTATTGAGACGGTTAAATTAAGTCACATCATTTTGCCCAACAGCATCCACTGACCCAGCTGGCACAGCGTTGGAGGGAGTTATGGGCCCTCACTGTGTTTAGGTCAGCTGCTTTATGTTATCAGCTAACTCGGCAAATTTTGAAAATGTTGGTCTCACATCAGAGCATAGAACAAAAAGACATATTTGACATCCGTATACTCTAACCTGCAGTATTGCCGTTGATGTTCCTGGAGTTTTAATTATTTTATTGCAAGGGGAAGTGTCTGATTCTATCAACTATATTATTTCCTGTTCAGCTGGTTGAATAGATCTTGAACGACTCGCTAAAATGATTGCCTGTTCCGCAGGATCAAAGACAAAAGGTTTCTTGCTAGCCTTGCCACATTGCAGTGACACTAAAAAATCACAAGAGGAGATAGAAAAAGCAGTTGCCACAAGGCATGTTCTCTGGAATGATTTTAGTTTTTTTCCCAACAGGAAACCCTCCAAGTATATTGTCTGGGAAATTGGGGAATCGTTAACTGAAGCAGATGTAGCTATGGCAGGATGATAGACGGTTATGATGCCGTCCCACATCAACATAGAGTCATCACCCAGTCCTAACATGCTATACTGTTTTCTATTAATGAACATAAATGACATTCCCTCCATAAAAAGCAGCAAAAAACAAGCGAGCACGAATGTGTCCAGCCATGTGTGTAAGAACATAACTAACTGCCATCCCATTATTGGCGTCCGGCCGTGGCAGTGTCTGTATATTATACAACGTTTCTTACTATGTAGCAAGTGTTCAGTGAAACGTTCAGTCAGTCATAAAAGAAGGAAATGGCTCGTAATCATTCTGTGACAATTTTGTAAGTAACAGTTTAGATATGAGTTCCATTCACCACAGAAAGTGTTGAGTTGGGCACGTTGTTAATTAACAAATTCCTCGCATGGGCAGCTTCCCTAAACGCTGCGTTTTTGCACTGAGCCGATGACGGAAAGCTGAGGGCTTTGGTTTAGAATCTGACATTCAGGGCCTCTTCCCGTGAAATTGCAGTCAGGGAACGTTGGGGCTCCAATGGCCCATTTTGCACCAAAGGCCAAGTGCCATCACAGGCTTTTTAAGTGTCGCTGTTCTCTGCAAATAATCGTCTGAATGGAGACCGACGCTCGCGCCACAGTGTAGCTGCACCTTTTATGAGTCTTCCTGTCCAATCGTCTCATTATTTTTAACAAGGTTATGTTATTTTGCGACAAAAACTGTCTCTTTTCTGTCAGTGCCTGGATGTGTATTATTCACACTAATGATCGGGTGAGTCAGTAAATCATTTCAGACTCACTTCCGCACAGCTCTTGACGACAGATTTGTTTGAAGTCCATAAAGATTGGGCGTTGAGCCGTGAAGCGACACCCAGCAGACTTTTTAAATTTCCCATTTGCAGTACAAATAAAGTCAGTGTTGGTTTCTGACTAGAAGGCAGTGATTTATGAAACACAAGCCGAAGACCCACTGGAAAATGAGTATGGGACAAAGCGACCCTCGTGCTGGCGTGACGCAGAGCTTTTGAGTCTGGTATGCACAGCGAGACCCTGAACTACTTTTTTAAAGGTTTAATCTGCTAAATGAGAGTCATTAACCTACTAACAAAAGGAGACGCGATGCGCTGCTTTGCAGAGGTGAGGGCCTCTCAGTGCAGCCCATCGTCGGAGAACACACGCACTGTAAAGGGATGCTGTAGGTAGCTTCATCAAAACACATTATTCATATGATTATTAAAATTATTATTGAATCCTGACACAAATTAGCAAATGCTCTGATTTAAAAAAGAAAAGCAAAATTCAAGTATCTGCAATGAGCTCGTCCGCTCTGTTCATTCAGCATGACGGGCCGCTTTCCTGTGTGTGCATATTCTGCCTGAGTGCTCACTGCTTGTCACATGCTAACAATAGCCATTTTTGCTGTCTTTGTTCATTATGATAATTCTTGGGTAGTGACCTGGGGGGGAGGCATTAAGGGGCGCAGCCAACTCTGCCTCTTTCTTAATAGATTTAGCTACTTTTGGAGATGTCATGGAGAGGTACTTTCATCAGAAAGGAGTTTGAAACCCAGCTTTCCCAAAGTGGACACAGACAAAAACACTAGTGTGCAAAAGCAGATTTTTAGTTATTCCTGCCATTACGAATCTGGGCTCGGATGCATGTCGCCTAACTTTAAACTTTAATGGGCCAAGGGAGATGATGGATTTTCTGTGTTAACACAGACGGCCGAAAACTTCTCACAGTAATTAGTAATTTAGATCCGTACTGTGTCCTGAAAATCTTATTTTTTCCTAAAACATGCAAATAAATGTGGCTGCAGCGTGAGATTTATTTGTTTGCAATAAAATAATGTCAGTGTAGATTAATTTTCACATACTTCCATGGAGCGATCTGCCGCATTCTGTTTTTTTTATCAACATTTAAAACCTGAGGAAGTTGAATACAATGCAACAGGTAATTAAAGTATCAAGACAATTCTTGAATACGAATTATGAGAAAGGAAGCGTGGATTCGTATTGCTGTTTCTACAGCATATTTGCATATCTAGATGAGACATAGTCTCTTATGTTTCAGTCTTTGTGAGTCCAGGCCAAAGCCAGTTGAGCCTGTCACTGATGCCCAGCAGCAGGAGCGAGCTGCCACTGAAATGCCAGGAGGCTCCCACAGATGTAACCAAGGTCACAAAGCGCCGGCCACAATACTGCCGCTTCGCCGCTCTGAGCCACGAGCTCGCTGTCAGCATCTGACACATTTGGATGCTGGTCCCTCCCAACCCGGATCCCAACCCAGATCCCACTATCCTCTTGGCTTTGCCTCTGAAAATGGGCCCTGTTAACGCTGTTCATGCACAGATAGGAGGTTACCCTGTGGGCGACCTACCACTGATACGTCCCTATAGTCCTTGAGCATCCGCTAATAGTTGAGAGGGTCCTAGAGGACTGTGCACAGTAAAACCTAAAGCAGAGATCTGCGTGTTGTTTCAACAAGGCGACGAGCCCTTGAGAGGGTGTAATGTTTTCCATTGGGGGGAAATGAGAGCGTGGCAGGAAAATGTTTTTAGATTCGGAAGCAGATGGAAGAAAGCCAGAGGAAAAGGGAGTGATGGTGCTACACGGAAGAGGGTTTGTCTGTATGATCTTTATATTTTTAATTCTGAAAAGGGTAGAGTCATCTGGAGCTTTTTTTACTGCTTTGATCATTTGGGCTTAGTTTAGTTTTTTTCTGTCTTTCTGGGATGTCAGGGAGATCGTAATGTGGTTCCCAATATTCAACGTGTTTTTTTATGCCTTTGTTTGAGCTAAGTTAGTGCGATGACTGTTTCCTGACTCTTTTTGTTTGTGTTTTATTTCTTCTTTTTTTCAAACATCAGCCCAAATGCTTGATGGTGCTTTCCTCTCTGGAGTGGCAGAAGCCAGTGCTTTCATCAATTATGAATGAGCGTACTGTGTACAGCTCACAGGATGTACCTACTCTGCCGAGGAACATAATTATGCAGAAGGTTTACCATTTTCTATTTATAATTTCTGGTTTATTTGTAGCTTGAGCTAACCCGATGTAGCTCTGATCAACTAGCAGCACTCCACTCTCTGCGGGTCTTAACTGTTTGTAAATCAGCAGAATGAAAACAACAACAACAACAAAAAAGGTCCTTCCTCTTTGACCCAGCACATGTCGAGCACCTGCGGGGTGCGAGCTGTTTGCCTGACCACGGGCTGAAAGATGCCTGTGTTGGACCGCGGGGCATACTGGGCCTTGTGTCTGTGCATGGGCTGAGTATGCTTTGACGAGTTGGAAAAACGCTGGAGAAAGTGACGAAAGTTTGACCGTGCAGGGCGTGAGCACAGCACTGTGCTGTATGATTACTAATCCTACCGTTTTCATACTTGACATTCATGTGCTTCACATTCACATGCACAAAATTCCTGAATAGCCCAATCGGAGAAGAACGCGAGCAGCAGGAGATAGGTGTGCGGTTTAGTCTCCTCCCAAGTTGCCTCGGAGACTTTGATCACTGCAACGATTGTTGGTTTGCGCGTAAATCTGTCCGTGACAGTGCGACACGTGGCGTCCTTCAACACTGTGTCAATAGAGAAGAGCTGCAGTTAGTGGGGCTAACAGAGACTCTGGCCGTCCCAGTGCGGCATGCCCGCCAGGCTTTTTCCGAATGTTGTTGTCCACAGGATCTCTATCGGCCCGACTACAGCCAGCGGCACACATCCAGTGCACCGGCACCGCACTGCAGTCCGAACAGTTAATGCAGAGTCTGCTTGTATCCAGGCGGCAGCGATGGTTTGCCCCACTCTGTTTCAACCCCCTCACTGACATCTGTTTTGTAGGACAGAGAGAAGTACAACAACCTTGTGTGGGGAGTCCAGCTGCTAGTGAGTTGGAACAGCAGATAATTTGATCCGTGCTGAATAAGCACAATGTCTTGTCACCTCGGTGTTATCGTGTTGGAGCGAAGGTTTGTGTAATCCCACAGAATGTTTTGCTATGCTGTCGTCCATGCTTTAGTATGTTGCTCTCTTGCATTACGCAACAATCACATGTTCGTTTGTATTTCCCTACGTTGCACCGCATTGACAGTATTGTATCCTGGGTTTCAAACAACACCGAAACCCTCAGTAGCCTTATTGTTTGTCGGTAGGTGCACCATGGTGCTTGCCTGCTGGTCCTCTCACTGGACACACCGACACAGCTCCAAACAGAGGGCTGATCGCTCCCCGACAGCCGTCTCAACCACAAACTGTCCTCCCACCACTGGCTCTCTCAGATCTCAGTGGGATTCAACTCGCACTCACCATATGGACCAGCTTGTTTGTGTCACAGTGTCCCTCGGACTGTGGAGACCTTCTGCTGTGACTTCACGTGACCAAGGAGGATCAATGAGATTCTTTTTTTTTTTAAACTACAGTATATTAGTTCAGGTTACATAGTACACAGCTATGAATCATGTTCCCCCCTCTAGCAGCTGCATCTCTAATTAGCTCTGATGCGAGTTAATGGGATACAACCTGCTGGCCATGCGTGTGTAGCAGCAACCACCGGCATACCAAACAATCTGTACAACCCAGTGGAATATATTACTCTGTCATTAAAACATGCAAGGGTGCTAATGGAGCTATTATGTTAAGACACAATTTGATAATTTGAAAGTATTACTCCTTTGTTGTTTATTTATTTTTTCCAAACTGTATGTAATCAAATGCGGCATATACGATCTAATTGGTGTGGAGCTGTTTTTAGTTCACAGTGCAGGAACTGAAAGTTAAAGTTCTTGATACCTGACACACTTGAATTGGTAGTTGGTGTGTTAATTCTCTCATACTGTATGGAACTACGGACATGTATTTTTCCATCTCTTAGTGTGTGTCGTTGGACAGGATTATGTGCATGGTGCATTATTTGTAGGTCATTTGGAATGTAGCATCCACTTAAATTCAGTGCTGGGCAAACGCTGCAGTGAGCACCTGGTCCGGTGACATTGTGTCCTTGGCTAAGGACTTTACACACTTAACCCAGAACATCTCACATTTTTAGACCTGAAACATAACGGATAACGGAAGTGATTGGCTTTCTGTGACGGCCAAACAGATGGCGGGCCCCACTAGCAGGGGTTTTAACAGCGAGGACACATAATACAAGCACATGGAGCCTCTCGTATCACGGCTAGCCGCTCTGCTGCTATTTAAAAGAGCTAAAGCTGTCATTATCACACCTTCCGCACATGTAAGGAATTTTCCTCGTGATCTGACGCGCTCTTCACAACGCCGGAAACGCCTATGTGTCGGTGTTAAGTTTGCTAGACATGAGATGTAGCTGTGTTTTTTATTTTTATTTTTACTATATCTAAGTGATAACGCAAACCAATGCAGTACTGTAGACCAAATTCAACTTAGCTGCTGTGGCTTATAGTGCGGTACGGTAATTCAAAGGAATGGTTTCATGGCTGTGGTGCTCCAAAGGAAAAAAAGGTTTTCCCCGTTTTACAACTGTAGCCCACACTACTCTATAAGCACAGTCATAATGAATTCTACAGTTGTAGAATGAACTACACTTGCCAAGTTGATTGTAGTGGAAGATCATATTCCCCCATGAAGCAGTATGTCTTTTAAATGTGTTTTTAATAGTATTTGTATAATTTCACAGCTCTATGGGATCGAGACAGCCAATACTGTATTCAGGTACATTTACTGCTGGCGTCGCGTTGTTAATTGTATTTGCTGAAAGCAATGTAAGGCTAGTTAAATTTAGGTGTCATTACATTTCCCAGTATGTTCAGAAGACTGTTTGTACGTGGCACAGTGTACTCATCCCTCACAGCTCCAAAAACATGGCTGGGATTTACATCTTTCTAGTGTGAGGATGGGCAGATGGGAGATCGGACCACTCATGCTTCCTCTAAATCCGCCTCAGCTGCTTGGAGAGTATCAACTGAGCTGGAGGCTGCGTGGGCGTCAAAGAAGAATCCGGTGATGAATGCAGATGCTGATTCATATCTTTTGAGAGCGCCCGGTGGTAGTGATCCCCTCTTGGGACTGATGGCACTTGCAAGGTGGTTCAGTGTTCCCTTTTCTGGGTCAGCCGGCTGAATAGAGCAGCGGGTTGACTTTACTGGTGCGCTTTACTACTACACGAGTCAATGTTGCTCAAAACATGTTTGGATATGTTGTGCACTTTGTCAGTGGATTTTGTTTGTCTTATGTTTTATTCTAATCCCTCCCACTCTGCTTTCTTTATAGGCGAGCCGCGCAAGTTTGACCCAAACTTCAGAGGGCCTGTCCATAAAAGGTACTACAAGCACTTCACGTTATCACATTTTGCCTTTATAGTATAATAATAATGCTCATTATACACGTAAATCATTGCATTACCAAATGTCATCTGAGACATGTAAGCATCTTGAGACGGATATCTCAAAGTTTAAATAAACTAAAAATTGCATATGCACGTAGACTTAAGAAAACCTTTTTTAATTGTTTTCTTAAGTCGGTGTTAAGTCAATTTAATTGTTCCCCATTTGTCACTGTCTTCCACGTATATTGATTTTGGTCCGTTGAATAATGTTTTTGGTACACACCCAAGTCAGCGCGTTGATACATTGATCATTCGTCAAGCCACGCTAATAAAGATTGAGGCCGAGTGCTGGCAGTTCCGTCCACTCCACTGCACAGATCAATGGCCATAAGTCTGGTGGTGGCTGCAGTTAGCCCAATGTTACACACCGTTAACCAGCCAGAAACACCCGAACCGACGTGGTCCACGTCACCGGGGCTGTTGAATCGCCTGCGTCGGGACACCATTCATATCTAAATACTAACAAAAGACATTTCATCATTGCTTTCCTGGCACACTGACGAGCAGAGTTTGGCAATAATGCAGAAAACCCCTTCTCAGGGTCCCAACAGGCTGTTTTGATGATTTGGTCATTCTCTGGGGAAATGTAGGCTCTTTTCTCTTTTATGTTCAATGTCAGCTCGGCCGGCTGCTGTGAAGGCATGTTTCAGTCCTCCTGTGTCTCTTCATCCCACCCTCCTCAGCCCATTTCCCCGCTACAGCTGGATGAAGGCACCGTAGATACTTTGATGTTTCTGTGGCTCGAAGGCTTTTCAAAATGAGAATTGAGGGAGAATCGACTCTGTGGTCGTCTTGTTTTCACGTGGGCTGGGTACCGAAATGAAGTAACCGTGCTCATTCAAACTGGTACAATATCATCTCAAATATCTACAGTCACAATCCTATTGCACTGCCTTTGGCGTGGCATATAGCATGCTACAGAAAGTCGGTCTCGGCTTGTTGACCGTGGGGAATGTCCCTGTAATCTGCAGATCTGACCCTCAAGATGTCCTTTCCTGTTAGTCTGTTACAAAGCAAAGACCGGCTGGCAGGTTCACACCACAATGCAACTCATGCTATTCTGTGGCGCCGCTGCCATCTGCCACCTTGGATCACTCAGAATATCCGCACAGCAAACCTAACACTGACACACAAGTTTCTTATTGCTCGAAATTCCAGCACGGATTTCTTTTGTCTTTCAAAGTGGCGCGGCCCCACCAGGCTCCGTTCACAAGCACGGCAATGCTCGGGTCCCTTTAGTCCCACTTCACATCTGAAGAGGCCATGTTTGGATCTGAATAGATTTGCAGTTTTGGATTTGGCCTGCTTTTTTGAGATAAGAGAGCAAAGCCGAATTGTTTTCACTCCCCTCACTTTTCAGCCTCTCTTTTGCATGTTTCAAAGGTGACTTTGTACTCGCACCGTAGTGCTGTGTGCACTTAGTCTTAATAATGCAGACGTATCTACAGTCACATATTACGACGTGGGAGAGGCAAGGTTGGCTTTAAAACCCCCACCCCTCAGATCTCTTGCCCTTTTAATGATATGATGTGTTGCAGAGTGATAGCTAGCTCATCTTCCAGCTAAAGGATGGAGAGGGATTCAAAGACAAGGAATGTAACCATTGCTATGGCAACCCTGACATTCTTTCCCCTTGTTTTTTTTTCTTTTAATATGATCAAATTGTATTCCTCTGTCTCTCTTTGATAATATTCCGCATGATATCGGCATAAGCTCTGCTTGTAGTTTTTTTATACTGCTCATAGTCACTGCCAGTCTAAAACCGTAGCTGTCTTCCCCGGGGCGGAGCTGTGCACACTTACAGCCTTTGTTTCTCTATTATCTCCCAAAAATAATTGCAGCGCTCTTCCGGGGAAAAATAATTTACACCAGGTCCGTAAGCTCCATTTTGTATGGCAACCAACTGCTCATTTAGTCTTTTGTCTTCCAGTGCCAGTTTGAGGAGGTTATGGCTGCTGTTGGGATGTATTCCTGACGATAGAAAGCCGTTGTTCTATTAGAGGTCTATTAATCGAGATGAAGTTGCAGGTATCCACAGTCTTAATGTAACTCAGAACACTGATAATGGAGTCGTCTTTTTTTTAAATGACAGAAAAACATTCCCAATCTTGCATTTTGCTAAACTCGGAGCCAACTGTCCACCAGAGAAATGCGTTTAAGCTTCATTGCAGTTATGAATGCTGAACTATAAAAAGTTGCTCTTAAACTAGTAAAGTGTCCAGAGTAATTTGCAATGCGACCTCAAATTGCACAGCTGACCCTAACTAATAACCGATATTTGGATCGGATCGGCCGCCGATATTGGCAAAAAAATGCATATCGAATCGGATCGGCCTGCACGGGAAAATCCCGATCCGGACTCCCGATCCAGTTTGTTTTCAAAACTCCTGTCCGATGTATTTAATCCATTCCATTTTTTTCAGCTTTTCCCCCTAAATCCGGCCTGTGTTTTTCAGCACACCTTGCGCACACCTAGCGACCTGTCCAGCATCCCACTTGTCTGTGCATGTCTCACTAAGAATTTAAAGTTACCGATAAAAATGAGGCGGAGTGCAATACTTGCCACAACAAAGTCAAGCATGGTGGTTAACTTGGCTAGTTGTTCTTAAGAGTAAAACCCGTTTCAACATGAGTATAACAACAAAATAAGTAAATATCTTTAATGCATGCTTGGATCGGCCGGTATCGGCCGATGCTAAAAGCTACAATATCGGTATCGGATCGGAATTGCAAAAAGTTGGATCGGGACATCCCTATTACTAAATACTGACTAATGTAAGTAAATAAGTGTCTATTTGATCTGTCTGCTGCTTAATCATGAAATAGTATTTGGAGGCCGGCGAGTCGGCTGTAAAAGACCATATTACCATGCTGCAGACAATCCACTCTTCAACCAACTACACAAAGGAAACACTGTCACAGTGTGATCACAGGCCTCCTTTTGACACGGGCTTCCCTCCTCTGGATGAAAGAGGAGAAGGGTTGAAAGCTGCAGGAGATGAAGGTCTCAAGTCAATTTGCGTCGCGTATGGGAGCCTATGTGTGGTACTGCTGGGCACAGTGGGTTGGGATGTGCTTTGTTCAAGTACTGCTAGCCAGAATAGTTAGGAAGGAAAAAATGGGCTATATAGGGCCTTGGCTGACAGCTTCTGACAGAGACTGTTTTAAACTAGCAAGATGATAATGCTGTGGAGAGAGAGGCAAACTTCAAATAGCTTTCTGGGCCTGTGGGACAGTCGACTTGGGAGTGTGTGTGTGTGTGTGTGTGGGGGGGAGGGGGGAAGGGGAGGGTGTTCAAAGTCTCATTAGAAAGACGAAAGACCTCTGCTACAGTTTCAGAAAACCCAGATGATACTTTGGTATACCTGGTAGCAAATGCTGCATCCAGATGTAAAGCTCGAACCCCCCGTGTCCTACAGCAGCTCTGTCACAGTGTGCATGTGCTTTTCTCAAGACAACGGATCATAAACAACCTTATTTTCTGTGTTTTCAATTTTTCACACATTTCTTTTCTCTCCCAGGAGCTGCACTGATGTGGTGTGCTGTGTTATATTCATTGTTGTCATCCTCGGCTACATCGCACTGGGTACTGTGGGTGAGTTCGACACATTGCTGCTGTTTGCAAAGTCCTTAACACACACACACACATACACACACACATATGATATGTTCGGGTCAGGGAGGGAAGGTGTCTGCCTGTGACAGTCATTTGCAATGATCTTAATGTACGATTGATGTTCTTGAGAAGAACATAAGTTTTCTTTTCTTCCCTTGGTTTGATTTATTCCTAATTTCACGGTGGGCTATTTAACAAAATGTCTTGATAGTTGAAATTGCGTGGGAGTCGAGAAGCAGCTCCCTCAAGGAATGCGCTAGTCGTTTAATAAGGCGAAGAATCACCACAACATTCCTCTTCCATGTTTGTTTGTTTTTGGCTGGATGACCAGGGATTCCCTCCGGCTCTCATTTCATTCAAATTCTCCTGAAGCTGTTTAGTTCACTTGAGTGTGACAAAAGTCCTCTTTGTCTGCAAAGGACTGAGGCGGTGCAGTACTTTCTTTCCGTCTGGCCTCAAGTTTTCCTCTTTTTCCATTTATTTTTCTTCAATTTATCTTTTTTTTTTCTCACATTGTCGCATTTCTTCTCCAATCTGCCACTTTTCTTCACCGCTCCATCAAACGGAAAAACATATCCTGCTTTAACCGGCACTCCTGACTGCACATGTCTTCCCTCAACTCCAGTGTGTACGAACATCACAAATTAGGACAGATGAAGTACCAATACTTTCACCAAAGGGCCGTCCCTCGCTACAGTGCCGGCCCGAGCCTCTTGGGGGCCCTAAGCAGAATCTTATTTGGGGGCCCCCTCCCACCACGCAGAGTCACCTGTGCTAGAAGATTATTGGCACAAATGTCACGCTATAATGTTACAGTGAAAATTATAAATGAATACAGTGAGTGCTGCTTGCAGCCCTGAACAGGCCTTAGCCTCCCCTCGCATGTCGAGGGGGCAGCGGTCAGCCAGACACGTGGTCAAAAAGTGAAAAGAAAAGAACTAAAATTTGGTCCAAAGCAGGAATTGATCCCAGATCTCTGGCTCCCTAAGAGGACACCTTACGGCTGAGCTATTACCCACACTTGGCAAGGCAGACACGTGAGCCGCCTGGTTGAGCCGGCTTGCGGCTCGTGGTTCACCAGCTGCGTGCGCCGGCTCGCGGCTCGCGGTTTGCCGGCAGCTTGGGTTGGCTCGCGGCTCGCTGGCTGCTCGGGGCCCCCTGGTGGCCATGGGGCCCTAAGCAGCCGCTTAGTTCACTTATGCCTCGGGCCGGCCCTGCCTCGCTAGCTTCCTGTCAGCAAAGTCGCGTATGAATCGAGAGAAGGACTTTTAGTTTCACAATAATAAAAATAAAAAAAACTCAGATACCCACCAACATGCTCTAAAAAACTTATTTCTGTATCATTTTTAAAGTTTCATCATCTGTTTAGTGGCGTCTTTGTTGTCCCGCCTCACGTTCAGAATTTACCGGGAGGGGAAAGGCCTGGTGGAATTGAGGTCGGGCAAACCGATGCAATGAGAACTGCTTTTGTAAATTGAATTTCAGGGTTCCTGCTTCTTCTGTCTGGCGAAACACCAACATCAATTTCAATTTAATTGATTTATTTTTTTTCTATCTGTGTAGATGTTTCTTCTGAATTAACACGCACACAAACATTACAAATACTTTTTCTTTTAATTGGGTTGTTTGGTTTGCTTTTCTTGGTAATTCCACAGAGAGAGGCCTAGCTTGATTCACTGATCAATTCAAGACTCACTTTGACCCGGCTGTACATTTTTTTTTAAATAACAATTATGCAATACATGTCTTGATGTAACTGATTTATTTAAAGTGCTCAATCTTACTCAGTAGGTAGAGCGGTGGTACTGCCACTTTCAGTGTCTTCAGTGTGGTTGCACATGTTCATATTGTGCCGTGCCGTGTTTTCAGCCTGGTTCCATGGCGACCCCAGCAAAATCGTCTATCCGACCGACAGCCATGGACACTTCTGTGGCCGTCAGAACACCCCCAATGCGTGAGTGTAAACATGACTTATATCATTGTACCGCCGTTATTTTTACGCCGTGGTGCTTTGTGATTGATAAGGGTTAGCTCACTCTATCCCTGTGTCTGTGTGTGTTTATCGTCCCCATTTCTCTCCACAGAAACAAATCCATATTATTCTACTTCAACATGTTGAAATGTGCCAATCCTGCAGTTTTGGTTCACCTCCAGTGCCCTACAACCCAGGTGAGAGACTGAATAGAGCCCCTTTCGCCGCGCTTTCTGTTCCTCACCGACCTGTCCTCCACGGTCGGTTATGCAAGATTGATGGGTTTCCTCATTAAAAGGAAGTGTTGTTTCTTCCAGCTCTGTGTCTCCAAGTGCCCTGACAGATTTGCAACTCTACTGGATTCGTGGAATACCAATAGCTGGGAATACTACAAGCAATTCTGCAGGCCGGGCTTTGATATTGGAAGCAAGGTGAGAGACCGTGGTTAGAGGTCCTTTTAGTCTTTTCACACAAACTAGATTCAATTTG
Source organism: Apeltes quadracus (assembly GCA_021346845.1). Classification (NCBI taxonomy): domain Eukaryota; kingdom Metazoa; phylum Chordata; class Actinopteri; order Perciformes; family Gasterosteidae; genus Apeltes; species Apeltes quadracus. The sequence continues at coordinate 3,874,449 of CM037924.1, read as the reverse complement.
ACTCAATTGTTTTGCCAACTCTTTTATTTCCCTCTCAGTCCGTTGCAGAAGCCATTCAAGATGAAGACTGCCCATCAATGATTGTGCCAAGTAAACCCTGTAAGTAAATCTGAATAACTGTAATCACAACGACCAACAGCAGCTCACTATCTGTTGGCGAGGCCACTAATGAAATGTCTTTCAGTCCTTCAGCGGTGCTTCCCTGATTTCATTACAAGAAATGGAATTTTAACTGTAGCCAATAAGACCATCTTCAAAGACGGTGAGAATCTCGAGCGAAGTGTCAACGACCTCAAGGATGCCGCCAAGTAAGATCTGTTTCTTTAATGTTGTTCCTCAACCCAAAAAGTATATGTATACATAGTTCACCTTTGTAAAATAAAGCATTTTAAAACTGTCATACTGTCAATAGGGCTTCCCATTCTGCACCCAGAGAGCTCTGGACAGATATTACTGGGTATGATGAGTAGGCATCGTCACTGATGCCCGGGAATGTGTCCAACCACATTCAAAGTCGTCTGCATGTTTATCGCTTGAAAATAGAGCTTACCGGAAAGTTTAACATGGGAACTTCGGGTGCAGCTACGAGCCGCTTTGTTAATCTACGCCGTTGACACATGAATGGACTGAGATGGTTCTCAATGTTGGATAAGCAGAGAAATCATGTATTGAAACCAGTGAGCTGATATCAGAACATACATGATTCTGTGCCTGACCAACGTGTGTTTGCCCTGAGTTGACTTGAAAGATAATGTGCTTTAATGCTTTTCTTTTCGTAGCCAAGTAACAGCCGTGCAACAAGCAGCGGAGAGGTCTCAAAAATGATTTATTATAGCTTCATATCTTTGCCTCCGCTGTAGCCAGTAGCTTTGCGTAGACTAACCCTGCCACTTTATCACATACACTCTTTTCCTGCTTCCCCCCACTTGCAGCAGTGGGCGGGAATTAGGACAGATTAATAATACAATTGTTTGTCGCATGTATCCACCTCAAAACATCATCTACTACTTTGGAATCAGATGCCTTTGAGAGGGATATGCTGCCCCCTGGTGGTCACACAGTTTGCTTCCTCTTTCCAGATATGAATGCAGGTTTACAAAACAGTACTGGATATGTTCCAAACAGTGGTCTGTAAACTGGGTTTCTCTGACCTTTAGGGAGTTGGATAACAGCTGTTCGTTTTACGCTTCATTTCGGCTTTCAGCATTGCGTTTGTGCCGCAGCAATGTTGTCTCGTCCTGCCTCCCTCCTCTGTCCGCCCTTTAGGGATTTATCAGTCATAGGCCGGTGTTTCCTGCTGTCAGCAATGTTAAATGGATCCACAATACAATTCATCTTGGGTCTGTTATCTTGAGTAGCTATTTGAAGCACTTGGTTTGTTTTATTGGTTATGTGAATAGAAATAACTTTTTAATATGACTCCTATTAATATGTGCTCGTCCACTAGCTGCTCAGTATCGCATTCAGTAACATGCTGCTATACCTTTCACCGCCTTAATGAAGGAACTACTGATCCCTAGCGCTTCAGTAACACCAATGCTGTTTTGATATTAAAGTAAGAACATGTCTCTCCTTCACAACCTCATACGTAGCTCTAAAGGCGGAGAAAATCAGAAGCCATTTTAAACTGTATTTGTCTCATTGTAGACAAATCCAGTGTAGAAGTGTCAAATGTTTTTGAGAAACCCTAGCAGGTAGTGGCAGTACCACAAACCTGCCGCAGTCCGTCTCTCTGTCTTTATTAAATCCTTTTTTTTACTCATCTCTTCCCATCTCACCTTGTAACCTCATCGCAGAAGTATCTCCAGCCTGCTGAATGCCAAAGAAATTGGCATCAAGATCATTGAGGATTATGCAAATTCCTGGGACTGGATCCTCCTGTGAGAATGTTTTGACGCTCTTTAATGGTTAACGTGCTCGTCTGTACCTGAAAGAAAAAAAAGAAGTCTGACAGTGATAGCAACTTCACACAACTTACTAAGATGATTAAGAATTCCAACCGTCATACGGGTCAGTAACCAGTAGGCGTGTGTTGGTGTTGTTGCAGTAGTCTGGTGCTCACCATGATGGTCAGTCTGGTCTTCATCCTCCTGCTGCGCTACATTGCCGGTGTGCTCCTGTGGCTCATTGTCTTTGGGATCATGATTGCAGTCGGCTTCGGTGAGTGCGTCGCGTACTTTGTACACGTGTGTGAGAAGTTACCCGCATGCTTTGCATTTTGACTTTCTCGCCCATCTTGGCGTGAGCAGGCCTGTTGTCATGGCAATCTGTGAGAGATATAGATTTGTCTCACCTTACATGTTGCATCCTGTCCTTCTTTCTCCCTGCGTCTTCCAGGTATCTGGCACTGCTACTGGGAGTACAGCAGTCTGAGAGGGAAGTCAGGTGCGAATGTCACCATCTCTGATATCGGCTTCCATGCAGACTTCGGCGTTTACCTTCAGCTCAGCCAGACGTGGCTCATCTTCAGTACGTTGTTATCCACTCCTGTTTGATTCCATTGTATTATGTAATCCCCTTATAGCTGTAGCACGATGCTCATTCTGCGAAGTTTTGCTTCAACCCAAATCATATGATTAACGTGTTTCCGTCCAACAAATCGAAATTTATCAGGTAATTTTATTGGGGGAAAAAAACAACCTATCACAAATGTCATGAAAAAGTCAAAATATATTAACGAGTAGAGTAAAAACCTCAAAAAAGATTAGGTTGAAGAATGTTTTGAAAAATAAGTAAAAATTTGTGTCAGGGAAATAAAGTAATATTTTGGATTGCAACATTTCATGGAAAAAACAAACTTATTTATATGTATATTTATTATTTCACCTTAAAAAATAAGTTAAAACACATTTGTTGCCTTAACTATAAATGAAACGTATGTTTTATTTTGTAGTGGTCGCACTTTCTGTCATGGAGGGGATCATTTTTGTTGTCCTGCTATTTCTGAGGACGAGGCTGCGCATCGCCATCGCATTGCTCAAGGAGAGCAGCAGGTACGTCCCAATAGCAGCTCTGTTGTGTAGCATTTGACTTCTTGCTTTGATGCTTTGATCTCTCGTCTATAGGGCCATCAGCTACATCATGTCCACTCTCTTCTACCCCATCATCACCTTTTTCCTTCTGTCCGTCTGCATCGCCTACTGGCTCCTCACAGCAGTGTATCCTCCTCTCTGTTTCCAGCAGCTCAATTCTGCTGTTTGAGCTCTTTTGTCTCTGTGAAACATTTAACAATAACGAAGCCACGCCTGAATGGATGAGTTGACTTTCTGTAAATTGATAATAAATAAATACTTTAGTTACATTTAATGTACCAACACAAAACTGACTTTTACCAGCAGGCATTGATTGCTGTGTGGAGGAAATTTCCCTTTTGTGTTGCCCTTAACTAGTCTGTCCTCAGCTTCTTAGCATCGTCGGGTAATGCAGTCTACAAGGTCACAGCTGCTGATGATAAATGCATGTATGCCAACCTCGCATGCAGTCCAAAGGTGAGTCCTCACAGAAGTCTGTTTACTGGAGAAATACTTGTCACTTTGACTGTGCTGTGAAAACATTTGACTGTAATCAAAATGAATGCAATAGATTTTATTATTGCCAACAAGTAAAATCTGATTGCTAGTTAGAATCAATCTGTAATGTAAATAGAGTTGACGTTAGTTGCTGACAGCGAGCAACGATTATTTGGCAAATATATTCATCCTCCTGCCTGGCTGTGAATTAAACAGAATTGTTTAATCAAACAGGAGATCACAATGTGGTCTTCTCATTGCACATCCCAATTAAACCTGTTGCTTTCTTTCAGACCTTCAGTCAGACCAACGTCACCACAGTGTGCCCCGGGTCACAATGCATGTTTGCCTTCTACGGTGGGGAAAGTGCGTACCACCGCTACATCCTGGTCCTCCATCTCTGCAACCTGTTTGTGTTTCTCTGGCTGGTGAACTTCACCCTTGCGCTGGGTCGGTGCACCCTGGCAGGGGCCTTCGCGTCCTACTATTGGGCCCTGAAGAAGCCCAAAGACATCCCTCCATGCCCCCTTGGGTCCTCTTTTACCCGAGCCTTACGGTGAGAAACCGAACCAGCTCAGAATGAAATGATCGAGTGTCTGTTATGCAACTTTTTTTTCTCGCGTCACAGCTACCACACGGGTTCTCTTGCCTTCGGCTCTCTGATCCTCTCCGTGGTGCAGACGATCCGAATTGTTCTAGAGTACATAGATCGCAAGCTGAAAGGTACGCGGTGACTCTTCGAACCCGAAATCTCACACAGTTTGCTGGATAACGTCAAACGTGATGTTGGTGGGTTTGATCATGTGTCCCCAGGTTCCCAAAACAGGTGTGCTCGTTTTGTGCTCTCCTGCCTCAAATGCTGCTTCTGGTGCCTGGAACGCTTCATCAAGTTTGTAAACTCAAACGCGTACATTATGGTGAGTTCAGAAACCTCTTGCTAATTGCAATACCTGCCTGTAGTGCAGTTGTTTATTTGGCTTTGGCTTGTTCCTCAATGCTTCACTACTCTGCTTTTCTCACGCCAACAGATAGCAATATATGGGAAGAGCTTCTGCACCTCTTCCAAGGATGCTTTCCACTTATTGCTGAGGAATGTTCTCCGGTAAGTGTCCAAAGAAAAATCTGAGTACAGATTACTAGCGACAATTAGCGCAGCCAGACTGAGGAACATTTTTTACATTTTTTGTCTAGTTTTTGTGGCATTGCTTTCTCCTCCACTCTGGCCTTTCTCTGCCTCCTCTGTAGGGTGTATGTCCTGGACAGGGTGACAGACTTCCTGCTCTTCTTGGGGAAACTTCTTATTACAGGAAGCGTCGGTGAGTTTCATGGCACCTGCCGTCTGGGAAGTAACCGACTATGAGCAGAATATTTACGGGAACATTTTTCTGCTGTGATCGTATTTCCACTCAAGTTTAAATTTACCGTTGCAAAGGTTGTCTGCTGGTCTGTGAAATTATTACATATCTTTTAATTAGAGGAGAATTAATTCTAGTAGCTACCCTCACAAATCCATGTACAGAACATATTGCGCTATTTGTCCGCTAGGTGTAAGATGTATAGATCTAAATGTAGAAGAACAAGTATGTGTGCTTGTAAGGCTTTATTTTTTACCCAATTCTTAAAGAATACTTTTCATCATTGACAAAAACCTTCCTGGTGGATTTTGTCCTAGAATCCTTTATGTATTTTGGTTCAAAAGGTTTATAAAGTAGACATTTCTAGATATTTTTCTCTTCTTTGTGTTTTCCAGGTGTTTTTGCATTTTTCATCTTCTCACATCGAATACCCATCTTTTACGAGGTGGTGCCGTCCCTAAATTACACCTGGGTCCCCTTACTGGTAAGGAATTAAAAAAGTATGCTTTTTAATGAATTGTAGCAAGAATGACCTCTGAGACTGAATCAAGATTCTTTGGTACGTAAAGGTATGTCTCTGGCTCAGCCATTTCTAGATAGAGGTAAACCTTTTTTTAATAACCTTAAAAACAGATTAAAAATGTGCCGGGGCATTAGTTTGGCAACTGTATGGAACATCTTACGGTCTGTATTAAGTTGTTTATCATTATTCGTTTAACTGATCTTATTCGAAGCCTTTTTAAACATTTAGAAGGAAGCCTTGGTTTCTCTGTGACTCTGCTCATTTGCTATTGGATTGCAGATTGCTTTGCTCCACGAGGCAGCACGTCATTACAGATCCGTGACCGTTCTCATATTATCGTGATCGTTTTGTTCTGATCAATGTCGACAGAGTAGCCTTCTGACTCCGACCTTTCGCTTCCTGCAGACGGTGATATTTGGATCCTACGTGATTGCACACGGCTTTCTCAGCGTCTACGCCATGTGCGTGGACACGCTGTTCCTGTGCTTTTGTGAGTATCCTCGGGGTGTTTGTTTCTTTCATCAATCTGCATGACACAAGGGGAAAATATGGCTGCTCGTATTGAGCACTGCCACCACAAGCGGGTTGAAGGTAAAACTGGGCTTGAAGAACAACCGAAGTGGATTCCTGCTCACTCGGCTCTCTAATTGCTGGATAGCCCTTTTGAATACTTATCTCTACTAAGTCTTTGCTTTGCTTTCTCTTTCTGGCTTCCACTTTGTCTGCTACTCCCGCTCGCCCTGTCCTCTGCCGTGCTGCCACCTGGTCTCAGGTGAAGACTTGGAGAGGAACGACGGTTCTGCCTCCAGGCCTTACTACATGTCCCCCGGCCTGCACAAGATCCTGCGCAAAGGGGACGAGGGGGCCAAACTATGCGCTGCCTCCTGAGCGGAGTGCGGACATTTTTAACTTTTGACCCGTTTCTCCATATCAACTGTAAGTGCGAGGGGTCGTGACGTTTCGGAGAGAGTACCGTAGGGCTAAGCATTAAAAGCCGGATGCATCCCAGCCTGGTCAGGGATGGTCTTGACACAGAAGGACATACTTTTACTTCAGGTCCACCCAAAAAAGCCACAGCGGGGCGGGGGGGGGGCTAACAAGACCGGCTTACTTCTTCTCCTGAGCCGACTCAAATACTTGCCTTTTTATTCTGCAGCGCTTGTTTTCTTTTCCTTCTCTGTATTCTCTGCTGACCTCTGCCTTACCGGGAGGGTACCTGTCAACTCGCAGGACGGACGCACAGACTGAGATGAACATGATGAGAGCATTTTTTGCATAGTAGGCAGACGTAAGGACCGTAACATGTACAGGCGCCACTGATGGACTAGGGCGTAGCGCTTCACCATGAAAAAGAGGTGGAGTTATGGAAACTCTTGTCGCACTTTGGTCTTCTAGTGTAAAATCATGTTTCGTATGCACTTTCACATATGGGGAAAGACCCATGTGATTTATTTCCTCTGTGGAGCATGTTTATTTTGCTGGCTGTCGATGTTCACCGTTGGTTTTATCGGTTGCTTTGATCCACCGTATTTATACTCAACACAAACACGCAGACCCCAAAATAGGGTGTAGTTCTGCACTTGGCAAAAACAGGTTTCTCTTACTTCACTTGATGGAGGAAAACAAAACTTTCCAAGTTTCCATCACGCTCGTACTGTAAAGCAGACTTTGCCGGAGGTTAAGTATTAAAAAGACGTTTTGTTTTTGGCTTAGAATTTGAACAGAATCTGACTGTCTTCAGCCACTAGTTTATGTGCCTAGTTGTGAAAAAAGTTTCCCTCTCAATCCGTGGTTTTAGCTCTAACACCAGGAACCTTTTGCGATACAGTTTATATAAGGATGTCAAAGCCATTTTTTGGTAATTTTTTTATTGGATGGTTTGGATGTATTGCTGTTTTAATACTAGGTATACTACACTCATCTATCTGGATATTATTCAGTGTTCTTTTTGTACAGGAGCATTTTTTTTTTTTTTATCAATGAAATCCAATGGAAATGTGAATAATGTTTTTGGAATAAACATGAATGTTTTAACTATTGTCCAGTGCATTTTCCATCTCTGATGTAAACTTGTTGCTACTGCTGCCTCCTAGTGTGGGACCTGGAGGTGAACAACGGCTCTCTGCGGCGGCCCTTCTACATGAGCAAAACCTTGCAGAAAATCCTCTGCAAGAAAAACCTTGGGACAACCGGCCAGCGGTAGAGAAACGGTGGCGGAAGCCGAAACACTCATTTACCGAAGCGCGGGGCAATAAGCACTCAGGTGGTACAACGGTACACTATAATGGATTACCTAACTCCAACGATTAGATCCATCCACATACTAATGATTAATAGCCTTGATATTTTGTTATTTATAACGTAAAATTATTTCTATTGGATGGTGCACAATGTCGCAGTTCTTCTTCAATGTTGTAGTTCTAATAGATGTATATGAATATGTCCAGCCACAGCCGTACTTCACACTAAGTTCCTATTGGAATCTGTGATTTCTTTCTTTATTGAGAATGTGGTGAACGCCAGCTGTTATATGTTATATGTTTTTTATTTTTACATTTAATCTCTTGTAGTGGCCGGTTTTCACCGCTTAGTGCGGCCAGTCGTTGGCAGACGCCTTGAGGTGTAAATGCCAAAGCACATCCAACTAGTTTTTCCATGAAATGGTAAAACATTGCAGTTTTTGATCTTGTATTGTCTCACATTGAGAAACGTGTTTGCGTCCACCGTCTTTATAATTACAAGGACATAATGGCACAGCAGTTCAGAGTGCTTCAATTTTTAAGTGCCATTTTCAAAGAACTTCCCTCATTGAGTGTGTAATTGCATCCTGCAGCTGCATAATTTGCATTTGAAGATTCTTTTTAATTTCTGACCTTTTTATAGAACTTGTTAAAGCAACTCAGCAGCCTGTGATGGCTCCTCCAGATGTTAGGACTAGGAATGGAAGGTGAAGTAGCAGGAATGTCCCAGAGCCTTGGCGTGTTACCCCTGCGTGACACGGAGAGATCTTAACTTTCCCCATAAATGTATCTTTCCAAAATCGATGACTCACTTCCTTTTTTCTTTTTTTTTTAAAGTTAGCTATAAAAAGCTGTTTCCTTTACAGACAATAGTGGCTAACTCATCTGCATTTAGTTGATTACAATGCACTTTTATAATAGAACCTTTTCATAGCATTTGAAATATTTATATTAATAAAGTTAATAGCAGCCCTCTTTACTTGCCTCTGATTATTGAAAACATCTGGCATTTAACCAGACAGACAGATACATCAGTGTCTCAGAGAGACTGAACACAGATGGAGAGCAGAGAAGTATTAAGGCCCATCTATGTGACGAATCACAGTCCTGAACTTTCTTTCCTTCACTTTAAAGCGGCGGACGTTTGTGTTTGCTGATGGGCCGCAGGCGGAAGACGCCAATTCTGTCGAGTTGTTGGTAAAACGACCGACGTAATAAAGTAGTGGCCGAGCCGTGTTTGTGTGTCACAGACACTCAGACTTCTGGGGATGTTTTCTCTTTTTCCTGCATATACGGATCGGACATCGCACGAAATGATGTCCTCCTCCCTTAGATCTTTGAGATGTGACTCACGTGTGCGAGGCTTTGTGGGGTGTTTGTCGAACTGGAGAACCTGCCCTCATGATGCCTCAGAGTGACAGTACTGCCAGGACGCACACACACACACACACACACCTTCTGCCGCCGTTAGAGCTGAACACGCTGGGACACGTTACAACGTAACCTTTCAGCAAAAACTAAACAATTCTTGTGTATCAGAGGAGACAAATGATGCATGTAGTGCTCAGTGGGACACAAAACCTGCACATTATTATTGTTTTTATGGTTTCTTATCCTGAACAACACCGGTTGAAATTGTAGTTGTGTATTACGTTCACGTCGCTCAGCTTCGAGTTTTCTTCCGATGAGGGAGAACACCAGAGATCTGATAAGTGTTTTTTATATTCCTTCCCCCTCCCTTGCATGTCTGGAAATTAGATTCTTTTGGCCCACCGCAGTCAACAAGTACACACAAGTAAGTCGGCTCTCATCGCTGGAACGTGCGTCAGGTTTCTTACCGTTAACTCTTAAAAGTCAAACTAGAGATGCAGCGCGCCGACCTGTCGATACTCCGAAGTGTTTCATTTATTTTGGCTCATTAGTGCAGAAAGCCAACGCTATGAATTCCATGTATTCTCATGTATATATTAATGTATTAAAGGTTGCATGTGTTTTTAGCAGTATGTTGCCTTTAAGTGATCAGTCGGCTCTGAACGCTGCAGCAGGTCGGCTGTCGCTGTTCCTTCACAGCGGGTTTGTGAAATTACATTTATTTCCAAAACAGACTTCACATACAATAAATAAATTAAATTGCAATATTCAAACACTGCCATATAAACAATTTCATGTTCATCTTCATGATTTGACATTTTGGGTCATTTTGGTGGCTCTCGAGTAGAGCAGCCGGGTCAAACTGCGTCACCAACTACACAAATATAAATCTATCATGTCATGTGTCCCAATCCAATGATGCACACTGAAACTGTTCCATTTTCACATTATACAGTACAAATTGTAGTAATCCATAGTAGTTTATCAAATGACGTTGTCATGTAATGAATTACTGTCAGCTCAGAAAAATGAATTCATATTTACCACAAAGATCTGAACAATGCGACCACTAATGAGGCCGAACGCCGGTGGATGACGGAGGCTGCTGCGTGTGTGGTTGTGCACGTGTGCGTGTGTGTGTGAGTGTGAGAGAGAGCAGCTCAGGCGTGTGACACGGGCAGCGAGGTCATGGCGTGGGCCGGCAGCAGCGGTTGAAACATGGATGGAGAGGAGTGGACTGCAGGCAAGCACAAAGAGCACTGGAGTCATTACAGTTTCCATAAAATATATTAACTAGAAGAATTATCTAGAAGAAAAAAAATACACATTTTGATTTAGACATGAATTCACGTTAAAAAAAAAAAAAAAGTATTTTGCTGGTGCCAGACACACAAGTTCTAATGACTACTTTGCGAATGCTAATTATTTTTAAAGTAGTATTTTTTAATGATGATTATTATTAATATACATTTGTAGAAGCAGAAATGCAGGTTTTGCTGAGGGAAAAACGTACATTGAGAGCTGCGATGTGACCTGTTGCAACACTCCACTATCTGCATCATTCGATTCAACAGCATTCCGTCAAGACCCGCCCTCCTTGGCCTCTGGTTGGCTACCGTTGCCTTTATTTATTGAGTTTGTGGCTTGATGAATCAGATAAGTGGAAGGTATCACTCTCATATAATTACAAAGACCTGATTAGGAGAGAACCCTATTTTTCAATGTTCTACACATGTTGCTTATATGGATGAAATTAAATTACAGATCCAATGTAGTGTCAGTGTGTCATTCTTAAACTTAATGTTCACCTTAATGTTGATATAGCCCACTGTTTACACAAGAACCATTTTAACTTTAACCTCATACCAAAAAGGGTTTTCCCCCATGACTTTATATTTTAGAAAAATCGTCTACGCTCTCAAACTTTTGAATATACTATTCAAATAACTCGAATCATCAGCATAAGGAAGGAGATAACGAGCCACCTTCCTCTTGTCAATCACAATATTTAAAACACAGTTCCATTGGAAAAAGCCACTGCCAAATAAAAACTCAGATATTAAAATAGGAATGTGACACATAGTTCTTATAAGCGCAGTAAACAGTCTTAAGATCATGAAAAGTCTGGGGCTCACTGTCTATGAAGGAGTGCAGCGCAGAGAGCATTGATCCCTCCGGGCCTCCGTACGCCGTGTACTGCAGCTCCTCGGGGGTCAGGGTGGGCTGCGGCAGCCGGCTGGACTGCAGGGAGCTCATGGGGGTGCTGGAGGTGTGGTTGGGGCTCACGTGCTTCTTGTGGCGAGCTCTGCAGTTTTGGAACCAGACCTGAATAGGAGGAGGGAGGAGGGAGGGGGGAAGAGGGGGGGTACCTCCGATGTTAACAAGCCACCACGGAACCAAGGCTCATTAAATCAATATGTGACTTTGCAAAGTGCCATTAGATGAGTTAAAACGTTCCCATGTTGCGGTTAAAATTCTCTGTTTTACAAGCTTTTTAAAATGTACATTTTCTCAGTGTTTACCAGACTTACCAGTGTTTCTTGCTGTGTTGTAAATTTAAGAGGTAAATTAAGCTACTGTGTACTCCATTAAGTTACTCAATGGCAATTCATATTTTAAAAATACAATCATCTTATGAAATAAAGTGCACTGTGGTGGAAGAAAACTGTCCAGCATGATTTAAAGTATTTAAAACCGGCAGAACCTCAAGCAGCTAACGAAATGTTCAATAATACATAATAATACATCAATGAACCAATATTGCAACGTGGATTATGTACAAAACTTGCTATTCATGTAGCAAACAAGTCACAAAACAAAAAGGTATTATTTGAAATAAATGAGTATATATATATAGTAATATATATATATATATATATATATATATATATATTAAATAATCCCATCATGCCTCTGTGTCACTGACCTGGATGACTCTTCGACTGAGGCCCGTCTGCTCTGCCAGCTTCTGCAGCGTTTGGGCGTCTGGGTTGTTGTCCTGAGCAAACTGGCCCTGCATCACCTGCGAGGTCATTTCAATATCACACAGGTTTTACGTGTGAAGAAATGCACAGTTAAGGTGCTGCGTGGAGATTTGACCCAAGTTTGGTCTGTACCACACAAAAACGTGAAAACAAAAAATTGGGTACTTTTAAAAATATCCTAGTGACCTAAACAATGTAACACATGTGTTTTATTCAAATAAAACATAAAAGTCTATTTAATTCGATCATACCGTCACCCCTATCTTTGATCTCAGATAATCATAATAAAATAACACATAATAACACAATATTTAATGTCTAGGCTCAGTTATTTTGTGTTTTAAGGGAGGATGGAGGCTCACCTGCAGCTGGTCGGCAGTGAAGCTGGTCCGGGCTCTCTTGGACGGTTTTGGCTGATTAATCTCCTGTTCGGTGGGGACGGCCCCCTCCATGTTAACATTGGTTCCTGCAGCAAGGACGCATATTCACATTCACATTAAATCGCCCTGAAACACTCCGCACATAATTAAGATGTCTGTATTTCTCTGAAATACAATGTTTTAAACCTGTTAAATAAAAAAAAATAAAGCAAGCCAATAAAAATGCTTCACTTTAATATATGCTTTTTTAAAATTATACAATACAATATATGGCCTATAAACTGTATATCCATATTAGGCCTCTAAATTAATGTAACTATAACACTTTTTTTTTTTTTTGTAAAAATAAACCCGATTTGAAGGAAAGCATCGCAATTCCCTCCATTCCCCAAAAACGGAAAAAAAAGAAGCAGCGCGTGTTTCAGCGGCTCACCCTTCTCCACGGCCCGCTTCAGGTTGTCCAGCATGCAGTCGTAGTGGACCCTGCAGAGCACCTTCTGCTCCACCAGCGCGAACTCCTCCCCGGTGGACAGCTGCCTCTTGCAGGAGAAGCAGGCGAAGCAGGCCAGGTGGTACACGTTGCCCTTCGCCCGGCGGACCCAGTCCGTGGAGTGGATGTTCCGGCCGCAGCACGCGCACCATGTGCCGTATCTTCTGCAGGTGAAGGGCGCGGAGATTAGACACGCGCGTGCACGAGCCGCCGCCGCGACGTCGTTCACGGGCTTCGGTACCAACAGGTTACATTTAATTAGTTAAGGAGTTTTGATTCAACGGAATGCAGTGTCGTCTCGTTTTATACTAATCATATTTAATATTTTGCACATTTTGTATGGAATTAAAATAAAAGACAATAAAAAATTAAATATAGAGCTAAAGCAACCACACATGTCAAGTCGTGCCACTGTATTAATATTACAATGCAATATATATGCATAATAGTGTAGCTTAATTAACATCGTTGCACATACCTGAAGTAATCCGGTTTACAGAAAACTTCTTTCTCTTTGATATAACAGCTCGTGTGGCTGCCAAGTGAAGTCTGGCACACGCTGCAGGAGAGACAGCGCACATGCCAGCACAGGTCGTTGACCTAAAGCACAGACGGGACACACGGAAATTGAAAGAAGTCAATCAGGGTGTAGATCCGTACGCACTTTCGATTGCCAGCGCGTAAAACCCACAACAACAACAAAAAAACAACGCACCCGTGGGAAAAAACAAAAGGCCAAAAAATCCATGATCCCAAATTTTCATAGATTCTTCGCAACAATAAAAAAAAAAGTTTTACCTTTAATAAATATTTATCCACAATGTCCTCGTTGCAGCTCGCACACACAGCTCCGCCTAATAGGGGTGCGGAGGCCATCTGCTGCAGCGACGACGCGTCCTCATCCAAAACCTCCAGCGGCGCGCCCTGACGGGACGGGAGCGAGCGGGCGGTTAGAAAGTGAAACACGCGCACAGTGACGGAACCCAGCTCACCAACTTCATGTCGGCCAGTAAAAGAACAATAAAATAAGAAACATAAACTCACATTATAGCTTTCATAAGCTAAGCATGTGTTTGTGTAAATGTCTTAAACCGCGTTAAACGTATTAAAATGAGACGCCAGAGGAAAGTCGGTTTGCAGGATAATATGAGCCGAAATGAACCCTGACAGAATAACAAATGATAAATGAATCAAAGAGGGGTTTCCTTTCGATAAACAAAAAGTTATCGAACTTCAGATTCTAATTTGAAGTTTAGGCCTGCGTGGTGCAGAACTATTCTCCACATTTCCCCCCAAAGTTGTTGTCCGCAGTCAAGAATATGTAAACAAAAAAATCAGAAAACAAAAAAACAGTGGTCTCTGGATCGCCCCCATGTCAAGCCCACCATGATGTCTCTCCTGTCCTCCGTGCATCTGACCAGCAGCTCCTCGTCTCCTTCGCGATCCTCGCACATATCGGGAGGCTGCGCGCGCGCGGGGCGGAAAAGGGGGACGACGCACGGCTGCAGCAGCTGCCTTAAATGCCCCCCACCGCCCCCCCCCTCTCCGCGCCTCCCCGTGAATAGCATGCCTTCCGCCTTTCACCATGACAACGCCGGCGATTAACCGCGGTGACATTTAAGGGGAGAAGGATCGCCATTACGCGCATAAACAGACAACACTCGAGCTAATCCTCAACCCGCGCGCATTATGTCCTCCAGACGCGCGGCAACTGCTCGCTTGCGTTGCGCGCGTGCTGTGGTTAAACCCCCCCACTCCGGGTCGCCAATTTGACGTGTCAATCAGAGACAAAAACAGCGCGCGGCCTCGGGGAGGGGGATTAAGGGAGGACAGGGAAAGGGGGGTCTGGGGGGGGGATTGATTTTTTTAATAACAGCAATTAAAATCCCTAAGTTTGCCACAAACGTCTACCGCGGGGGGCAACCAAAAGGTGAAGAGGTCTCATTAACTACTTGAGTTTTTAATTGCAGAATTCGGGGGGAGGAGTAATTTTCTTCGACATTTCTTGAAATTGTGAAAATACTGAGCGGTCGGCCTGTGGAGGGCCGCCATTCAGTGACAGGCGGGAGCGCACTTCCATTTAATTGGCAAAGCAATTTCGATTACTTCTTTTTTGATTAAATACCCGACTCGTCCCCCCTGCGCCCGCTGATTCGCAGCTCGACCTGCTGATGAGAAATACCCTTTTTTTTTTTTTTTTTTTTTAAGAAAAAAAGAAAAAAACACCTTTCCGCCTTTGGTTTGGAGGACTCACCTCATCGCTGCACAGCGGGGATCCGCGTTGTGCCGCGTTGACGACGCACCGCTCGACTTTGACTTCGCTCTTCCAGCGCATGTCCGCGTCCCGGAGTGTGTTTCTGTTACTCTTTATTCCTCCTGCAGGATTCCTCCGTGTGCGAGCTGCTCCCAGAAAGGCGGATCATAACTCCTGTGATCCGGTTCCGCTGTGGCCGCGCCTCCCTTTGGGAAACAAACTTATTGTGCGGATAAAAACATTTACATGACACTTATTTTGAGTAGTCTGGGTATTTTGATTATCGGCTATATACGCATTTTTATTTGCTGCTAGATTTCACTTGTGATTTTAAATGCACTATTTTGTTCATCTGACAGCTTTAGTCAGAAACGTTTACTTTTAAAACATTCTTATATCATATGCAATCTTATAAATGTACCTTACCACAGTAGGTTAAAAAGTACTCACACAATTTAGAACGTGCACACTAACCAATAATATTGGATAGTACATATATTTTGTGAATGGATGTTGATATTTATGTGACTACATATTGGAAACATGCATGATTAATCCATAAACATTACAATATGTCTTTGAGCAACGTGTGATCTGTTTGCTCTCAATGACTTCACTCACTAAAAGAGAAATAAATCTGCACACCTTGTGTTACAGTTACAGAATCATGGATAACATTTGCTATTTCCACATATTGGGTCTGGAGGAAAATAAAAGAAACCACAAAAGGAAAACTGCTTCATCCCAAAAATGTAAATCCGGCCGCCCACATGCTGGAAGTCTGTATGCAAATCTCATTAACGGTTACTCTCCTTGGGGGGGGGGGGGGGGGGGAAGCTGTCGGCCTGTGTTCTCTTTAAGAGGTTGTGCGTAAACCTTTGCAGTAATTTGGAGCACAGGACTCCGGGTCTCTCGAAAGAAAACGCAGTTGCTTTCTCTCTTCACTGACTCACTGGACCCATTTTCTGTCCTGTGACGGGACACCGGTCCGACCTGCACCGGCATGAGTCTGCGCCCCTTTATCGCACCATCTCGGAGGGATAAAGGAGTTAGCGTGCCTCCATCGAGATGTGTCCCGTTCCGCCGGGTGGAGATGAATGCCCCGCGTCAGATAACGTATCTCGAACATGGCGCAGCAGCCGCTCCTCCCTCCCTCCTCGTTGCTGCAGAGCTCTTTTGATCACCTCAGAGGTATGAAAAAGGCCCTGTGGGACGCCTTTTCTATTTCGGAGAGGGGGTCAAAGGTTAGGAGGAGAGATGCAATGCCGGCCCAGACCTTCGCTGTTGAAGCACGGCGCTCTCCCAGACGTGGAAGTCTTCCTCGCTCCGGTGCTGCAGCTGTGGGAGGCCTTGTGCAACCCCCCAGATGTTGGGAGAGATGCACATCTGAGTGTGTAACAGTTGCATGGCTCACTTCTTAAATGTTTTTTGCGTGATGTGGAGCGGACAAAAACAAGGTCTCATCCATCAACAGCTGCTGCTGCAGTACAAGTTTTCTGTGTTTCATCACCTGAATAAATTGTGCAAGCTCTTTTATTGGCAAAGGGAAAAGAAAAATACATGTTTTAAAAAAAAAAAAATTGTTTGAATCATCGGCGGAGCTTGTGAGGCCCCAAACAAAGAGAAAGTAACGTAAAAAATCTAAAAAACACAGATATTAACAAGGTACCATTAGTGTTCAAAGAAAGAGCAAGAAGGCAGTTAACAAATACCCAATCTCAACACTCACAAACAGTGATGAATATCTATTTCATCAGACAAGTGATAACTTTCGAGGTTCACGTGAGACACTGTTTGTAAAAGTTCAATTAAAAAGATGCTCCGTTTGCTTAAATGCAGACAGAACAAGGAATGCGGGAGAGAAGCGTCTAATCTGCTGCTTCCACGCGGGGCTGAACCGACCCATTTATTCCATTCAAATCAGTCCGAATTGGGGTGGTTTACAATTGACACAACCAGTTTGGCATGACCTTTTCTCCTTGCTGTAAATGGGCACTCATCGAATCTGTAGGGGGGTGTCGGGGGGGTAGGGAGGGGCGGGATGGGGAGGAGGGATGGGGAGGTGGAGGGTGGGGTGGGGGGGGGGGGGGGGTTGCGGGGATGCGGGGATGCGTCGGGGTTGGAAATCACAGCGGTGGAAATGGCAGCGCGGTGAAAGAGGGGCCTGATTGCAACGGGACGGCGCGCGAGAGGGAGCAGCGTGCTCGGCCCAATCAGGGCCACATGAGGGAAAAAGTGCTCTTATCAGCCAGTAATGGCCCACTTGACAATCACACAGCCGCAAAACTGCTCTATTTAACGCTGATTGCGAAAACTGCTGCCCCCCCTTCCCGTCCTCCCTCCACCCACCCACCCACCCATCCTTTCCCCTCCCATCTCAGAGCCGCATGACTCCCCGACGTCTCCCTGCCACCTCCCGGCTTACAGCCGAGACCCCTTTCCTGAATGGAATTCATAATCACCCCTCTTCCATTTCTACACTAATTGTTATTTTAAGACTGGTGTGTATTAGGAATTTGGTCCCGGGGGGTGGGTAGTGGGGGGGGTGTCTCCCTTGATTACCGTGTTTTATTGCTGGACGCCCATCTCAGTTCCACCTGCCCGAACGTCCATCTACGTCTCCTCAGACCTGCGGTTGTGCACACCTGTACATGGGAAGGTCAGGAAGGGAGTCGTCTCTGCTAAGCGTGCTCCACGCAGCCTGGACCGTTAGCGTTTAGCTTTTAGAAAGAAAAGAAAAAAGAATTACTGTGATGGCTGTGATTTAAACAAACACAGTTTGTAGGGTTCCTTCTTACACGTCACAAAACATAGTGTTATTTGTGTCTCCAGACTGGTCCATCAGCCTGCTGCATGTCCCCTACTCTCTGTTTTCCTCCAGAATACCACTAACAACAGTACTTGTGATATTCAGATGGCTTATTTTGAATTTTTCTCATAAGGAAAAAAAAATACACACACTTAGAATAAGTGTGTGTATTTCTTACTCTTATTTTCTTCCATATATAGAATAAATAAGACCTATTTTTGTAGGTTATGCAGCTCATATCTTTAATTATTGTATAAATAAGAGATTCAAACTGTGCTTTTTTTTCTCTCCACAGATGAAATTAAACTAAAACCTTCACGGCAGCACATCAATTCGCCCTCATCTTTAAACAGATATATTAATTTTAACAGTAAAATAACATCCTGATCTCTGCTTCTCTTTTCTTCTGGCTTGCGCTGTCTGGTTGTCTCAAACGTCCACAGGTGTGAAACAAGAGGAAATGGGATTGTGACGACGCTGCGGAGGGGAGATCAGCACCAACCTCCAACAAAGCTCTGACAGAAAAAAAGGGAATAAAGACATTGGAGAAATGTTAGTAAGGATTATTTAAATTACGCTATGGCTGTTAATTTATTCTATCTGTTTATCGTTTTCTACTATTTGTTTGTGTTTTTCGGATATTCCGAGGAAACCTTGAAGCCGGTATGCGTCAATGTTCTTTAGTATGTTGATTAAAGAGGATGCTCCATGTTGCTGTTTACATGCTGTACTCAGAATCAGTTAAAGTTCCAATGAAGCTCAGAGACATATGAACCAGGCAGGTTCTCTGGCGTGTCCCTTCACGCACATGCACATCAACATGCATCGATGGAAATGATAATAATGATTATCTGTTTCTTGTCTGTGTCTGTTGAAAAAAACCTCAGACCTGAGTCTCAGATGCAAGTGACTTGAAAAATGTGAGGAGAACTTTCATTTAATCTAAGTTTCAATTCAAAGCATAGTTGTGTACTACACAGGGGCATTTAAGACCAGCACTTCGGATAACTAACTAGTACATAAATGATGAGTCAACCTGTAGATTCATTTACCTGTGGCACATGGATCTATGGAGCGCTATGCATTTGTCACAGAAGTGCTGCTTGTATTATTGCCGTTATCCAACTGTTGCCTTTAAGATTAAAAAAATGTTGATTCCGCACAAAAATGAAGAAAAAAAACATGTTTGCATTCTGAACCAAGACGTTTCTTCTAGTGTGTGTGTGTGTGTGTGTGTGTGTGTGTGTGTGTGTGTGTGTGTGTGTGTGTGTGTGTGTGTGTGTGTGTATTAGGGAAGAGTTTTGGTCCATTGGTAGAAATCCTTTGTAAAATATTGTGTATATATATATGAAAATGAGCAGTTTGTCCCATAAAATGCAAAGACATTATTTTCTATATTGTGTGAAACCTCAAACATAAAAATGAAACCATGTGACAGACTGGGAGATGGACAGCGAAAAGCAAATCCACCAAACTTGTTTCAGTAATACATAATACTCACGGGGATCGATACATGGAGTTATTGTAGTCATGTTCGTGCGTTCTCCATTCACTAATACGAAGCAGGAAAGCGGTGGTTTCTGTTAGAAGTAATTCTCCGCGTGTCCACAAGAGGGCCACAGAGGACCGGCAGTCTGAGCATCCTGTCAAAAGGTGAAAAACATACCAATGTTACTTTTCTTACTTTTCACAATAAATGATGAGTGCTGAGTACTTCTTCCACCACCGATTACAGTTTAGAAGAAGTTACTTACCACCACCATCATAAATAAATCAAACAGACCAGCTTATCAACGAGTCTTTCTGAAAACGCGTGCTTGAGAGAGAGAGAGAGAGAGAGAGAGAGAGAGAGAGAGAGAGAGAGAGAGAGAGAGAGAGAGAGAGAGAGAGAGAGAGAGAGAGAGAGAGAGCGTGTGTAATGGCGCCCCCTGCCGTTACCCTGGTCTGCACGTCAGCGGGACTCGGCGAGAGGAAACCGGCCCCGCTGGAGGCGTCGTCACGTGATCTCCCATGACAACCGGCGTGTGTCATCGGTTCCGCTCCGGCAGAAGTGCAGCCGAGAACCAACTCGCTCGCTTGGGACTCTGACGGATTTTTTGTTTGTCTTTTCCCCGCGAAGCCGCGAGCCATGAGTCACCTCAACAGCGGGTAGGTTCCGTTTACCCTGCGAGACGCACGGGAGAGGTTTATAATGTCCGCTCTCTTTCTCTCTACGTAATTAATGCCGACGTAATTTCTGCCGCCACACAAGATGTCGAGGAATGTTTTTTTTTACCGCAGAGGGAAAGTTGACTTTTAATTGACCCTAAAATGATGCTAATGCTACTTTGCGTCACAAACAGACTCAAACAAAGTCAGACGTGTTTGACTGTTTTTTTTTAAATTTTCATCCGTTGTCTTTTTTTTTGAAAACTTATAAAGAACATATTAAGCAAGTAATGATTATTTATAAAGCACATTTCAGTATCAGGGCAGTTTTCACGTTGCATAAAACATCAGCAGCATTGAGACAAACTGCAGGTGAAACACATAATAAAAGGACATTCAAGCGCATGTGTTAAAAACGGGCTTAAAAAGCCAAGAATGGGTAGTTGACACAATCTAGAATATGACTAAAATATAAAGGAATGAACGTTACAGTGCTCTCTAACAAAATAATAGTTGTTTGAATTAATAAAAGGAAAGTCCTGGGTCGGAATGGAAATCATGCGATGCCTGAACATGTATTCCTACAAAAGTACAACAGCTTTGACCCAACAAATACTTATATTACTGCTCAGCTAGTGTATCAATGGACCCACAAAGAGAACAACGTGCCAAATTAGCACGTCAGAGCTAATAAAAACATTTTAAAAATCACTTGGTTGGTTCATAAAGAGAAATCTGAAGAGCCCCAAAGACCGAGAAGCCGAGGTGCACAAAGAGGAGGCAGACCGGGTTAAGTGTGCCATCCCCTCCTCCGCGTAACCAGACACCGCCAACTGACCCCACAGTTGTGACATCCTGCTGTCCTCCCGTGCACAAGTGCTGATTGAATTAAGTTGAGCCTTTTTTGATCATGTTTCTTTGGCAGATTTAATTGAATGTCTTTTTGTCCTCTTTCTGCAGACTTATTTCTGCCTACAACAGCCTCACAGACAGACATCTGGCCGGATACTTCAGCAACACTCGCATCAGGAGACACCTGCAGAGAGCAGGGCTGGTACGTTAACGGGTGGATGACGTCACGGCGGAAACAATGCACAAAAACACCAACGGTTAAATTAACTGTTGCTTGGCGAACATAGATGTACAACCTTATTTAGTATTACTAAAATCACGGCTCTGTTGATGATAATGATGATGATGATATAGTGAAAACAGGCCCCAGAGGTTGCTAATGTTGTTTAAAGGGTGCGCCTCAAACCAATTAATCGTCGCCTAATTATATTGAACCATTTGACGTTAATTAGCGCTAGTTGGGGAAAATTGTATTAAAGACATTTTTCTCTGCATAAAAAAATCTATGTCGTTGTCAACAAAGTGATATTTCTACATGTAGATGAGGTCACACAGTGCATTGCACTTGGTTTGGTCCCATCTTTTTATTTAATTGTGTCTGTGTGAGACTTTGTTCCTCAGCGCAATAAGCCGATGAGAAAAACAAACAAAAAAATCTATTTTTGTGGACCTCGCCACTATCCTCGCCAATCAGCCGTCGGTGACCCCCCCCGGTTTGAAAGGTCGTGGTCTTGAGCCGCTCGTTGTTCTCAGATCACCAGCAGCGGGCGCATCGTCCCGGACAAGGAGTACCGACAGGCGCTGATCCAGCGGGCCCACCAGAGACGCGTCCGAGAATGCCTGGCCCAGGCCATCTTCCACAAGGTGCTGGAGATGGAGGTGGGAGGAACGTCTTGTACCAGAGGCCCCCCCCCCCAAAAAAAAAAAAAAGAATCTGTGCTTCTCCTTGAAATAACAAATGATGTCATTTGATCTGCGCCCCTTTCACACAGCGTGCCCATCAAATCGAGATCAAAAGGAAACTGGAGGAGTTCGCCAGGAGGCAAAGAGTGCATAAGATCAAAGTACATCATTTACATTTAAACACTGCTCTGTTGCCCTTTTGTACGCTTATGACTCTTGAATCATGTGAAACAAACAAAAAGAGATTATTAGCACTGACCATTATTTACTGTGCCGTTTTTAATGAATCATTTTTATATTTAGCTACGTGAACTAATGGTCTTGTTTTTGGAAGGTGGAGCGGCCCAGAAGGTATGAAGAAGACATGATTCGGATCCTGTCTCCACGGCCACCCGCGGGCGCAAAGAGCACCCCGAAACACCACCCCGAATCCTCCGAGTCCGTGAGTCAGAGCCCGGTCCTCAGGCGCACCGGCAGATCAAGTGGACGTCAGATGTTCTGGCTTTTAAAGTCTCTGAGACTGTGAAGAGTGAGAGGGGTCACATTGCACATCGCATTTAATAATCTGATCCAAGTACCTCATCAAGTGCATTTTAAATTGTGCCATATCTGAAGCCACCATCGTCTGTGAGACACTGAAACTTCGACCTTCAAGACCTTTAGCAGGCCAATTTAAGATGTATGGGTCAATTCAATCACATTTTTTCAAAAGAGAAATACTCACTTTATATGTATTGTCCTCATTAGAACGATTTTAAAATCTGGTTGGAACCAGACGGCTGTTTAGTTAGCTTAGCGCGCTCGCCCGAAGGTAACAAAATCCGCCCTCCGGCAATACTTCATGTGCAGAATGTTTGTAATGAAAATGATTATCTGTCAGCCTGACAGTTTCCATGTTTACGCCTGACACTCGGGGTCAAAGAGTCAGCTCTGCTGCTTGCATTCACATATCACGTTTCCATAGTGACGCATACACAGTGTTTGTAATGAGCGGAACGCTGTCTGTGTGTGTGTGTGTGTGTGTGTGTGTGTGTGTGTGTGTGTGCGTGTTGCCGCTGCTGCAGCCGGGTTCGTCCCGACCCAACACCGCTCCGGAGAAGATGCAGAGGCCGGTGCGCCTGAAGCCGATCCGCAGCAGCAGCACCGCGGCTCCGCTGCGCCGCGTCTCACCCTGGAGACTCCTGGAGGCGTCCAATGAGAACGACCGGCCGCTCAACTGCACCGTGAGGCCGCGGCGCATGAGAACCACCCACTCGCTCACCCCCTTTCACAGCTACGCAGAATATTTGCAGTGTAAAGTAAAAAAAAGGCACATTCATTCATTCGGTTTGTTCGGGTCACCTCTCTCAAAGATGGACAAGGCGTCCCGGAGACGTCTGACAACAGCGGAGGTCTCCCATGGCGTCTCACCCTACCGCCTCCCGGTCATCAACAACTTTGTCACCCCGGTGCCTCCGGCCACGAGAAGGAAGGACAGGGGGGCAAAGGTCACCGCCAGCTTCACGCTCAGAGGCCGCAGACTGCGTCTTACCACGGCGTCCAGCGGGCCCGAGGTCATAGACGTCTCCGTCTCTGGCAAAACTCCATAAGACATTTGAGAAGATTCGGGTTTTTTTTACAAGAAGGAGGTTATATTTGATGTATTATAAATGTCTTATTGACCTAAATGTATTTGCACAATTGTCCTTCCTTCCATGCAGGACCCCCCCGTGCTGAGGAGCTCTGTGCACCAGAGCAAAGTTTGCGTGCACATGATTTTCTTTGGCAAAACGGTGCATCTCTCGCACGACCTGACCGACCTGACCGACCTGAGGGATGAGATCAAAGTGTTCCAGCAGCACTGTGGAGGAGAGAACCTCTGTGTTTTCAAGGGAAAGCTCCAGGAGGGAGGTCAGTGTGGCGATGGTCCACAGTGTCCACAGTTGCCTTTTGAGCAAACAAAGCAACTGTATTAAGGTGTCTGTAAATCAACTTCGCGACACCGAGGTCCTGGATGTGAAAATGTTCCTCCCTCTCGTCTGCACCTTGAATGTTTCCCTCAGAGACGTTCCAGTTCATCTCCAGGCGACACCGAGGTTTCCCCTTCAGCTTGACTTTCTTCCTGAACGGGCTGCAGGTGGAGCGGCTGAGCTCCTGCTGCGAGTTCAAACACAGGAAGGGCCCGAGACTCGGCGGCCGCCACGGACACTTTGGTTTCTGCAGCGTGGAGGGTGCTTCTCCCTGCTACAAGTAAGGCCACCTGCCGTCTCTTCGAGGGGGGCCAAATCCACTCAAAACCTCCGGGTGAACCGTGCCGTGCCGTTTCCTTCAGGTGCATTATAGCAGTGGGGCTGGACAAGAAGCCCACTCCTCCACCAAAGAGGGTCAAAGAAGGCAACCAGGACAGGGAGGCGTCGGCCTCCAGCCTCGGGGATGCACCTCGGATGGAGGCCGCCGCGCATCCCGAGACTCGAGCGGGCGAGGCAGCGGCTACTGGGGGGGAGGACAAAGCCAGAGGTATAACGTCTCTTTACACGCGAGTACGAGAGAAAGCGCCACCGCGCCAATGAGATGTCCTGCGTGTCTTCCTCCCGCAGAGTATGAGGAAGACTTTGAAGCAGACGACGAGGGCACTGTGGGGGACGTCGAGGAAAATGAATCGCCGTCGCCATCCGGTGAAACTGGAAGGCGGGCTGACGAGGGAGACGCCTCCGGGACCGAAGACAACGGCAGAGATGGTCGGTGAATTCACTCGTTGAGTAAAGTGTCCATTTGATTTGCACACTATTTGGCCACAGCTTTTACGGCAGAACATCTCTTGAGAGGGTTGATCGTGCATGTTTCGGCCTTGACTTCATTTGCACAGAGGATACAAAGTGTAATTCGGCCTCCGGCTCCTCGGACAGCGACCGGGAGGAGAGCGACGCCGAAGCCGCCAAAGACTCCGGAGAGGACGAGAGAGCAGAAGAACCGAGCGAGGTCGACGGGGAGGAGATCGTCGTTCCGCCGGGTGAAGCAGAAGATGGACCAAAGGGAGACGAAGCCACAGCGCTTAAAGACAGTGGTGGGGACACCACGGGGAAAGAGGTCAACGGCACCGGCGCCCCCGCAGGGAGCGGGACAGAACAGAGTGACGACGCCGCCTCGGGGGAGGAGGACAAACGGGAGGAACAGGAGCGAGGTGAGTGCAGAACAGCGAACGCAACTCCGCCGCTTCCAGCCGAGTGACAAACGGATCGGTCCATCTCTTATGGAGGTTTTTCCACTATCATCCCAGCGAGCGCCAGTTTACCACTTAGTGTGGTGTGTGTGTGTATGTGTGTGAAAATAAAGCAATTCAGGCCTGATGACAACTAAATAAAAATAAAAACATTTGTCAAATTTGATAGTGGAAAAATGAGATTGTGATTTTTCTTGTCTATTTTTAATTTGTCTGTGTGAGATGCTTTTCTGTCTGATGCCCTTTTCAATGCAAAAGTTAACAATATCTGAATTGTAATTTCATCACTTTAAGGTTGATGTTTAAGGATTAATTACATCAAATGGACAAATATTTTAAAATCCGAGGCAGAAGCCTGTTGGGATGAAAATACAATCCGCGAAGGATGGTAAAGATGTAGAAACACATTTTCTTTTTTTTTAAACGGTACACAACTCAACCGAACAAATCGCTTTGCATAAAACATTTAAGTTCTTTGTTTGTTTTATTAATTCATCATCTGGAGTTTGAAATTCACATCCTAAAATAACACAAAATTGGTATCTCAACTATCGTGTTTCTATTACGATTGCATATGGAATCGTGCATATGTGTTGTTTTCTTTCTTTCTGTGCATGATAATCATCAGTCCTGCATGTTCTGTTTGCACCTGGAAAGATTAAAGACACTCTTTTGTTAATGGCTTTGTTTCTTCATTGTCTGAGTTCTCCCATCACATTTTCGTTGTTCAAGTACTTTCTCATTCGTTGCCTTGAAACAATCCGATCGTTTGTCACCGTGAGTGGCTCATTTAACCGCAGCTTGCTTTTAAATGTACTCAAATCACCATTTCTTCTTTCTTCTAAGCCAAATCTGTGCAGGAGAAGCTGGCAGAAGCCATATTGAAGGAGTCCCTGTGCAGCTCAGAGCCCGAACTGAGCGACACCAGCACTGAGGAAGAGGAGGTGTCCACGCATAAAGGCCCTGAGAAGGACAGCAAGGGTACTAGACTATCATCATCTTTTAAACTAATGAAGACCACACTCTCCTAAGGATTCTCCTCTTTGTGTTTGCAGATGCATTTGCAGTGAATTCTGTGACACTTGCAGAACAGCAACCGGCCCTTGAAGAGGAGGAAGGTGGTGTTGGTGAAAACAAACTGTTAAAAGATCCCGACGAGACGTCCGAAGCAAAAGATCACGAAAACAAAACCGATCAAGAGCCCCAGGAGAGCAGTGATGGCACGAGAGACGAGAAGCTCGAAAGGAAAAAAGCCGAAAACCCAGCAGAAAATCCTAAACAGCAGCACACAGAACACACCGCCCTGCATCCGATATCTGAAGAGGCAATCAGTGAGGACCACGAGGCTCCAGAACCTCCAGAGGAGGCCGCTACATCCACTGGAGGGGAAGCTGCAGAGAACAACGAAGACAACGAGGACAACGGCGCAGAGCCGGAAAACGTCGAGGAGGATATAAAGATAGAGGAGACCGATGACGCGACGGGCGAGACAATGGAGATGAAAGCGAAGTCCTCGGAGGAGCGAGAGGCCCTCAACTATGAGGAGGCGCCTGTGACCGGCGCAGAGGACAGTCGGCGGGGAGACAGCGAGGACGGAGACGCGGCGTCGGAGACGGGAGTCACCGCGGGGAACTCGAGCAGCTCCTTTGAGTGGAGCGGAGACGCCGCGGTTGATAAAGCAGCGGATGCAAACGAGGACGACGCAAAAGACGAGAGCACCGGAGATGCTTTTAAAGAGGGGGAAGCGTCGGCAGCGGAAGATGTAAAAGATGTAAACAAACAACGCGGCGATGATCTGGGAGAAGAGCAGACGGGAAAAAGCTCCGTTGGTATCTGTGACGAGTTGGAGGAGAAACGTGAAGGGGAAGAAAAGCAAACAAAACCAGTAGAGAAAAAAGAAAGTGAGAATGTAGAGGAAAGTGAAAGGGAGGATGAAGGTGAGACAGAGGAAGAGAGTAATGAGAGTAAGACAAAAGAAAGGATAGGAAACCAGGAAAACATTTCCGAGTGGGCTAAAAGTGACTCAAACGCTGAAGGAAATGCAGATGAAGAACAAGCTGAGGGAGACCACGGTGAAGAAGAAGAGACTGCAGAGGAATCAGAAAAGACGGAGAGAGACGAAGGTGGCGAGAATAAAAAGGACGAGGAGGACTCTGAAGAAAAGGGAGCCGCAACCGATGAAACTAATGAGTGCGAAAAGATGAACGCCGATGGAGAAAAGGAAGAGAAGGCGCAGAACAAAGATGCGGAAGAATCTCAGGAGAAAAAAGTTGTGACTGATGAGCCTGCTGAAGGAGAAGAAATATCTGAGATTTCAGAGGAATCTGAGAAGAATGCAGACTTGGATGAGGATAATGTGAAAACATCTGATGGAAATGTTGCCGGGTCAGAAGATGCCTCGGACAGAGAAGCAGCCCAGGGGACAGAAACGGCTGAGGAGGTGCCAAATAATGCAAAGGAGGCTGAAGATGTTGTGAAAGAAACCGAAGGAGGAAGCGACGGCAGTGAAAAGAAACAACTTGATGTTGAAAATGGCGAAATGTCTGCCAGAGCAGAGAACAGCGGAGGAGAGGCCCAAACTGATGACCCGAACACAACGGTGAGGGCCGAAGACGGGAGAAGAACCCAGGAACCCACAGCGGTACCTGTGGAGGCTGGAGATGCTCCCGAAGAACGCAAAGGAGATGGAGTTTGCAACGATGTCGTTCGAAGTGAGGCAGAGGAAGAGAAGGACGGTGTGGAAAAGCGAGATGAGCCTGAGGAGTCCGAGGAGTCCAAGGAAAATGGCCACACTTCTGCCACTGGAAACCGAATCAGAGATTCCTATTTAATCATGGTTGCTTCTGCGGCTGACCAGGTGCAATCTTCACCAGACACCGCTGTGCATCCAAACGACACGCCGCACGAGTTAGACGAGTCCACCGCACCTTCTGTCGCTGTAACCGACGGGCACCCGCCCCCTGACGGAGACGACGACGCCGCAGCAGACCTCCCCGATGCCGACGGAGAGAACGCAGCAGATGCCGAGGAGGCGAGCAAGGCCTCGGAGGAAGGGGCGAGCGTGCTGCTCAAACCTCAGGCCCGGCTCGCACAAGGCAACGAGGAGAAGGAGGAGAGCGAAGCGGCGGGCTGCGGCGCTCCGGAGGCCTTGGCGAGAGAAGACAACGCGGATCTGGTCACCAACTGGGTAACCGTGCATCAGACGTCAAAGTGCTTTGAGACGTTCGTCGAGCCCTTGGAGGACTTGGAGGGGTCGAGTCCACTCGCGATGGAGAGGGCGCCCGGAAGCGCAGAGCGAGAGCCCGCGTCAGAAGGTGTCAATGAGACAGGGGACAAAAGCGAAGGGGACACCGTGGTGTCAAACGTCGAGAGCGATCACTCCGAAGACGGCGAACCGCGTGAGGCGAAAGACTCGATCCCAAAAACTGGGAGCGAACCAAGCGCTACGTCCAAGTCCGCGAGCAGGCAGGACGTGAGGTCAGAGGAGCACGGAGGAGGCGGGGCATCCGTGGAGGTGAAGGTGCAAGAGGGCGTCACGCAGGACACCTGCGAGCGGACCGACGCGTCTCAGAGTGAAGTGGAAAGCATCGCGGGCTCTCGTCGATCGGTCACCAGCGGAGGACCGGAGGGTGTCCGAACCAAGGAGATGACGGGCGATGACGGTCCGGAAGAACCAACAACAGCTGGAGGGGCAAAAGATCCGTTACCGTCATCAGAAACCGGAGAGCGCCTCGAGGAACGGGCCGCTCCGGAGGGGCCCTCCGGGGCGAGAGCGACTGGACCCACCGGCAGCGAAAGGTCCCGGGGTAAAAGTGACGAACGAAGTCGAGAGGTTACGGAAATAACGGATTTCTTGTCGCCCAAGTCCGACGACGGAAGCCGGGACGGGGGCCGGCGTGAAGGCGGGGGATCCCCATCGCCGGACGCCGGCACGGCCGAGGACAAAAGGGACTCGCAGCTGATCCAAGACATCGGGCACGCTCTCAGTAAAGACCCGCCGAGCACCTCCTCGGTGGACGAAACCATGTTCGGTCAAAGTTCACGTCCTTTGCTTACGGAGAGCGGACATTAGGGTTTTACCTGACTTTAGAATACAGGGAGGAAAGTGGCATGAGAAACTCTATTGTAATATTTGCAGTTGGACAATCGGGTGGCACCAAATACATTTGGGTTTATTGTTATTTATTATTAGTTCTCCAAATGACAATACGAGGGGATTCAATAGGCCTTTGCCGTGGGTTTCTTCTCAAATGCTCTTCATCCATGAATCGCCATGAAGAAGGAGCTGCGCGATGACATGTTTACAATGGACCGTCTCTCGCATCTATTGTTGGTGACAAAGAGGCGTAGCTTGTGAGAGGTATCGAGTGCAGCTGCTCCCGGCGAGTCCCCCGTAAGCAGATACTCGTCCACTCCCGCTGACAAACTAATGAATCATTAATAGTTCTTGGGATTCTCAACAGCTAATAAGTTTGTCCCAAGTACACTTTAGATTTTCACCTTGGCTTTGATCCGCGATCTGTAACTGCAGCATGTCTGCGTTAAGGAGAGCTGTTCATATATATTTATATCTAATATAAATGTTTTATCATTATCCGTTTGTATGACATCGAGACCAAAATGCAAAGTGGTTAATTAATTGGTTGCCGGGTTACTAACAGGGTGAATGAAACTTTGACACTGAGTTGTGTCATTACTGCTGCTAACCCTACCTCTTATTTAAAATATTAAATTATATTAATACTTATTTATATTTCAATCACTTTGTTTTTAATGCCAGTGTGGGTTTGTGAGGCTTCATTTCATCTGTCAGTGACTAAACATCTGTGTGATTTGGGACCTCAAAATAATAAAACGAGTGAGATGAATACTGGCTTTCGGTTTCTTCCTTTTTCTTTGAATGAAAATGTGTGTACATTGAATCAATCCAGCACATTGACAAGGAACTTCATGAGAACAGAACTTGCTTGTCCCACATACAGCATTCGGAAAACAAAAATGTTTACATGATACAACAACAAACTACAAATTGGTTTGCAAGTTAGCGAGCAATATCCATCTACTACTTGCATGATGTATTTATACAGTCGAAGTGTCGATAACCGGCATTGATTTGATGGAAAGGAGACGTTCAGTTACTGTCTTCAAAGCTTCCGCTGCTGCTGTTAGAAGAGCAGAATCTCATCGTGCTCATGGGATCAGACACGTAACCTGAAAGAGACCAAATAACTGATTCCACATTCACACAAAAATGAAATACACATTATACAGAGAAGGAAATAGTCAATTGACTGTCAACATTACAAAGCAAGTCTTCAAAAGCACATTTAAAGATACTTGAATGAACGAATCCTACAAACAAACCATTTCGATCGATGGGAGAAAACTGCATGTTCCTTCTGTGTTCCTCCAGTGAAAGGCCTCCGGAGGCTCGACGCCGCTCACTGAAGGGTAAAACAACGCCGGTGGAGAAACATATACAGCTTTGTTTTACGCAGAGGGAGACAGATGAGATGGAGCCAAATAGAAGCAGCAGAAATTCAACACGTAATGCACTTAATAGTTCAGTATTCAGAATAAACAACACACACAATCTGCACGCGAGACATCCAGGATGTATTCCATCTATAGTAGCAAAACCGCTCGGGAGACGACGCGGCCTTCGAGCTCTCTGACCTTTGACTCCAGAAGGCGTAGGCGCGCGAGTTGAGCGCGTACTCCAGCTCGAAGCGGGATCGCAGCGCGGCCACCTGACTCCGGCCGGGCCCTCCTCGCCCCGGCGGACCGTCGCAGGAGGAGGAGGAGGGAGACAGCGAGCCGCTGCTGTTGCTGGAGGCCGGAGACATCAGCTGCCACACAAAACAACGTCATCCGGCAACGCGGCGCGGGGGTTAAAAGGTCACGGGGAGCGCCGGGGTGACGCGTACCTCGACGTTGCACAAGCACTCCTCCAGGTTGGAAAGCACTTCGCAGAACTCGGGCCGGTCCTGAGACACGGAGGGGAAGGGGGGGAAGCAGAGAGTGAAATTTATTTCTCGCTTCAACGGCAGAACCATCCAACGCATCATTTGCTTTCCCACACAACAGACGGCGACACTTGTATTCTCTAGATAGACGCTGTCTAGTGCCCTCTGCTTGACCTCTGCTTCAAAAGCAGTCCTCAGATCTCACGCCTCCCCGTAGGAGAACAAACACTGCCACAGCGGAGCTGTTCTATTATACACCCACAGACTGAGGCCACGGCCTGCGGGCTGCTTTAATACACCAGGCAAAAACACAACTACAACCACAGCAATACGAGGGCAATGCAGAAAAGATGAAAACACACCAAAAACCTTTAAAAGTTCTTTATGCAAAATCTAGGATTCCTGCATGCATAGCGAAATAACCCTTTTACTGCAATTGAATGGTTTTGAAATGTGCTCTGATCGTGTATCTGGTGATTTTCACAAGGCTATTGTGAACACTTTTGCAATTTTTTTTTAGATTCAATTTGTGTCCCACATCCCGGAGCTGCATTGTGAGTTCTGCTTTTCTCTGGCTTTGAAAGAGAAAATGTTACTGCACAGAACATCACGTTTAAAACCCCCCGTGGCAGCAGGTGCACAGGTGAGGCGCCGTGCGAGAGAGCGAGAGAGCGAGAGAGAGAGGCGAGCACCTGAACGTCCTCTTAAGATCCCTCTCTCGCTGAAAGCCTCTCGGTCGGGCCGACCTTAAACCTGGCGAACAGGGTTGGAGAGTTTCCACAGAGGGAGCAACGCACCAGCGTTGTGTTCACACAGGCCATGTGTTCGTGAGATACGTGAGATAATGCGTCGGCCGGGCCACGCGTCTGCAGGAGCCGCCTAACTCAGCATCAGCTCCGGGCCTCAGTATGTCTGAACAGCTAACGGCGAGGCTACTTTTGCACCGATTTCGAACGACCACGAACGATCTGCCGTCGATGAATCGGGAGAAGTTGTTTGCGAGTCGCTTGGTGTCGTTCACCTCGGGGCAGGCGTTCCAGCCTCTCATCAGGAGGGCAGAGATGGGTTTGGGGATGGAGTAGCCAACGGGAGGCCGGATGTGATGGTAGGCCATGTCTGCCGCTGCAGCAGCTGTGGACAGAAACACGTGAGACAGCCATTTTTTTCTTCCCGTTTGGTGTCCTTGTTTGTGTTGTGAGGTTTAACCTCCGGTTTGCAAATGAACGACGCCCGCTCAGGCCGAAATACCTGGTTTCAAGTGAGCGAAGGGAATTTCTCCGGTAAGCAGCTCCCACAGACAGAGCGCGTAGCTGAACATGTCGGCCTTCACGGAGTAGCGAGTGCACTGGGTGAACACCTCGGGCGCCATCCAACGCAGGTTCTGCAAAAACTCACGCAGGCGAGCACAAGCCAGTTAGGCTTTCAGTTTAAGTGACTATTTATTGCCTCGGAGAGGTTTTTTTTTTAGGCCATCACATGTTTCACGCGTACAAAATCAGGCCCAATTACTGACATAAACACTGCGTCCCAGCAAGGGCAAGTAGCCCTTCCCAACAGGCAGTCCTCAAGAGATGTAACACACTTAACACCAAACTGCAGGCCAAGCACTTTGGGCGGTGATGAGTCAGCACATCACGGGAATTTCTGCATGAAAGCAGTTTGGGCTTTTTTTTTTTTTTTTTTATTTTGCTGGTGGGTAATTGATGGCAGGTGACGGCAGAATCTCCTGCGTTATTGTTGCAAGAGAGCGAGAGAGGAAAAAACGGCACTGACCCCCGGCTGCTTGGTCATGTTGTCCTCGTCCACCGATTGTAGGAATCTCGACTCTGAAAAGGAAGAGAATGTCGATTAAATAACCAAAGCTATATACATTTAGTGGCAGCGAAACCGTTACAAGGAGATAACTTAATAAAGACTGTTTAACTTTCCTTTATTTTAAAGGACGCAGGGATGGAAGGCCTCTGTTTCTCTTCCCTGGTCTCCAATCCATTACATTGCTTTTATCCAAAGCGACTTACATTGCATTTTTAACCCATGGTTTTTACATTTTTAACGCATCCCACACAGTGGGAGCAGTGTGCAGCCGTAGAGGCGCCCAGTGGAGCAGTGTCCTGCTCAATGGGCAAGCGTTCGTTTTCTTCTTCCCACCGCGCGACAGGTCTCTCTCTCTCACCTCCAAAGTCAGCCACCACCGCATGGCCGTCCTCATACAGCAGAATGTTGTGGCTGCAAGGATCACACGAATCATGGTTAACGACAACATCTTTCCATTCCGCCGGTCCCGACCTAATGTGGCCCCCACCTGTTGAGGTCCCTGTGGATGATGGGCTGGGTGAGGTTGTGCAGGTACTCCATGCCCTTGGCCACGTCGATGGCAATGATGAGCTTGGACTGCAGGTCGATGAGCCTGTCCATTGACACGTTATTAAAGCGGCGGCCACTTAGTGCCGGATCGATGGTCCGCGCCAATCACACGCGGCACTTTACACAGATCAATAGGGCGGTGTGTAAAGACAGCGGCCGGCCACACAGCTGGCGGTTAACACTTCATCCGGCTCAACGGGGATCCTCGGTGCTCCCAAGGGGGATAATGGTTGAGCTTAAGGTAGTTGGGAGCTCCTTTTAGGCCTCAACTTCAGGATTTAGTCACTGCTAAAGGGTCAAAGGAATCAATCGAACTTGTTTACCACACCTGATCGGACTTACCGGAACTTTATCATTCGTTGAATTCAACGGACAAGTAGCAGAAACTCCTTTAAGTAGGAATGCAATTCAATACAAGCGGCCATGCAATGAATAATAATATATTTTTTCAGGTTTTTGACAAATCGCCGTTTGTGTTGAACAGCAATACACTGAATTGTGTCTCTATTTTTTTTGGCCACCCCAAATAAGAAGGAAGAAAATTGCCATAAAAACATAAAAGCTGAACAACGTAGAAAAAAGA
This sequence comes from Apeltes quadracus, assembly GCA_021346845.1. Taxonomy (NCBI): domain Eukaryota; kingdom Metazoa; phylum Chordata; class Actinopteri; order Perciformes; family Gasterosteidae; genus Apeltes; species Apeltes quadracus. The sequence goes on along the minus strand of CM037924.1, from coordinate 3,840,519 downwards.
CAGAAATAAGTTTGAAACGACCGGGTGCAGTCGTTTCTGCTTTGAATCCTGCCGCCACATAAATCATTCAGTGTTAAACATTGCAGATCTTTTCTGTGTTTGTGTTTAAAATGGTCAGAAGTAGAAGTCTACGATGTCGTGCGTGGGGGGAAAAAGGACACTTCACCTCACCTCTTCTGCTCGTGCAGCAGAGAGAACAGGGAGCCCCCAGAGACGTACTGGGTCACGATGGCGAACTGGCTGGGGTCGTCCAGACACGCCCCCACCAACTGGATGATGCAGGGGTGGTTGAGGCGACAGAGGATGGAGACCTCTCTGCAGAACATGTCCACGTCCGACTTGGAGCAGTACGTGTTGGATCGATAGCTGCGATCATCAACAGCGGGCAGCGAACAACTCATTAGTTTCCCCCCACCTCCTCCCACGGATGGGTTGTTAAATGTCACCTTCACGGGTGGAGAATTACCGTTTTATGGCGACTATTTTGTTTCTGCATTTGCCTCTGTAGACTCTTCCGAAGGAGCCTGAGTGGGGAACAGATTTGTTCACCAGTAGTAGCATCAGTTTGTCCGGAGCATGTAACAGAGACAAGAGGAAACGGATGAGCTGAGGTACCTGATCCAATAATTTCATGGAACTCCAGATCGGACAGCTGAAGATGGAACTGAGACGGGAGGCTGGCCCTGAGCAGCAGAACTTCGGCCTTCTCTGAAAACAGAACGCAAGCTTTTTTTAGAAATAAATCAACAGCAGCATTTTCTATTTATGAAAACCATACAATTATTGGATTGTCATTTTAGGGTAAAATAGTTAGGCTAGAAATAAGCATATTTAATTATCACAGAATCATGGATTTCATTGGATTCACAGATCCTAAGACATGAAGAGTGAATAACACACTAAGGGAGACAGATCTGCAGTTTCACAGGTAAGAGCATCAGTCAGGTATTATCCCCTAGCAGCAAGGCCCCCCCTCCCATGGCAACAGGCACCGGCGCCGTCATGTCAGCTGACGAGTGACATGACATGTGGGAAAAGCTGCTGTGCTTCGCTGCACCTCGCTACCTTTAGTCATGCTTTTGATCTTTCCCAGGGGAGACGGAACAGAAACGTAGGACCCATCTGAAAAGAGATGACATGTTCAAACTGAAGGGAGGGTTAACGTCATGTTTAGGTCAGATAATACATGTCATGAAAAAAATATTATGTCCAAAGATTTCATGTAAAAAAAAAAAAAAAGCAAAAAAATAAATAGGTGAAAATGGTTTTGTGATGTCAAAAAATGACATGAGAAAAATATTTTTAAAAATTTGCTTGAAAAATATTTTGAAAAAAAGTGAAAAATTCAAAAAAAATGTCATGCAAAGAAAAGTAAAAAATTATTTAAATTTAAAAATGTCATGGAAAATAAAAGTCTAAATATTTTAGGTTAATAAAAAAAGCGAATCAATTTTGGGTCGAAAAATGTCACAAAGAAAAAGTCTGAATAATGTTGAAAGATATCATGGAAAAAGAAGTAAAAAATATTAGTTAATAAACACTGTTATTAATATGATAAGAGGGTGACTCACCCCCTCCCGGCTGTGAGTACTCGTTACAGGGGGAGTCATCTGGACGTTTGTAGTGTTTCAGTAATGTGACGATGGCATCGTGACCTGAGGAACAAAAACTCAAGCGTGTTAAAAGTTCTTGAGTTGGTTCTGAGGTTGTTCCGGTCTTTTGAAGTGAGGCTGCGTGAGGTTTGTTTAATGGAGTATCGTGGCTTTGGCGAGACCGCGGTTGAAAATAGTCACTTCAGGTCCTCTGCCGTTACTAGTAAAGTAAAAGGCCTCAGTATTTTTTTAAATATAGCTTTCACTTTTCACACCTCTTTTTTGGTGGGGCTCAAACACATCGCGCTGACGTCCCTTTCAGAGGCACAGCATTGCTTTGTTGTCTGCTTCTCTCAGCCAGGAGACACATGGCGACCAACGACTATAAATAAGTTCCTCCCTACAACCCCACTTCAAAAGAACAGAACTATCCCTTCGACACCAGTTTTTCTGACAGCTCGTCGCCATGCCGACAGACCTTTTTCATAGGCCCACATGAGGCAGGTCTGCTCGTCCTTCTCCCCGCTGGACCTGCTCGGGTCGCATGCCACGAGGTTCATGTCGGCGCCGCTGTCCAGCAGGAACTGCACCAGGCGGATGTGGCCGTGAAAACAGGCGCTGTGTAGAGCTACAGAGAGCATTTATTATAAGACCACAGTGCGCGGCACTTAACCCTAAAGGCTTTAAAAGGAAGGGTCACCTGTGTGTCCATCTCTGCCCTGGTTGTTGATGCTCGTTGCATTGTGGCTCAACAACAACTGGACCATCTCCAGGTCTTTTCCGTAGGTGCACGCACTGCGACACAAGACGAGTACCCGTCATCCCGAGCAAATCAGAGCAACGGCACTCACGCGTTACAGCCCACGACCCTAAATGACCCTGCGTTTTGTGTCTATGCAAAGTGCGTGTGTGTTCATCTGTGATCCTGTTTTTATGACGATGAATGCGGCACCTGTGAAGTGCCGTCTCGCTGAATATGTTCTCCTTTGCCAGACTGTCCGTGCCGGACAGCTGTACGATCGCCTTCGCCGCCTCGTATTTTCCGTTGTAGCAGGCCCTGATGAGACACAAGAATCACGCCACTTCATCTCCCCTCGTCTGCGGGAAGGTTACTGACACTGCAAAGCCTTTTTTTTTTTTTTTACAAGTGTAACGCTGTGTCTCCATAGATGTTGACGGAGTGAGGCTGCACGCCAAAGTTGCCCTGCAGCAGGAAACGCACAATCTCGTGGTGACCGAAGCGGGCGCAGAAGTGCAGAGGGACGTGATCTTCGTTGTCCTGAGCGTTCACTGGAGGGAAAGTTACCGTACGTTAATCGTTTCCACACAGGAATATGTTTACTACGTATACAGAGCGTGCGATGTGGGAGGCTCGCCGTTGGCTTTGGTCCCCTCCCCCAGCAGGAGCTTGACGATGCTGAGGTAACCCTTGGCTGCGGCCAGGTGCAGCGGCTGGTCACCTACCTCCCCGCTGGCGTTCACGTCGGCCCCGAACTTGAGCAGCAGCTTCGCCAACTGAAGGGCAGACGGAGAGGTGACAACATGCGCGTCACATTCAGTGTCTTTCATCCGTCACAGCTGCGGCTAACGCGAGCGCCGTTACCTGCTCGTTGCAGATGTAGGAGGCAATGTGCAGCGGGGTGAAAAACACAGCGTCCTGAGCATTCACACCGGCTCCGTGCTGCAGGAGGATATCTGCTGCCTAGCGGGGAGGGAAGTAGCACCTGGTCACGTGTGGGAGAGAAAAAAAAAGTCCACTTCCCTCACGATGATTAAAAAGGCCAAAACAAGATGGCCGACGCCTGACCTCGTGGTGCCCCGCCAGCGTGGCGACGTGGAGGGCGGTGAGGGCGCCGTAGCCCACCTGCTGCACGTCCGACCCCCCGTGGAGCAGAGCGGTCAACAGCTCAGCGTCGTCCTGGTTGCAGAGGAAGGAAAATCATCCCCGACATTGAAGCGATGCACTCGCGTCATCGTGTACTTGTAGTTTACTCTAGAGTACTTTTTTCACTACTGGTACTTGCACTCCACCAAGTGGCGGGAAGGTTCTTCGCCACAAAAACAACACAAGCAATGCAGAGACAAAAGACACACCGATTGCACCTAGAAACACCATTCAATTTAGATTTTTCTTGCTCCTTCAGTCGCGGTCACCTTGTACGCAGCCAGGTGGAGCGCCGTGAATCCATTCCTGGACAGTCGGGATGGACGCAGGCCTTTGAGCATCAGGGTGCGCATGTCGGTCTTGGTACCTGGTCACAAATGCATGAGTCCACGCGCTGGTAAAATAATTCATTCACGTTCATTAGTGTGACTAACATCGGGGAGCTGGATTGTGTACACAATGTCAGTGGGTTCATGGTAACCCTGCCTCACGCCGCCACAGTTTGTTGAGTTATTAATAGACTCTCGTAGCCACGCATACCTCCACACACGCAGCAGAGATGCAGCAGCGACAGTCCCTTCTCCGTTCGGTAGCTCAAGTTCACCTTCTGAAAAGCTTCGTCCGAGCTGAGCCAAAGACAATAAACATCACCTGCTCGTGAGGAATGACACGCGACCGCCACCCGAAAGGCCGACTGAGGAGAGCACAGTGCACGTTAAAATGGACTTTGTGCATCGACTGAATTATTATTTTGGTCCACCTGAAAGCAAGTTGGAGCGCCGCGAGCTCGTCGTCTTTCAGCTGGAGATCATCTTCCAACTTCTCTACGATCACGGCGTACGACTCGCCCACCTTCTTCTTCCACTCATCTGCACAGCCCCATCGTCATGGTTAAAAAAAATACTTTATTATGTATCTTTATTTCACCTCCTAAATTGATTCATATTAAATCAATTAAAAAAAAACTGTATTTGAACGTCGTTGACTCCTTAACTTTTGTTACAAAGTGTTTTGTGACTGTGACGGCAGCCAACATCAACACCCAACTATCCGCTCTTCCACTTTCTAATTCGATACAAACCTCATTCTTGTTGGAATAAAATTAAATAATCTCCCCACACAAACACACGCAGCCGTTACCTGTGCACGTCTGAGATGGTCTTGATTTGTAATTTCCCATCGATAAGGTTTCTCTTCTCCTGTGATATCTGCTGCGTTGTTTGGTTATGCAGTAACACAATCTATCACTCTGCCACAATTGCACAGGTTCAGATAACGGAGGGGGGGGGGGGGGGGGGGGGGGGGGGGGTGGCTAAAAATAAACACCTTTGAACCTTTGAATTTAAACAACTACGACAACTGATCTCCCTCTGAATGACAGCAGCCAGGGTTATTTGGGATTTTGTGCACGTACAGTGTCAATTATATTTATTTACATTACATTATAGCTGTCATTTAGCTGATGCTTTTAGTTTAGTTGTGATCTTGTAAAGTGGTTTTCTCTTGACATGTGTAACAAAGCACAGAAACAATTCAATGTAGTGATGAACTTTATGTTCCGACTTTATCTCACAGTTCAGCGGACGCGTATTCTCGATTATGAACTTTGATTGTCTCGTTTTCCCCTCGTGATGTCCTCGTACAACCCGCCCCTGAACTGCAGCATCTCCTCCAGGTTCTTACACGTCAAGGACTCTCGCATGGACACCAGCGCTGTGTCTTTGGGGACGGCGAACGAGAGGCCGCTCAGGGCGGCCTGCAGCATCTCCAGAGACAGAGAGAAGGAGCTTTGTCGATCCGAGCAGACGGGAAACAAACAGGCGTTCCACAAACTACAGCCGGGTGCGTCGCCGGAGAACCTCAGCTCTCCTTCGCTCAGCCCCCAGCGGGACAGACACTCCGGCAGGCCGACGCCGAAGAGCCTCAGCCCGGCCAGGCGGCGCGAAGGTGCGTCCGCGCCGCGCTTCAAGTCGTCCTCGACCCCGAACGCCACGGTGACGAACCCGGCGCGGCGCTCGCGAGTCACGCACAGAGAGTGCATGAAGACCCCGTCGGGCACCGACAGGCCCGCCGCCACCCAGCAGCCGCTGAGGACGCAGCCGCCGCCCACGCGGGCCCCCGCCCCCACTCGGCAGTACTCCACCACGGATCCGGCGCCCACGGAGCAAGCGGGGTCCAGCACGCTGTGCATGACGCAGCGCCCCGACTCCTCGTTGGCGTTCACGCTGAAGGCGGACGGCAGGAGGCCCAGCTCGGCCCTCAGAGCCGCGTCCCGGGCGAGGTGGAAGAGGTACTCCGACGTGGTCCCGATGTGGTAGAACTTGGAGTTGTTCAACAGAATGACACTCAAAGGGGTGCCCTTCAGAAGGTGGAAGATCTTTTGGCGGATTGCCACCAGGCTGCCCTCCTCTTTGGCGACATTGGCGACGTTGGCGGTGTAATCCACCGTGGCCCTCGGGCCCAGCGCTTGGAGGAAGTCCCCGTATGCGTCCACCTCGCAGCGCAAAGGCCCCAGCTCCTTCAGCACGGCGAGGAGTGATTTTGCGGTGTCAGAGTCGACGTAGTAGGTGCTGTCGGTGTAGACGAACTCCGCGTCGGCGAGAGAAAAACAACCCGCGCTGCTGTTACGAACCGCTCCGCTGTCGCGCATCTCGGCGACGCTCGGCTTGTGCAGGAAGCGCAGGCAGGAGACGTTTTCCACTTCGGAGTCGCCCGACTTTTTGTCCGGATCCAACACAAAGACTCCGTGGGTCGTGCCGACGGACAACGAGGACGGGTGGGCCAGAGCTGTGAAGCCCGGTTGGTCGAACCTGACGCCCTCATCCCCTCCGGTGCTGTACAGCTCCACGTCGTCCGCGCAGGACACCAGCACGCCGGGCTTCATTCGGGAGGGGAAATCAACGTACAGGGCCAGTTTGAGCTCCAGCATCTGGTAGAGGGGGTCTCCCAGCGGCACGGCGGTGAAGATCTTGCCCAAGGCGCTGGCGCTGGGAAGACGCTGACTGAATCCTCCTGGGGGGGGCGGGGACGAGAAGTGGGGGAAACGTCACACAGAAACACCTGCAACGTTTAAAATGTCTGAGGATTTTACTATTAACTACTCAACTTCGGGAGAACACAATAGAAACTCTTATACACTTTTTCTTTTAAAGCCCTGATGTAACAGTTATACAATATCGACACATATTATGGGTTTGAGCATTTGTGTTCAATGTATTTATTCAGGCCATATTATTGAAATAATGTACAGTTATATTTACGTGAATCAATGAGCTCACGCGGATGCAACAGTAATTGTGACTGTGGTGTTGTGTGATTTGGACTAATTTGTTTACAACTAGCTTAGACACGTGAACGTTCACAAAAGCTGCTTATTCTGTTACTGACAACAATTCCTGGCCGTTAATGGATTTACAGTATAAGCATGTGACTGTCCGCCGTTCTCCTGCTACCTCTTATTTGTATTAAAGGGAGATGGATGCATCTGCAGACCTGAAATCATTTGTCAAAAAATGAATTGTTTTTGATCATCAAATAATTGTTATCTTTTGAGGTTAAAAATCACCCCCTAAATCACAGCCTTTAAAATCTTTGATTTTCTTTTAATTGTAAGCAATCGGGCTATTTTTTTTTTTTTTTAAGCAGTGGAACACATGATTTATTTGTAGTGTAGGGTCTCAAACCTGCATGAATGAGGATGACTCTCAAGCGCTCCAGAGCCTTCCCGTAGATGTCATTCAACTGCTGCAGTGCATACAGAGTAGAGCCCCCATTCCCTTGAAAACAGGTCAAATTAGCATTAATAAAAAATAATAACGATAATAATGCTTTGTTCTGCAATGTACACTGACTCACCTATCTTGGGTCCAGGTGGATCAGAGAAGACCTTGTAGTGAGGTCCGAGGGGAAGCTCCTTCCGGTCCACTTTCTGTCTCACCTGCAGCTCGTACGCGGCTCTCTGGCTCTCGTCTGCGGCGGTCACGGCCACCACATCCCAGAACTCTCCGGGCCGCACCTCTCGAGCTTTCAGGCGAAGAAAGTTATCACATAGCTTCTTCAAATAAAACGAAATAATACGAATGATGAATAAACATAAACGGCATTGGTTTCGGAGGAGAAGTGCGCCTGCTTTTGCAGTGAAATCGTTCAGTCGGACATAAAACTCACCACGGAGAGAGTTAAATTTTTGGATCTTTTCTTTTGTCGCTATTTGTAACTTTGTGACACTTTCCTGGCTCATGCTGTCTGTTTCGGGTCCGATTTGTCAAGTATCTCGTCCCCATATGCGATTTTAGTTGTAGTCGAAAGTGAAGGACCCTTTCCGTCCCTGACTTCCGGGTCACGTGGTTAGTTGTGTTTATGACGTGGGCATACATCGGGAAATCAGGAACATTTTTTGCCATATTATGTTAGACATCCAAGGAATTTTACCTGGTAATGACGAGACAATGGACAAGAAAAAATTATAAAATGTACAATTTAAATCTTCAGTATAAAATGGAAGAATATAAACTAGAGGAATATAAAATAATAAGCCAAATGTGAGGAAATTAGCAAAAGAAATAATTTCCTTATTGGGGCACTAAGGTGCTATATACTAATCTCTTACATGATGGAAAATGCATCATTAGAGAGAGCACATTACTCCATGAATGTGGCCTTCCAAAAATAATTAACTTATGATAAGCTGTTCAGTTTAGAAATATTTATCACTATTAACAAGATGCCGACTGTCTCTGCTGGCTTGTTGTCGTGGCAACAGATGCTCATCCTGCATAAATTTGTAATAAATTAGTTTTCGAAATATTGAGGAGGAGGTCAGACGATATTCTACACATAACAGGAAACTTTTAGTCTTTCCATGGTGATTGGATATGAGCCTAGTGGATAAGTTCAGGTCTCAGAGGAAAGAACAGACCTTTCTGAGGAGCCGAAACGTCAACAACCAAAGTATAAATGATTACCTCATGCAACAGAAGGATTTATTTCCCAAGATTAGTGTGACGCTTGCGTAGGAAAAGTATTTTACGGATTTTATTCACACTACGCTTTGTTTTCACCTCCGCTGCCTGAGAAGCAGTGGGAGGACGGCAGGAAGATAGTGGAACAAAAACAAATTCTAGAACCACACTTGTTGTCCTAGGTGACAGCGACCAGAGTTACTGTGGGATGCAGCTGCCAGCTGTGTTTTTCCCCACAAGAAATGGTTCGGGCATGGTAGGAATGTAGGGTGAGGGAAGTGAAGCACAACACAACAGCTCATATGAGCATAATCCACTCGTCAATAGTGTTTATTGTTTCAGTCAAAATCAAAGCAGCTTGACTTGTGACATACTTGGCCTTTTAACGTCAGTACATAGAAATCAGTGCAATAGTTGTCCTCCAAAACTACACATAGTCGTCTCAACACAGCATCATTACACACTAAATGTACATCTTGGCTTACTGTTATTCGAAGTCTCGATACAATAATTTAAAAACATGTAGGGAGGTAGAAAATAAACTACAACAAAAGAGGTTGATTGAAACATCTCAACTTAGACTAAAAAAATATGAGTACCATTGTATGACTGTTTCAAGAGAACAGATTCAAAAATTTGTGATAAATACTTAAACCCAAATATGATCCATAGCTCTAGGAATTAATATAACACAGACTGCTTCATAATAAATTTGATCTATTAAAAGTTATAAGGCTAAAATTCAGATAGTGACTATTTTGCTTCATACATATTAATCCTGCTCAAAATAAGTAGCAAGTTCACTCAAAAATGTAAACACTGCATTTCTTTTGCTTTCCAAAAGACAATTTCTCTCATTTTATGAATGTCACACAGTAAGAACTAAGGTTTAAAGACAACAAAACGAGAAAAAAAAAAAAAAGTTCTCTTATCTCCGGGTGGGACACCTACAGTCAACCGCTCGCCCCTTTAGGAGCCCCCGCACGCCGGTGGTGCATCGGGACGACGGCAGCGTCGCACTGCTGCTCCTGGCGCGAGGGAGCCGACGGGGTGTCACCACGCCGAGGGCGGCAGGGCAGCCGGGCTGTCCTTGTTGGCCTCGAGGAAGTCCCTGCAGGCAGAGAAGATGCTGGAAAAGCTGGAGGACAGACCGGCGATGTCCGTAGAGATGTAGGGGAGGATGCCCGGCGTGGCCTGGTTGTAGTAGGTGATCTGGAAATGAGACGCGTGTGAACCGGAGCAGTGCGACGCTGGAGTGAAAAATGTGCCCGCGGCCGCCAGCGCTCTGCGCCCTTCTCATTTTGGCCAACCTTGGTGACGGCGCTGGACTCTTCCCAGATGGAGAAGCCGGCACACAGCACCTCTCCCCTGGTGTGGTCGTCGGTGGGGAGGTGGGTGGGCAAGGTGACGGAGCGCAGGGCGATCAGGTACGCGTCCCTGAGAGGGACGGACGAGGACAGCGTCGTGAGACGGCAGCTGGGAAGCAGTATTTGCAAAAATACAAGTTGAGAATAGGAACTAAAAAGAAATCAAAATACAGCGGAGACGCTACAACACCTGGCGTCACACGGCTGCCTCCTTGACGCCAGGAGGATAAAGTCCTGGCCTTTGCCCCCTTTACGGACGGATGGTGTCGCCACGCGGTAAATGGTGTCTTCCTCATCTGCTTGGATGATAACCTCGCACTCCCTGCAGGGGCCACGGAGTAATGAGAATGAGATGAAATGCAAAGATCAAAAGACGGAATTCTGCCCTCTCATGCTGCTGTAACCATCAGTTGAGACAAACATGTACTCTGCATTGCTGCTCTGACCACATAACCAGAGCTTTTAAATATGTGCCTCCATGGACTTAGTTGGATTCATGGTTTGGCGGCTCAAAAAGATAATGCTCCGATTTAACAAATCTAAAGGAATAGGGCAAACCCAACGACTGCTTTCCACTCGTTTCTCTTTGCTATGAGGAATGAGGAAAAATGAACCAATGCTGCATTGGGCGACATGCACATCCGTTACCATGAAAACAGGCACTGTGGTTTATTTTAAGCCTTTCACAAACACCGCCCTGCTGTGGTGGATACTCAAACCAAACTAATCCCCTTGGATTTCCACATGTTTGAGTAATATCTACAAATTACAACATGTCCAAGTAATAGCTTTATATTGGGATTCATTTTCAAAAGATGTGCATCCCATGTAGAAAATAACGGTTTCGATATTCACATAAATGTTGTGAATGTCGACAATAATGAAAACGGAAGAAGATCGGCGCTGTTCTTTGATGCTTGACGGCGGCGGCGGTCGTACTGACTCATAGATCCGGTCCCACTCCTTCCTTCTCCTCAGGTCGGACAGCAGGTGGAACGTCTGCTCTGCCGGTACGCTGACGTGCATCTCCACCTTGAAACACAGCACGTGGTTCTCCTCCAGGGTGTACAGCCTGACCTAAGAGTGTATAAATAGGACTGGTTTCAGACGTCCACACATTGAGTTTGACGGCTGTCTAAACTGCCACATTCACTGGTGAGTTAATGGCGCGTGTCGGATTATAAATTATTCCACATATTTTTATGACGACCGTATTTAGAGGTTGCTCTCTAAATCGCCCACCGTGACCGTCGGGGGTTGGAGCAGAAGTAACCTTAAAGTGGGTATTGTTTTCTATTCTGCATTATCCTAGAACTCGAACTTGAAAGCAACGAGGGCCGACTTCCAAGGCGGACAACACAGCTGGTCCAAAATAATACAGCTCAGAATGCGTGGCGGAATCGCAGCAGCTGTGTCCATTTACCAGGTTATATCCTGTAGAATAACACAAACCGTACCGACCTTGTTTTTCTCAGACGTTAAGACCCAGTGGTTTCTGGTATCCATTAGTTTCAGCGCCGTTACGTTATTGAAGCTCAGGTACATCTAACAAAACAAAACAGCGGACTGTCTGAATTCTCAAATACGGTAGCAACAAGACTCGCAGGGGGACGTGTGACTCGATTTGGCAGAAATTGCAATACCTGGTTACTTGGATCCCAGGGCACGGAGACGGGCACTTCAGTTTGCTTGCAGGAGATGATGTATTTCCTGTAAACGCGTAGGGCACGACAGTTTACTTTGGGGGACAAAAGGAAGATCACATATTTTCATACAAAAACTTTTTCGTTCATCGCCGTGAGCCAGCCGAGGGCTATCACACAGTGGAACAGAGATTAAACCGGAAAGGTTGAACAATCAACTTATTATGCTCGACCGACTCGGCATCCAAAGTCTGCTCAGCTGTGACGCCTCGCTCTGCCAAGTCATGTGCTGCTGCAGTCCGCTGTGAATAATGGGCTGTGTAGCACAACACTGGGCAAACAAAGCCGTGGTTACACTTTTTGTTTAACGAAGCATGTTGGATCAAACCTTGCAAAGAGACGGGGGGGGGGGTAGAAAATGCATATTTTTCGACATATTTGGCACGAACCATGTAAGCACCGTGATGCATCAGTAAGCTGTGCAAAGAACAAATCCTGGTGGTTGAGGCGCAAACACCGACCTATCAAGGCGAATCTTCTTTCTGGCAACAGCTTCTTGATAACGTCTTTTCCCATCCTGTAAAACATCGGAAACCCCAATTATTAAATCCGACTGATAAATATATCAATATATATATATATATATAAATATAGACTGATACATTGTGAGCTGTCGAGCAGCAACAGGACCAGAAGAAAACTCACCACAGGCTCAGGTCGTATCCGCGGTATTGTGCACGGCTTCCGGTCCGCGTCCAGCACCTCGAAGGTCATGAAAGCGCTATTTATATGACGCAGAGGTTCTCCACCCTGGTAGGCCTCGGCACACACTCCCACCTCCATGCTGGAGCGCAGGCGTACGGTTAAAAAACAAAAACAAAAAAAAAACAGTCTTCGTCAGACGGGGCGAGGGTCGTGTGCTTGGCGCCTTTGTTCGAGTCCTTCACGTGAAGACTCACCTGTGCTTGAAGCTGTTGTTGACGATGGCTTTCAGTACCAGCCGGTCGCCGATGTGAGACGGGCCCCGAAAATGGAACATGTCGATGCTCCTCAAGGTTGGGTGAGCTTTGCACAAGCGGCTAAATCCGAGTAAGAAGAAGAAAAAAGAAAATCAAAATTCATTTAATGCCCTTGTTCCTAACGGTTATTAATAAGATTGAGAAATATTGCACAAACTACGGACATACCTTGCTGCAATTGTAGCCACATTCTCCATCCAGGCCATGATTTGGCCCCCGAAGGTGCTGACTTGATGGTTGGCATGTGGCGGGAGCACCAGCTCCACACTCTCCACCCGCGTCCGCTCAGCCGGCACGGCGCCCTGGAACTCCTGGAATTCTCCTGGCGAGAGCGCGACAACAAGGGGGGGCACGATCAACCCCATTTTTAAACGCTGTGTGCAATGATTTTAACGACCCCCCTCCCCCCCACCCCCTCCTCCTCCTCCTCCTCCTCCTCGCGTCCACAGGATGTACCCAGCTGAGCTGTGCTGCTGCTCAGTAGGTCGTTAATGATCTCGGCATGGATGAGCCGCATCCTCCTCCGCTCTGCCGCCAGGCTGTACTCCATCTGCTCCGTTTGCGTGCGAGGAAGCACCTGCTTCAGCTGTACCTGTGTGTGAAGAAAGCAAAAAAAAAAAAAGGAAGAAGAAAGGAACGACGAAAGCGCTTCAGTGAACCACCCATTTTTCGGTCCTCGTCCCTCACCTTCCCTGCTTCGGTTCGCCGGGCGACGAAGGTGGCAAAAGCGTGGCAGACCTTCCACTGCCTGTCGGTGTAAAGATCCTCACAATTCACCAGTATGCCCACCTGAAACAAAAAAACACAAACAAACAAACGTCATCGCACGAGTTTGCCCTCTTTCTGAAATGACAACTTCCAACCACTCCAAATGTCCTCTCACCTCCATACTGGACGTGAAGGCTCGGTGGACCTTTGCTATGATGTTGACCACTTTTCCCACCCTGGAGCCGACAGACAAACAAACAGAGGCGCTTTTCTTTACCATCAACATTGAACCGTGATTGTGCTATCAACACAATCTGGACCTTTGCACCGGGACACATTTCAGGTCAATGCATTACCCTATGGTGTGTTCAAAGTGGATGTCGTCCACGGATGCCGTAACACAGGAACAACCTGCGTGTCTCTCAGCTGCGAGGACAGAGATTACACAAACGGTAGTACGTGAGTCTATAAAAATGCATGTAGTAATAATCCATCACAGACAGATTTATAATACGGTCCTAATATAATTGCATACTCCGTCAATAAAGAACATATTGATGCCAACGTTTCTATTGCTTCTGTGCAGATATCGTTAAAAGTTTGGCAGTGAAACACATCTCTAACATTTATGAGGATGAGGTCTTTAATGTGGCTGGATTGATTTGGAAACGATTTGCAAATAAATTAGCAAAGCTGTTGTTTAGGTCCCACAGAGACCAAAAACAGACCTTCCTGGCTGGTCGTTTTTATCTTTAAACTGTTAAATTGATCATGTGGTACATATCACCCACTTTTATGATGGAACACAATTGTAAAAACATTCTTCGCCATGGCAATTGAACTAAAACAAATCTTCAAATAAATAATTTGTACTTCATCATTTCGTGGAAGACAGATTAAGACCATCATAGTTTAGTGCAGGTCCTTTTTTAAAACCCCTCCAAATGAGGTCGAGACAAAAGGAAAAATGAGACCAGAGCAAACTGGTCGCCAGAGCAACGCTGAGGAAAGGGAAGCAGCTGTCATGAGTCGTGACTCGACAAAATAACATTAAAAGCCATTGGGTGCTCTTTAAGAACGACTCCCGTTCCCACCTAAAAGCCCGGTACACAAATGCACCACCACCCTGGGATAATCTTGGATAACCGCGGTGCAAGATCGGTGTTGCAGGTGCACAAATGCGTTTAACGTTTCATGATCCCAACTTCATTCCTCTATACGGAGTGGAAGTTGCACTTGGAAACCTGCCCCGTCTGCTGCCAATTTTCTCTTTCCTACCAGACAAGCAGGCGGTGGAGTCCATCCACTTCAGCAGCTGGCCGACGCTCAGCTCGCCACAGTGGTTGGCGTGGCAGGGCAGCACGATCTGACTCATCTTCAGCTCGGTGGGGTTCCTGTAGCCTTCGTCCCCCTCCTCAATGAACAGAGGGTCCAGCACGGCGTCTGCACATTTCCCCTCTGACGCCATGATGAACGCACAACTGCAGAGAGAGAGAAGAAACACGGGGAAGTGCGTAACAGTAAGAGCACATAAGAAAATGGGGAGACTGCAGTCCGTTTGGGTCAGAGCTGCCACGTAAGGCGCTTTCAATAATCATATTGTCGTCTGAGGAACACACACAAAACACAAAGAAACACAAAGATCAGGCACGACCTGGAAAAGCCTGTGTGTGATCACAGCCGTGAAGCATTTAGGCCTCTCAAGGAATAAATGCCATTCTCCTTGCAGGGCCTTCTAAATAAGCAGGCTTGTTTTTTTTTGTTTTTTTTATTCAGAGCCTGGTTTAATTTGAGCGCAGTCTGTCACTGACTGTACACACACAAACTATTTTAATGCACGATGCTAAATGAGGCATTCATGGAAACTATTTGCCGGGGCATTGAAGTGTTTGCCCACAACTGCTGTTGCACCACCGGGCCGCACGCCGTGGTCACCTGTCCTTCCCGTTAAGGCTGACAGAAGCTCGGGTGACCTTTGCGTGCACTTCCGTGAGAATTGAAACATAATAATACAACATTCACCGTGGACTCCTGCGACCAGACGACAAGAACATCTGAGGCAAAGAATTCATTGTGGGGGGAGAAAAAAAAAGAAAAAAAAGTCGTGACAGTGATCAAAGCGTACGCATTTAACGTGGGGAAACTAAATACATCGGCTTACCTAGTTGTATGTTTTAGTATTTTGATGATGGTGCGATCGAGATGAAGACCTCCGCGTTTCAATGGGCGGGCGGCTTCTGCGCGTCCGTTTCCATTTCAGCCATTCCTCCACAGCTTTATAGATATGCACATGCACGCACACGCCACAGCTTTAATGAACGCTTCCACCACTGGAGGGAGAGAGAGACGCACACACACACACAGGGAGAGAGAGAGAGAGAGAGAGAGAGAGAGAGAGAGAGAGTCCCCTGCAGCGGGAGCTGTTACATTTTTAAGGTGGAGCTGCTAGTTGGCTCATATTTAGGGGTATATACTGTCCGTATAGTCTTATTCTGACAGAACAACGATACATGCTTGGAAATCTGTCAACTGTGTTTTTAAATTGATGTTTTTAAAAGACTTTCATTCTCAAGTTGCTTCGCAAAGGTTTAACACTTGGGATTTGTATTTAAAAGGTGAACCAATAATGATCTCTTCTGAGAAACGCTGAGGTTGTTATTGATTTATTGTTGTAGG
Source organism: Apeltes quadracus (assembly GCA_021346845.1). Lineage (NCBI taxonomy): Eukaryota > Metazoa > Chordata > Actinopteri > Perciformes > Gasterosteidae > Apeltes > Apeltes quadracus. The sequence goes on along the minus strand of CM037924.1, from coordinate 3,824,668 downwards.
CCTTTGCATTTTCAAATCTATGATAAAGCAATCATTTTAGTTACACTTTAATCAGATTCAGAAAACATACAGGGGATTTGACTTGGCGGTTGGTGCATGACAACAGATGGCAATGGACAACTAGATAACATAGTGCAAGGAATAAAATATAATACTATACAAAAAATATGAAGCCTATGCAAAAATATAATACACAGCCTTTTTAGGATGTCGAGCTATTGACTGAATGTATCTGATCTAATGAATCCTGTTGGTTATACTACGATTGGATAAACAAAATGTGAACTCTGCCTTTAATCTCAAATCAGCTTGTGAAACAACAGACCCGTTTCAAGCTTGGAGTTCATATACAACAATTTTGATTATACACATGTATTAAATTATATACTCCCCTATACATTCATATGTTCTTTTTTGTATTTTGTTTCATTATCACAATAGTACATCAAACATCAAGTCAACAACCATTCAATATTGTTCAATCAATCTTAAATGATCACAGTATCACAAACTGGAAAATAACTCGTAGGAAATCGAAAGAACGTCTTAACGGGAGACCTTAAGAGGCGCCCGAGCTCTCATTGGCTGTTGGATGCGTCACTCAGACCTGGCCCCGCCTCTTCACCCCCCGCCCCCTCCCCCCACACGGACCAGGCTCGGTTGAGTCGTCGGGTTGAGCAGGAGTGCGGTTGGAGTGTGTGAGAGAGGGTCGCGGCCGCGATGATCTGACAGATGAAATAACGGAGAATAATAAAAAAAAAAAGATAAAGCAAGTAAAGGCGGTCGACCTCCGACACAAAAACAATGTTCCCCAAAGGCAAAGGCACACCGGTGCCGTCGGACGGCCAAGCGCGAGAAAAGTAAGCTAAGAAACGTTTCATATTCTGTATTTTCTTCCGTGCTTCGTAAGTTGTTCCCGACTCGCTCTCCGTTGTTCGCTGGACGGGCTCACCGAGAGAGGATTTCCTCCTCCGGACCAGCGGATTGAATGAACCGCCTCGTCGGCTCGCCATTTCCCACCCAACCTCCTCCTTCTCCCCCTCCTCCTATTCCCCCCCCCACCTCGCACCACCAATAAGCCGTGTTTCACATCTCCCCGCTGGCTCCCTTTTCACACCTGAAACCGAGCGATTCCTAGTGGACTTCTGTTGCTTTTTTAACCGGCGGCTTTACGCGTTATGTCTTTTTTTCTCTCGCGGTTTTTCGGTCGCGCGGTTTTGTGATGGAGGATAAAAACAATAACACGGCCCTTCTACGCGGTACATTGTTTTCACTGTTGTTCATGGGCTCCCTTTTTTGGTATTTCCCTCAGCCCCCATCAGTGCCACCATGGTACTGTACCCAAAGCGAATACCATGCACACTGTCGTTATTAAAAAAAAAAAAAAAAAAAAAACGTTTCACAACACGATGTTTGAATCACTTTCTTTTAACCTCGTCTTGTTTGTGAGTCGTCCTCCAGGTTTCGCCTTCGGTTACACGTTGAACGTCTTGGCCGCTTGGCAGCCATTGTTCAGGGGCCCTGTGCCCGACTCCAGTCACTCACTGTGGCCGTTGAAGAAGATTCAATCTGCTGGTTGACGTTTATTTTTAACCCGTTTTTGTGGCACTTCGTAAAAATGTGAAACCTAAAATTAGTTTTTGTTTTTTTGTCCCCCACGCAGGCTGGCTTTGTACGTCTACGAGTATTTGTTGCACATAGGAGCACAGAAGTCTGCACAGACCTTTTTATCAGAGGTATGTGAACATTTTAGGGTAAAGTACAACCACCCTATAATGCCCTTTCTTTGTTTTGTTTTTTAAAACACCTCTATCTTAATGTTTTGCAGTCTATTTCAAAATCCACACCCGTGCGTAATTATCGCCCCCCCTTTTTACTAGATCCGATGGGAGAAGAACATAACGCTCGGAGAACCCCCTGGATTCCTACATTCTTGGTGGTGGTAAGTGAAAAATATTGTCTCCCTGTTAAAACATCCAGGGGTTTTCTTGTTGTTTCTTTGTGTTACTTCATGGCCTGTCTTGTCCACAGTGTATTCTGGGACTTGTATTGTGCTGCACCAGAGAGGAGAGAGACATGTGACCACTCCAGCGAAGCGAAAGCCTTCCACGATTACGTGAGTAGTTCTTACATGGGAACTGTTGCACGGATAAAGCAGACAACAAATCTGCTCTCAAGGCTCACAAGGAGTTTAAATAAGGTCCCTCTGACCTGGGTTTTTTTGCAATGAGTCATATTTTCTTTTTCGTGGGGGGCTATCACAGAACAGTGCTCGCAATCTCTGTTTGTGAACACTCCGAGCCCGATCAAATCTCCCGCATTCCCCTACAAGACCGATGCAGCTTTGGGTTATTGCGGTTCCTGTTGGCTTGGATAATAATCATGATTTACGCAAAAGCCTGTCTGAGTTTAGTCTTCTTGGAGGTGTGTGTCGTTTCTCACGTTGCCCGCTGCACATTTTGGAGCTGTATTGAACTACCTAATGCAAATTAGGACAGCGTGTCTTTTTTTATTATTCTTAATTTACGATCGCCATTTTGCCCAATTTGTGGGTTGACTGATGCGTCGAACTGGGAGCTTGCTTGCTTGCTTCATGGGCTTCCGGGAGAATGCTGCTTATGTCAGCATGTCCCGGGGAGGACCTGTCGAGTGCTCTCTCCCGTTCTCCTTGTCCCGCTCAAAGCTACCTGCCTCGGCTGTGGCGACCGGAAAGACATCTCTGTGTGTTCCGCACAACTTCTGAGAGCTGTGTAAACTCGCATGGTTCCCTTCCGCCTTGAAAAACACCCAGGGAAAAAAAGTTGTTACATTTTCCAGTCATGGACAAAAACAAATTGTGATAAGAGGAAAATGTCTTGGAAAGTCTTTATCTGGCAATGAATAGGGGCTCCCCAAAACGAGAAAAAAAAATCCTCTCTGCTGTCCTGGATCATGCTAACGTTCAGACGGTAGTTTATGACGGAGTTTATTTTTTTGTTTTAAAGAAACAAAAGCCACATCGAGTTGGGGTGACATTACAAAACGTTGCTGTCTTACCAACTCGTATTACATTGGTTAGCATCTAGCAATGGCTTCGAAAGCAGTTTAGAGTGTTGTGTTGGTAAATGCTAATCATTTCTAAGCCACGAGCAGGCCTTTATTTTTTACTTTGCTAGCATTGTCTCTTCAAAAGCATTGCTGTGTCGTTGTGTTGCAGCAGTAGCTCACGGTGGATGTTTTAAACGTCGTCAAAGGCCCGATATAACTTTACTGGTAAAGTGGATAAAGTCTACTGTGATGAGAGTCGGTGGCAAACGTGTGGGCTATTGTTTATGTTTGTGCTTAGACGATTCAGTTGTCCAAAATGGATTTGTCAGGGTGCAACAAAAGGAGAGTGGGAAACCTGACACGGCCTGTTTGCTACGTTGATGTGCGGTGGCTTTAAGTACGTATGCAACATCGTGTCTGCAGGGAATAAAAAACGTGCCGGGTCAAAGATAACAACTGAATTTTAAATCTGACCCAAAATCTATTCAATATTGCTCGGTACATAATTTGATTGAACATTGTTCCGCTTATCCTGCGGATAAGTTCATATTTGCATGGTATAGGTGTTTTGCATCTTCATAATCATGCCATTTTAGAGAAAACGGCGAGTTATTTTCAGCTTTGAGGCAGCATTAGAAAAAGCCTCTTGAGGACCAGAGAGTGCGAACTGCTGCCTAGGGGCTGCTGCTGTTTCCATGTTGTGTTTTATCTGGTAGCTTCATAAATTGGATTAAAAAAGGGGGGCTTTCGCTGCATCAGCACGGCCAAGGAAAGACATTAGGAGTCAAGCAGTCCTCTCAGGATGACCGACGCACAGCTCGGTTCGTGAAGGCGGTTGACAACGTATCAAGACAGGAAGGGGTTAAAACAGAGATGTTGGTCCTGCTCTGGCAGATAGGGTTGTCAGGGCAACGGGCCTCCTGATCTGGCAGGTGACCTGGGAGCAAGAGAGGGGCTACAGTGGCTATGGCCTTTTCAATAAACGCGGGCGGGGTTTGCATTTTTTGTTTTGAAACCAACTTTATTTCAACGAGCCTACTTTCTTTATAATTGATTGCAACATCTTCCCAGGTTGTAGCTTAAATTTAAAACAAAAGTGTCACAGAACAACTGAAGACGGGTTCTGAAAAATTCAACGGCACACAATAAAATGTCAGGTTGACGCTCGTGGTTCCGCAGAGGCAATTTCCATAACATGGAAAACATTAAGCAAATGATGGAATAGTTGAGCATCAGTCTGGGCAGAGCGCTTCGGGAGGCTGTGTGCGGTTGATTCTCCCCGACATCTTGTGGTTGCCCTTTGCTCCAATGTTAGATTCTTCTTGTGTTCATTTGTGGATGTTGGTCGTGTGTGTGTGTGTGTGTGTGGACAGTACTGGTTCTTGGACCCTGTGCCTTTGTCTACGTGTGGGGGAGGTGATGGCTGTGCTGTTAGCCAGCAGTGCTCGTAAAAACCCCGGCGTATTCACACTGGGCCTGACTGACGCTCTCCCCCGAGGGGCCCCGTCGCCATGGCGTCCACGGCTGATTGATGGCTGTCACGCGGCTGAGGGGCGGATTGGGGGTGGGGTGGGAAGGGGAGTGGCACTGTGGCATATACCCAACATCCACCTCCTCGAGGGAGACGACAACAACAACACCAAAAGAAAAAGGAGGATGAGAAGGAGGAGGAAGAAGAGGGCGATGAGAAGTGGAAGGATTAACCGGAGGAAGAACATCCAGTCAGGATTCACGGCAGGTTTTATGATGTTGATTGAGGGTTAAACATTTACAAGCTAAACATAGGGGCTGGTTTCTTTCGAGCGTGGGCTCCAATGGAAGAAGTGAGGCTGTTAAGAGCATGCAAGGTCATGAGCCGACAGTTTGGTGGTCTGTGCAGCGACCCAACCACCCAAATACCCAAACCACTTCCTCACCCCCCCCCCGCCCCCACCCAGCCTTTTATTAAATCCAATGGATTCTTCTTTTTGTGTCTGAGTTTACCATTGTGTGCTTTTTTTTCCTCTTTCTTTTTTCTCGGTCAACCTCGTGGTCATCCTCACCCTGCCCCCCCCCCCCCCCTTTCTGTATTACCCTCTTTTGTTTTTGTAAAGCGTGCACAAGCACATCCGCCATCGCGCTGGCCTTTTTGTAACCTCCTTCAGTGGTTCAAGAATTCAAGGGGATATTTGTTAGGCTGGGATTGCGCTTGTGCGCTTTTATCTACACACATGTACACGCTGAATCATGTTCGTGTGGAGGGTGGAGGGGGGTGAGGGGGTAGTCTGTTCTGAAAGAGGTCCCCTGGGAAGTTGTATGCAAGGCCCCAGACAAGAGCCCGGTAGCCCGGGGCAGGGCTGAGACATCTGCCCCTTTCCTGCTCCAGATAGACTGAACAGACGGGCCTCCTTTGGAGAGGGAGGCAGCATCGGGCTATTTGGGACAGTCAAGCAAGCACAGCTGTGGGCTTTAGTTAGACATGATAAGGGTTAAACAACATTGCATGTTGCTCTTCAGTTTCTGGCTCCCACAAAGCTCTGTTGACATTGTTTTAGGACTTTTTTACCTTTTTTAAATATAGTGTTTTCCGTCATTTCTTTGCAGGCCTTATTCCAGGAATGGGCAGCTTGAGGGGAGAGGCACAAAACATTGGGCCGTTTCACTGTAACATAACAAACATGACACTGCTGTGAAACTGGTTACGGTAGATCAAACTATATCAAACTCCCTCCTCCAGTCTCATCATGAATGTTTTCTGTGGTCATTCGCAACACACTTTTTAGATGAAAAATATACTACTGATCTCTGTTCAAATGCAATGGGGGATCCAGGATGGATATCTTTGCAGAGGTGCTGCAATTATCGCATTCATCGAAAATAATAAGATATATTTGAATATTTGAAATGTTTCTGGAACATGAAATAGCAGAGTACTACCACTACCTCTTTTGTCTTTTCACGATGCTCTTCTCTGCTCAAGAAGCTCCTATGCTTTTTAAAAGTCCTCCTTCCTGCTCTTTCTTCTCGGCGAAGATGCCACCTGAATAGTTTGGATCTTAATCAGCATCTTGTCTAAACTGCACATTGGAAAAAAAACACAATTCTTAAAAAAAAAACCCAATGTTCCTGGTGAATTTAGCCACTGCTACGCTCACACTAAAGTGTCTAAAGCAGTGTTTAATTGTATAAAAGCGCTTGCGTGTTTTGTGTTCTGATTGGTTATCCTCCCAAAGGGTACTTTTAATTTGACTGAGGTGCCTTTTCTGCTTTTTGATTAATGAGTCATGAAAAAACGTCCTCGTAAAAAGCGATGTTTATGTTTACCTCGAGCCCAGTTGTGTTTGTAGACCTGTCGGGCCATGCAGCTTAGATGGAGTAACTGCCAGGGGAATCCTTCCAAGTCGGTTATAGTTTCGGTTTTATAGTCATTCTCGTTTGTCTTGCAAAACATTTCATTATGCAGATCATTTGGTTATATTATATGTACAAAAAAAAGGTCTGACTGACATTAGATTAACTGACGAAATAAATGTATTTAATGTAAGCTTGGTGAAGGGTGGATATGCTTTTAAATTACTTTGAGAAGATCTAGCTGATTTCTATATATGTATGTTTGTATCTATATCTTCAAAAGCAGATTAGATTATTTCATCGCATCTTTACTACTAAGGTCTATTATCGGGCATAAAACCAATTCAAAACAGACCATTGTAGTCATGTGATTGACAACGTACCCTCGCATCCGGCATGGATAAGAAATCCAGAGAATAAATGCGGAAAAGCAGCATGATTAACATATCTGTGAATCCTGTTGACTGTTATCTTAAGATGACAAATTAAAGACTTTTAAAAAGTACAAACTTCTCTCTGAGGAAGCACTTTTTATTACGTCAATGGTAAGAAGAATCACAAACCATCCAGGTCACCAAAGGTATACATGCTGCTTACGCCTAAGTGGGAGGCTTTTTGCTTTTCTACATATGTGCGATATTTTAAGTGGGAACCTGACATTTCAGTTGAGTTTAGACCTTTTGTATCTTCAAGAAATTAGGTTAATTTTAAATCTTTATTTCAACATACCCAAAATTGAGATGTCATGAGAGGGCAAATCAGGTCCCCGGATTGACTGAAACCTCCAGAAAATATCTTCTCACCGGTGTATTTCAGCAGCGACCCTGGATTCACAGCCTGTGTCCCGGTGGTGGCGGCCTGCTGAGATGCTGGTGCTCTGTGTGGCCTCACTTCTCTGCCTGCTGAGGCATTTCACAGGGACCCTGCAGTGGCCGCCCAGACAGATATAATTAGGGAAGTAGCAGTCAATACCAGGGAGTGCGTTTGCTATTGACCAGTGATGTGTGTGTGTGCGTCGCTTGAATATTCACCGCTTGTTTACCTACACCATAACAACAGTCGGCTCCGCATGAGGAAAGTGGACCGAAGGGGCGGCCCTCCTCGCTCTTAGGCGATTCTGTGGAAGCCAACACCCCGCCCCCCCCTCCCCCCTTTCCCCCCGGCCTGAAGACATTAGCTGGTCTCAGATTGCCTCTGCTACAGGGAAGAGAAACTCAGTCAATTATCAGCGTGTGACCGAGGCAAATGGCACATTAGCGAATTAGGGCCGTGGTTTGAGCAGGATATCGGCCCAGTGAGGCCCCCCACCCCCCACTGCGTAGTAGCACTTTGGAGCCACTGACTCTGTGGATCCCACTGGTACTTCTCTGGATCAAACTGGTGCAGAGGCCTGGTTGAAAAACACACAATAACGGCATCAGATTGACGGCGAGCCCCCGTGGATTTCCACACACGCACCACATTCGGGAACATGGTGGCCGTGCTGGAAAAGAGGGGGTGGTGAGGGAAAGACCAGCAGATGTGTAGAGGTTTGTTATTGTTTTCCAGGGGTATGCTGTGTTTTTGTCTTTGCGAGGCGAGGGAAGGGCAGCGACTAAATGGATCATCAGCGGAGTCTTGTGATAGTGGCGCTTGTCGTGTGTGAAGCCGTATTCTCTCAGACGGACGTGACCGTTTTTTTTAAAAATGTTTCCACGACCCCATTTTCAAAGAAATGCTACTAGGTCGCAAGTCGTTGTAAATTGGCAAGAGGGTTTCATCTGCATGTTAATGTTCTGTCTGTCTGACTATATTTATTTTTATTTTTCTATAGAGTGCAGCAGCGGCCCCCAGTCCTGTGATGGGAGGGATGCCCCCTGGTGATGGCATGCCGGGAGGACCCATGCCACCCGGCTTTTTCCAGGTCAGTGAATTTACCAAACTCATGGCGTCTGTTGTTGTTCAGGATCCCTCTTGGATCGACTCCGCTTCGCAGGTCCCTTTCTCCATAAGTAATCTAACTCGTCATGAATTGGAGCCCTGCTGACGGGACCGATGATCTAATGAGCTGATTTGTTTTCCTGCACCATTTTCGCTCCGCTGAGCTCGGGGGGAACTTGTAGTAAAGATCACAGACGCTCTGTCTGCAAACAGGCAGGCGTGGCCGCGGCCAGTTTCCCTAATGGAGGAATCTAAAGGTGCTGCACCTACTGAAAATCAATACGTTACGAGAACGAACTCCTGGCGAGGCAACCCGTATGGAAGCCGCTCAAAGGGGCGACCTCGGATTACAACGTTGCTCCTCGTTATGTGATCACATCAAAATCAGGAAAATAAATTTATTTTCCAATGCAAGAGGGGGCTCAATTCGATCTCTCGCTCGCCCTGATCGGCAGCTTTAGCAACACAGTGGCGGTGTTTTGTGTTTGTTATAGAGCTAATTGCATAGAGCCTAATTGGCACTGTTAATTTAGGGGAAATTGGCACTGATGACATGCTGCATGCAGCAGTCTTCTTAATGACTTTACTGAGAAGCAGGAGAACGCACATCCACTCTGTCACTCGAGGCTGAATCATTTGCTTGCTCTTCTGTGCTCAGTCTCTCTCTTACTGTGTTCTGGTGCGTGGAATTGGGCATCTTATTTTTGTACCGTTGTTTTATTTTGGTTCTGGCACTCTTTAACTGCCCACTGCTCCGCCGTAATCCTGCTATTCTCTCTGTGCCCCTCTTCTGTCACTTCTGTTTCTCGCTTCCTCGTTCTCTTTGTCTCGTCCCTCTCCTCTCCCTCCTTTTCATGCCTCTCCCTTAATTTGTGCGATGCCACAGGGTCCTGCTGGTCCCCAGGGCTCTCCTCACCCTCAACCCCCTCCCCCTAACAGTATGATGGGACCTCACAGCCAGGTAACTCCCTCTTTCTCTCCCTCTTCGCTCTTGCATTTGCGGGTTCTCGGTGCTGACGCTTCACGCTCTGGCATCTGTCTCGGCTTTAATGCTTTTACGCTGCTTTCTGTATTCAAACAAACCCGAGAGATTATTTTAGTCTTGCCTTTTGCGGGGTGTTTGCCATTTTGGTTATTCTAAATTTCATGGTGCATTGTTGTTTTCTGTTTTAGTCTTTCATGTCTCCTCGCTTTGCTGGAGGCCCAAGAGGTCCACCAATCAGGATGTCCAACCAGGTGACGCTCGCTCTCACTCACTCACTTTCACAGGGATGCAGAAAATGGGTTTCATTGAGTTGTGTTTTTTTTATAATTTTTTTTATCCCTTTCAGCCACCAGGCGGAGGACCAGGTTCTCATCCAATGCTGTCCAACATGGACCCAACGCGGCCACAAGGTACGTCTACAAACAGAGATCCCACTTCGCCCCAGTTCTCGTCTCCCTCCATTAGTTGCCAGTTAAACTCTAATGGACTTTAGGATTCTCCTTTGAAGAATCCGGTTGTTTTGCGGAATTTGCAACTTTATTGTTGTTTTGATTCTTGTCATTGTGTAGTTGTACATCTCTTTGCTGTTATATTAGCAGCTATATCCTGAATCATTTGTCTAATCGTATTCACACACTGCCCCCTACAGCAGAGGAATTATTTCCTGACTTGTTGCTTGATTTCAATTTCCTTTTTCCCGTCCAGGCCATCCTAACTTGGGCCCAATGCAGAGAATGAGTGGCCCTCGGGGCATGGGACCTATGGGGCCCGGCCCTCAGGTAGGTTATTGTACCTAATCTAGAACGATACGCCCCGCCCCCCCAAATCCCCCCCAGTTGTTAGTCTGTACCAAACTAGTTTGTAGACTAATTTGTAAGCTTTTGTATTTGTAACAACCAAAGTGAATGTTTTTCCTTTTTTCCCTCTCACACCGTGTTTTTAAATCAATTATTTGTCTCTCAGAACTTTGGAGGCGGAATGAGGCCTCCACACAACTCCATGGGTCCTGGGATGCCAGGAGTGAACATGTGAGCCTTTTTTTTCAATGTGTAAAAGTATTCTTTCTTTAAACCTTAACACTTTTATAAAAAACTGAATGATATGTATTTTTTCACCCTCTAGGGGCCCGGGGACTGGTCGGCCATGGCCCAATCCTAACAATGCCAACTCTGTAAGTGCTGATGCACACATACAGCCAGAAAAAAGGCCGGTTTGGATTGCAATCCCACGGCTCTGAGAGCTGGGATGTAATTGTAGTATTATGTGTCATGGTTTCCACAGACCGCCGCAATGTTATTAGGACGATCACGTGGTGACATTTTGAGTTATCGAGAGGATTTGCTCTCATCCATTACTTGTGTGTGATGTTTGCGTTTTTGGTTTCCAGATGCCTTACTCATCACCGTCTCCTGGTGCATACGGGGTGAGAACACTTCACGGCATCCTAACTTACACATACAGCATGATGGTCATTTCAAATGTTTTGCATCTTCATTTCCATCTCTTGTCTTTCTCTCCACAGGGTGCATCTGGAGGTGGGGGGCCCCCAGGAACTCCCATCATGCCCAGCCCTGCAGGTTAGTGCTTCCTTAAACTAAGCTCTTAGCCATTCCCCTTCTCACAAACTATCCAGTACCACTCACGCGTAATGAATCACAACTTTTTCCAGACTCCAACAACTCCGGTGACAACTTGTACACTATGATCAACACTGGACCCGGCAACCGAAACAACGTAAGTTCTGTTTCCTCTCTTGTCTTTGAGGAAGTAGAAGTACTGTTAGGAAGTTAGCGTATGTTTTGAACGTGGTGCACAATTTTAGAAAATCCCATCACGCTTCACGGAAGCGTTTGAAGTGACTGAATTGAGCCCGGTCAGGTCAGTGAGTGCGTGTTGTCCCGTTTCCCCTCCAGTTCCCCATGGGCCCCGGCTCCGACGGACCCCTGGGAGCCATGGCCGGGATGGAACCGCACCACATGAACGGGTCACTAGGTAACACCGCTGGCGACGACAATACGCAGACCGCAGCGACATTGAATGCATTGAATCCTTTTGAGTAGTTTGTCGCTTTTTCTCATGTTCGCTGTTCTTCATATTTTTTCGTTCTCAGGCTCTGGTGATCTGGATGGAATGAACAAGGTGAATACTGAAACAACCAGGGTTTTTTTGCATTCAAAGCTTATACATGAATACAAGTGTAACGTAATACATTTGTAATTAAATAATGTAAGTGTTAAATAAAAACGTTGTGAACCGTTTTGTTTCCAGAATTCCCCAAACAATTTAAGTGGCATTAGCAATCCTCCCGGGACCCCGAGGGACGACGGGGAGCTGAGTGGAAACTTCCTCCACTCTTTTCAGAGCGAGAACGTGAGTCCCGGCAGAGACCGCCACCGCGCTCTGACGGAGGCAGGGGCTCGTTAAATCCCGCCCACTTCAGAAGCGGCGCGGCGACGAGGCCCGCCGCCTGATCCTCCGGGAGACCTCGGTAGGGACACGGTGTTGTTTGGTTTGTTTCTTAAAATCGTCTCTTCTCCTGTCCGTGCCTCCACAGTACTCTCCGACCATGACCATGAGCGTGTGACCGCGCCCCCCTAACCCAGCCCCCCACCCCCACCTCACCCCACCCCGTACCGCCCTACATCATATGCCATCATTCCGAGGATCTGAACTCACTATAGGACACGGCCAAACACATCAGCGCCGAATCAGGGACGGGCGTCGTTTTGGTTCCACCGCTAAACGCCAGAATGCTGATTGGAGAGGAATCCAAAAGGCCGGCGACTACTGCTCCTTGCTCAAAATGAAGGCCTATATCTCCATTTATCATTTACAACCCCGAGTGCTGCAGAGCGCCCATGATCCTCTCGGACCCCTCAACGAGTGCGAGAGGTTTACCTCTTGTACTTTTTAATTATTGCTTTGTGGTGCAAGATGTGCAGGTAATTTCTCCGCTTTTTGTCACTTAAAACACTGGAGAGTGTGCGTATGCATTGTGAGCTTGGACTGTCCATCGTCTTGTCTTTTTACTTATCGCCATGCGTACTGTGTCACAGTTTGACATAGGACTTTGCCTTTTTACTCTGTGGGCCACCTTTTCTGAATAACGTGCTCTCGTACCCTTCTATTTAAAGACGTTTGTATGAGGGAAAGGGGTGCGGGGGGGGTAGAAAGACATGAAAGTTTACGGCTGTTATTGTGATGACCTTTTTTGCGGTATGAAAGTTCTTCTCATGTGCCCGGCCCCCCTCCCCTCCTGCGGCCTGTCGAGGGAAACCCGACTTTGGCGTAAGAAAGCGAGTGCACGAATGCTGAGAATCTGTGTACAACAAACTACCTAGTGCTGCTCTTCTCTATGTGGACCCCTGCTTTACGACGTGGCGTGTGTCTCTCTACCTGTCCTCCGTGCTCTCCATCGCCGCGGCAGGTTTGGCTGGTTTACGATGAAATGTCCGAATGAGCGGCCCATCTGAACCCCTACATAGGTATTGGTTGTTCACACTTGCCTCCTGTATCATTGGTAGTCCTCTTGCCCCGCCCCTTCTTGCCCTCTCACACATATTTTTTTGTTTTTTTATATTTTGATACAATCTTTGACTACATATATTGCTCCAGTTATTCAGTTAGTCAAAGCTTTCTAAATGATTCTAGTAGGCGTCATTATAAACTTAGCAGTCTTGTAAATGTGATGATTTTTTTTGTGAACATTACGCATTCTATACATCTGTCCTATGTTGCCTTTATTTGCTGATATTTTTTTATTTCAAATTGAGGAAAGATTGCTTGTTAATATAATTTTACAATAACTTAACTACACGTGTTGGGTTTTCTTTTATTGTGCCTTTGTATGCTTCTCAAGATGTGAACGTGACTGGTAAACTTTAATCCTCAGGAGGTAACTATTTCATATTTGTAGCGACGGGAGGAAATCCTGGAGGGTGGGGGGCCGTGATGGAAAGGAAGGACACGGTGGTTCAGTTAAGTAATAAACTTCACTTAACGAGTGGAGTGTTTGGATGCATGCGTGGCGTCCAGGGGGTGAGACGGGGGTCGGGTAAACTCTGCTTAAGGTGTAGGACCTATCCATGTAGAGCACTATTGTGTGAATGTGTGTGTTCCAGGGAACTTATTCTCTTTTGCTGGTTTTAGTTTCTCTTTGAGAAATTGTCACGAACGACCTACTTTTACAATTAAGACTTGGTTCCATCTTTACTGCTAATTTGAAAATCGTCTGGCTTGTATCACATTAAAATATACCGGTCATTTTAATTATTACTACTTTGTGGGCCAGCTAGATTTTAAAATTGCTTTAAAATTCGGTCAGATGAGTCACTGCAATGTCTGGGAGCTAAAATAAAACCCCCATTGCCCTCTGGTGGTGGTTCAGAGGACCCTCGCTGCTTTAGAGACCTCTAAATATTTACACTTCGTAAAAGCGAGCAAATGCACTGAGCTTTTGGTTTCACTGAAAAGATTCACAGGCCAACTCTTGACTGAAGTCCACGGCCGGGAGGATCTGACAGCGCTGTGGTTCCTGTCTGACAAAAGGGAGCCGAGCTGTTCTCCACAGGATGTGGCCTCGCTGGGCACGAGCCAAACCCGCTCTCCAACTATAGAGCCGCAGAATGGAGCTTATGAAAGAAGAGAGGAGGGGGAGGGGGAGGGGGAGGGGGAGGGAGAACCTGCTGGTTCACAAACAGTCTCTGGTGGCAGCTCTGGGGTCACAGGCTATGATCATGCAATTTGTTTTTATCACTCTGGATTAATACAGCTTTGACATTATTTTACACGAAGCAGGGGAGTTGGTTACCAAATCTTCACGGATGCAGCTCCTTAACGTCGAGGGAAATCTGCCATCAAGTGTCCCAACCCACCCCCTCCCCACCCCCCGACAAAAACATCAATAAAACATAGACCCTGAAATGCAGCACGCTCATACGTGCTTCATGTTAAACAAGATCGAAAGGATTATAACCAGGAGAGGCTGTGTGTTCCGTCGTGAGACGACAAACACAGGAAGCCTGAAATCAGTGGATGTGCAAAGACTGGACAGTTAGGTATTAACTCCCATCACAGGTCACTGTTTGTCCGTCTGTCTGTGCTTGTTGAACTTGGCCTGACCCACATACGGAACAGGACACCCGCCGTCTTTCACTCCCAGACAACGCGGCAAACAGAGGCTCGATCAAACGAAGACAACGAATAGACAAAGTGCGGAGTAATTAGTCGTATGCAATTGATTTTTTTATTCAGCAGTATTGTTTCCCAGGATACTGTTTATTGTACCATGTCATCATAAATGCTGCTACATAATTCAGAGAAGGCTGCTTTTTTCAAGTTATCCATCAGATTACAGCTACCAGAGGTTTGCACTGTAATCATCATATAAAAAAAGATCCTCTGGTGAATTCATATCAGAGCACTCATTTAAAAACCTTGGTAAATACAGTTTACAACGCCAGAGCTAAACATAACTGAACTTGCATGAGGTGGAAAACAAGTGAGTTCATTGACTTAAATTATGAGTCTTTTAAAACTTGAGATTTAGGTGATGCGTGTCCAAATGTGGGCTGTCAAACTCCTGACCGGACGGTCTCCCCCGGTTTCACTTCATCTGGCTACAGAGGCCGACGGTTTAATCTGCAGCCTTCACTCGGAAAGAGGAGAGTCCAAACGCGGAGATTCACAGCAGCAGTGTGTTTTCCACAGACGCACAAACGGGCCCCATTAGTGGCAGTTGGAATAATATCTTTACAGTTAAGAGCAGATGGACAAAAACAATGTAGATCTAGCAACTGATTGAAGTCCTGATATAAAAAAGGTATTGTTGGTTAGGATGTTGACCCCCCCCCCCCCCCCGACCTCCCTACAGATAAAACTGGTCACATGCCAAATAGTCAAACAACCTTATTGATGCTTCTCTAGGAAAGAACGCACCTCCATTGGATTGTAACCCCAAGGCCCATTGGTTCCCTGCAAAATAAATAAATATGGGGTGTTTAGGAGAAAATATCATTTACCGACCACCAAGTAAATGGCATCAGAAGACACGCCAGCGCCTCTCAATAACGTGCAGCTCTACGTTTCTGGCAGGGCCGACGTGAGCCTGGTTCCATGCCAAGAGTTCTAGCATTGTGTTTGAATCTTTCCCAGCTGCGCCTCATGCGATGGCGTGACTGCAGAATGCATATAGCGCTGGGAACTTTAAACCCACCGTGCGGGTCTGGCTTTCAAAAATCGCGTGACATAAACGAAACGCACACCAAACCCCCCCCCCCCCCCCTGTCAACATCACGCGAAATGGACCCGAGCGTGACGTGCGCGGATCTCACCTTGTAGGCCACTTTCCCGGCCTGCAGCACGTAAAGCCTCTCGGGGAGGGCGCCGTACTTTATGGCGGACACAGTTGCTCATGTCGTCCACGACCACCGGACACAAGGGCTCCTTCTCGACCAGGATCTGTGCTGCAGACAGCCGGTCCTCCAGGGTCTTATGCTGGTTGATGTCGAAGTTGTTGGCAAAGGCCCAACCATCTGTTGCAGAAATTGAGAATGTGACTCCACCGGGACTGGAGGCCAAATGGGACATCCACGTTATGGGGCACCTAAATAGCGTTTTATTGCCGTTGCTTAAGTGCATTCCAGCATCAAGAGTTAAATGAGCGTAATGGAGGAGAATGTGGCCCAGCCAGTTGGGGGGGTTACCGCCCAAGTCGCAAGCACAGAGCAACATTTCCGGGATCTAAAAAATAACTTTATAGCTTAACTTATGGTTCAACCAATGACTCAACATGTGACTATTTGTGTCAAATATTAAATGTGATGAAACGATCCGAAGCTTTTTTTCATTAAAACCTCATGATTACATTACATTACAGGTCATGTAGTTGACGCTTTTGTTCAAAGCAACTTATGTTGCATTTTTAACCCATGGTTTACATTTTTACCTGGGGAGCAATTGGGGATTAGGTGTCTTGCTCAGGGACACTTTGACATGGCACATGGAGCAGCCGGGATTTGAACCACCAACCTTGCTGTTGCACCACACTACTCCATTCGCCACAGTCTACCACCGTGATCATTTAAAAAATGGAAATCTCCATTGCTGGGATTGTGTCAACATCCAATTTCATCTGGAGGGCGTTATATGGTTTGGGGCACGCATTCACTTTTCCCTGACAGATTTACGATCGCATTAGTTTCCATAACAACAATAACCCATACAGACACCTTAACCAGCGGCTGCTGTCACTCGCCTGTTGAGTGCGCCTCGGCAATGTAGACCACCAGAAAGTCGGCTACGTCACCGAAGTCCTTGACGAGTTGCTTGAACTCATCAAGTTTGTAGATGAACGGGGGTCAGGTGCAGCTGCCAAAACTCAGCACCAGCGGTCTGTTGTCTGCAGAAAATGCAAAAGCTTTAAAATCAAGGAGCAGAAAGAAATCGATGCATGCTGATTGATGCACAAAAAGCCGAAACCTCGTCACGTACCTTTTAAGTACTTGCAGATGCTCGTTTTCTCTCCCTCCATGTTGACCACCAGTGTGTCCGGAGCGTCTCTCCCAACGAAGGCGTCTTGTCCGAGGGACAACCACATGTGGTGAGAGGCGGTTTTCACGAAAGCAAAAGAGGAAAACGTGAGACCCCAATCTTCATACTTGAAGTTGGGATTCTGCGTCATCGTGACGCTTTCACCCATTTTCAGAATGATCTTCTTGGAGAGCCTTGGTGAAATGAAATGCAAAATAAACAGCATGACATTGATTCCCATCATGAAGCAAAACAAGCCCGCCGTCGACAGATAAACCATCAGCCTGTGCCAAACCATTGTTCCTCCTTTGTCGTGAACGTCCTTATGCAAAGTGTCTCTTACTAAACTGACAACTATAGTTTAACATGTCAGCTACCGCCCACCTGTGACGGTGCAGCGAACAGCTAACGTTGGCTTCACGGACTCTCCCAGAGCTCGTAATTTTCTAGATCGTAAGTCGCAAATACTTCCAAGCACCGAGACTCAGCGGATTTTTTTGTCATGAATAAATGGACATGTACCCTTCGGTCTTGCAATAAATCCGACTACTTTTGAATATTCCAAAGCTCCCCCTTAAGGACGGCCAGTCTGTAAGAGTAAAAAATCTGTGAATCACAAAGCAAACGTTACATTTTAACCTTTAAGTAACGTTTTGATCGCAAACCTGAAGGGAAACGATCATGCATTTGTTTAACTTTACCACTTTATAACTATTACCTGAATATTCTAAATGATGGGAGAAAAACAACATTAAAAATACTATATTTGTAAATATCATTGGTGGAATCTAACATTAGCTACCAATTAAAAAATCGATTGAGGGAGAAGTTGCACCAATCTATCGTTACTTACTAGCTAGCGTTAATTTAGCGGTTTTTTTTAAATCAGGAACAGTTACAGGAGCTATTTACAAGCAGACAGAGATACCACAAAACAAACTGACCATGAGCTAACGTTAGCTATGAGATGTTACCTGAAACAATGCCCGACCCTGAGGTCAGCAGCGTGTGAGGGAGTTAGCAATGACGTCGGCTATCAAGCTAGCACGTTAGTGTAACCACTTTTAATCAATGCAATTAGGTTAAATCTTCATGTAATGCTAGGTGACACTGAGCAACATGGCATCCGACTGCAGTCCTGTTTCTCGCAAGTCAACGAATGTAAGTGTATTCTTTTTAATAGTATCTACAAACGCTTGAACAATGTTTGGCTAACGTTAGCTAACCTTACGTCAATCCTCCGACATTTTGTTTTGCAGCGGCTTTCTAACGCATTCACGCAAGCTTGAAGTTTCAGTACTTTCTAATTATAAAAAAAAGTAGAAAAGCAAACAAAAATAAATCTGATTTTGGTCTGGCACTCTTGCGTCACCACGTGAAATATTTTAATTTTCAGGAAATAAATGCCAGTTACCCTCTACTCATCGAACATGAAACTCACATAGGTTCACATATTCTTTGTGGGTTTTCTGAAATGAACATTTTTAGCTGGACACGTAACTATAAACGCTAGCATCTGTGCTAACGTAAATTATTCACTTTATTTTCCTCTGCTTCACCCAATTCCTTTTCTCGGTAGCACATAACTGCCCCAGGCCGCCATTGGCTTACATTATTAAAATGGTGTAGGCTACTGTATTGGATTGGTAACTGAGGGAAATCATGAGGATTCATAGTTGCAGCCCCCATCTGTCTATTTTCCTTATATAACTATAAATAACTATAGCAATGTCTGTTGAACTGTACCCTACTTTTTGTAGCCTAAGCAGACATTGTTTACTTTGATCTGTCTTTAAACAACAGCTTGTCAACAATCACTTGTTTCTGATTGGTGGCTGTGTTCATAAACTCAGGTACACCAACCACATGGTAAAATGCAACAGTTTAAATGAGGTTCAGGTTCAGATTTTTGTCGTTTTGTTTTGCAATCAAAAAACGTTTTTGTCTGAATTTGACAGCAGAATGAGAACAAGTGCACAGAAAGAGCTATTTGCCCGTTGACCTCCTCATCCATCTTTAAATTGGGGTACTGTGAACACTACAAATGAGACGCTAACTATCTCAGTGACGAACATATAAACCCCTTTTGTAACCTATTTAAAACGGCCTATTTCCCTCTGGTGTCCTCACAACTCTGACCCAAATTTGGATTTCCCTTCCACCGAAAGGCCACAAAGAGGCGCTGCAGAATAGCATTTGAGAATTTAGCACGTTGGTAAGACTTGGCTGATCGTCCCATATTTATAAATCCTATCCCAAAAAGGGTTCGAGATTCTGGCGACTGCGGTGATCAGGATTCATGCAGTTGAAATATATTAGACAGCCTAAACAAATAGCAAAATGTGTGGACACCGTTACGTTTTTATACTCATTTGATCAATAAACCGATTTCCAAATTCTCTGTATGAGAATTCTAATCCCAATTTTCTGGGGTAATGCCTATTTATCACCTTGACGGGCAGCAGTAATCACAGCTGCACAGTGCTGCACGCTCCAAAAAATTGTTATATATGAATTTTTAGAGCCATTTCATAAAAATGTCACTCACTCATTTTGGCATGTTGTGATTGACTCTTTCTGCACGTTTCACGCCGAGTCGCAGTAAATTCTGTGAGTCAAGTATCGGGGTACTCCAGTGCAAAGTAGCGCTCAGAACTGCAAACAGCTGTATCATCCAGATCTTATCGTCCCACAGAGACAAAAAACACGGACGCAGTCTTCATTGGTGCTCCTGAGAGAGAGAGAGAGAGAGAGAGAGAGGGGGGGCGTAAAGAGAGAGAGAGAGAAGGGGGGGGGGGGGCGTAAAGAGAGAGAGAGAGAGGGAGAAGGGGAGAGACACACACACAGGATGCTGATGACTGATACGCAAGAGGATGCTATCGATCCGGCTCGCAGATGCTCTCCTCCCTCGCTTCCATGAACACGCCGATGTGCGCAATGACTAAGGTGGGTGTTACCAAAGGCCCCGGAGTTTACAAAGTTTACAAAGATTGTCCCTGTGAATTGATGGCTGCACGGAGGAAGGGGGGGGGGGCGAAGGGGGAATTTCGTGCAGCTTGCAGTGATTTGCTTGTTCATTTCTTGGTTTCGCGCAGGTATAGTGTGACGAGAGGGGCCGCGCGCGCGCGCCGCATGGGAACGCCGAGACACCGATGCAGAACCCCTCCGCGCTGTTCGGGATGGTCAGCCACTGTCAGACCCCGACGACCTTCGCCGACTTCCCCGGCCTGTCGCTCTCCGCGTTCGGCGGCGGCAAGGCGGACGTCTGCCCGCGCAGAGCCGGCGGCGGGGGCTTCGGATCGCTGGTCCGCCGGAGCTCCCACGACGCCCCGGCGCACATGAACTGCGGCGGCCAGAAGACAGTCGGCGCGTCCGGGGAAAAAGCGCACCTGGCCGCCAAAGCGGCGCGGTCGTGCCTCTCTTTCCCAGCCGTGCAAGGTAGGACCCCTCCGTCCTTTTATGAGGTCGAATCTGAGGTCTGGAAAGTGATGCTCTTTAGGGGTTTAGAAGCTCTAAAGTTGTTGTGTCCCGGCGGATGCATTGGTCTAATATTTAATGCACTAATAATTATGGAGTGCGGCTAATTTGACCAATTAGCACTCCTCATTTGAGATCAAATCCATTTTCCAAATTAACGTTGCTTCCACATCTCTCCTCAAAGAGCATCATTTGAGGCAGCTGTGCCGTATGTTTGTGGATGAGGTCTGTTAATTTGACCCAGAGCTGGCTTGCATCCTTGGCCGATTCATAAATAACAGATTCAAAGTCTCCGTTGCACACAAATGCCCTGTGAAGTGATGTGGCCTCCGGTCTGGGGAGTAGTTAACAAGGCAAGGCGGCTTGTAGGATCAGGGTGTTGCCTCTTTGATATATACATTTAGTAACTTAAACTTTTAAACTCTTCAAAACCCATTACAAAAAAAGAATATACACAAAATAAACATTTGTCAAAAAATATTAAACACAATATTAATCGCAAAGACGATGAAATCTACATGCTCGAATAGCTCAAAATTCACATTTGATTTTTGTACCCTTTTAGAATAAATAGGATACACTTTGACCTCTTCGCTCATCAGTGAAAACAAAAACTCAAAAAACAATTACCTATAATATGAGCGCTGTGGTACAGACGGCATGCAGAGCCTAAACTGTCTGTGGAAGCCCGCTCCTTCCTGTTTACCCGGAGTGTTGTTATGAGAGGGCGGAGGTAATTACAGCCCCGTCCTAAATTATGATTAGACGGGAACGGACCTTTTTATATTAGCAATCATCGTTGCAGCAAGAAGAGGATCAACGGGTTTGATTATTGTTTCTTCATGGCAAACACAAACCACATGTCCGCTGAATGTGTCTCAGCATTCATGAGCCCTCTTCGGAGCACAGTTGCGGCCTCGGCATCCCGAGGCGGAATGAATCGTCTCATTGTCTCCGCGACGCTTTTGAACTCGCCTCGCCGTGTATTGTGGGAACGCAAGATGTGTTCTGCGTTTGTGGATTGTGTTGAGCGGATTGACGTCGGAAGAGACACGTACTCGTTTGTTTGGTCCTTACTGTGTGAGGCAGTTAAGTGTTTTTAAAAAAAATAAAATAATTTTTCATAATTAATATCCATGGGGTTAATGGATTAAAATCGTTTTCAGCCTCTCTTTGGAGTGCAGACCCCCCCCCCCCCAAAATACTTCCTTTAGTACTTAAAAAAATGATTTGGCAGTAATGGCTAAATAATAAAAATGTATATTCTGGCACGGCTGATGTCTGAGATTATCTCATCATCGTCTATCTGAGATTAGCATGTGCTGTGTCGAAGGCGTTTTGTCCTGTTGGGTCTCTTACGCTGAGCGTGTAACTGATCTCTGTGCTCATCAGGCTTTTGTGGCATGCCTCATTTCATGCGTTCAAATTACATCCTCCCATTTGGGGGCAGATTTGTCGTTTGACCTGCATTCTGTGGATTTATACTGAAAGGAATCTTTGAACAAACACAGGCTGTAATATTTATCTCGATGGACACAATGCGAAGCTCACCTCAGATGGGAGGTTTTTACAACGTTGGATCCTTATTTCAGGCGCCAGGTACCCTGAACGAGGCAAAGACCACTCCTTGCGTTTGCTTTGCATTTAAAAAAAAAAAAAAAAAAAAAGTTGTCCGTCTAAACGATGACAGTTCTTCATTATTTTTCCTCTCGTCACACATTTTGTGTTGCTCTTTGTGCGCGGAACGCCGACTGATGGTCCGCACGCCGTACGAGTCCACTGCCCACCAGCAAAGAAAATATTTGACTTTAAAAGAAAACACTTGACCTCTCTTGAAAAAAAAAGAATATCAGGTTTGAACGGCGCGTGTACTCGCTGGATACCAAGTTTCTCCTGGCCGGGACCAAGCTGTCGAGTGTGTGTGTGTGTGTGTGTGTGAGGGCTTATTTGGGGGAAATGTTTTAGTTAGAGGAGTGTGCCGGAGTCCCAGACTAATGCCGAGGCCTGTCTGTTGATTCAGCCTGTAAAGAGATGAGTAATGGATATTTGGATTTCATCGTTCTTACACCTCTACGGCTGTGTGTTGTTGTCCTCTGCCAACACACATTAGAGTGACATGTTTTCTGCAAACGTTGCATTCACACATGGGCTACGCACACCTGCACGCAACGCTGTGCCAGGATACCGGATCTGCCGCACACAAAAGGACACACTTTTTTTTTGTGTGTGTGTGGTGAAGTGGCATCAATGTTGAGTTTCCTCAAAATGACCTGGTTTCCTGTGTTTTCCCGCAGCAGCATTTGTAGACGTCAGGCCGCGGGGGCGATAATCTGACTGTTATGAGAAACAACCGACTATTACAGCCCCGCTTTGAGCCTCGGCTGTGCCGGGCGCTTAATGACAGCTCACCAGCAGCTCGTGAATAGTTTTGGTCGTGTGTGCAGAGAGGAACACATTAAGTGCTTTTGGTGAGCTCTCAAATTCCATCAAGCTATGGGGTTTATTTATTATTATTCTTTAGTCTGGAAAGAGGAGTCATTATTTTTTCATTGCGACTTTGAAATCGAAATGTTCTCTTCTGTCATTTATTGATATAGAAGCGTAATGGATGATGCACATGGACTAAAATTATACTTATTATTCCTCATAGATACGGCACTCAGCCTCAAGGGAACTGGGGTTCACATTTGAAATATCATCCACATGAAAAAAATGTTCCCAATGCATTCTTCGGGCAGCAGAGACTTTCATCTGAGTAGATTTGAGATTTCCTTCTCACATAAAATGTTTATACAGCTATAACTCTTTTTTTTTTTTTTAGTTTTGCCTCTGATGTATCATATTATTCATTCGTCCTGGAACGTTTCTCAGTATTTCCGTTTGTCCTTTGTGACTCTGTTCCGCGAACGTTGCTGAATCAGGGCTGTGACGGTAGTCTGTGCCAACGATCAAAGAGCTCAAGTGTTCTAGATCTTGACAAAATGCATCCCTAATGAAACGGTGGATCCCGGGGGAGGCGGAAGGGGTGGGGGGGGGGGGGGGGGGGGGGGGGGGTTGTGATTCAGCAGTTGACGCAGTTTAAATATTTACTGTGGATGTTTGGCCACACTTTAAATCAATCCTGGATCAGTCAGATGTTCTCCCCCGGTGCTAAGTCAGTCATTTCGGATGGTGTCATCGTCTGGTTGGGCAATCATATCCCTGAAATTAAAAAATACCAGAATTTGATACGAGGACCAGGGTCAAACCAAAACAACTTAAGCCTCCAATATCTTCTCTGGATATATTTAAAGAGGTTAAACCTGGCTTACGTGAAGCATGCGTTTCCTTATAGAGCAACAACAACATACAAGGTCGTAGCAGCTGGTCCGCGGGCTTTTTTCAACAGGGACGAACTTTAAAACAGCCGGATACTTTCCTCACTTTCTGCATCTTTGCAACTGAAGCCAGTGGAGGGACGCCGGCCTGATGTTGGATCTTAGGCGATGCAGTGATGGATGCCTTCTCATAAGTGTTCCCACCAGCCGGTACTTTCCCGTGAGAGCTCCTCATCTCACGCCTTTGGTGTCTACCATGAGCTCAGCAGTAAGTTATGGGGGAAAATGCGAGGATGGAAGGGTGTCTGCAGCATGTTCCGTCGCTTCATAAAGCCGAGGCCCGCTGATGATTCCCCCTCCGGCATTCCCGTAAAACCTCTCCCTGTCTGGCAGAGACGCTCAGGAGGGAATGCCGGGTAATGTAATGAGAGCGCTTCCTGAGTCACAAGCCACTGTGGCTCAGGAATCCGCTCGGCTGAATCACCTCCATCAAACTTGGCCGCGGGACGTGTGTGCAAGCGGGCGAGACAAGTGTTGCGTCACCTCGACCGGGAGGCTGTGACTGTCGCGTGTTTTCTGATTGGTCCTCGGAAGGTTTGTGCACGTGTGACGCGGCAAGCACATCGCCGTCGCCTCTCCGCCGTCATCCATCCACGCAGCAGGTCGGGTCTTCCCATTGCTATGTGACTAGCGTGGCACGGCCGTTGCATCTCTCTAAAACCTAAGGAATTGTGACTGTGTCAAAGAATCCAACCAGTCACACTGCAAGAATCTGATCTGCTTTGAGTAAGTGTCGAAATATCGCCGGAGTGCTAGAATAAATGGGCTCTGGGCCTCGGAGTTTGCTCAGATATGTCATAATAAAATGTATTTTTAGTCCCAGCCTTGTTCTAAAAAAAGTGCTGGAAACGTTGCTCACACTGCAGGTTTAAAAACAAGCTGTCAGGTCTTTGTGAATTCTACCAGATTTTAATTTATTTGATTATTTTTAGTAGAGATACTTATCTGTAATTTTGTGTTGCATAGACCAGACACTCACGGCTGACACGGGTCTGTGTTACTCATGCATTTTCAGACAGCTGCAGCTCCTCTCGCAGACCTCTGTGTGCATGACTTAGCACACGTTGGGTTCTTGATTTTCATCTGGGCCGTGCCACTGGCTGTTCTTGGCTCGGCGCTGCCTTGTTTCATCAAAGAGGAATCCGCTCCGCAACAGTTCTGCCAGAGCTGAGAGAGAGAGAGAGAGATAGAGAGAGAGAGAGAGAGAGAGGGGCTTTGAAAAGACACGTCCAAATAAGTTGGCCCAATTAATATATATCTTTTAAATCTGCCAGTGGAAAAAAAATACTATACATTAGGTCAAAAAGCAAAATTAAGGAAGATGCGGTCAAAATACATGGCTCAATAATGTCACAGAGAAAAAAATCAGCAGATGGAAATTAGCCACTCTGGCTCACTATATATTTTTGGTAAAAAAATAAATAATAATATTTGGTCACACAATGTTATGATTTTTTTTAAATGTGTGGAAAAATAGTAAAATAAATTAGGTTAAAAATGATCATAGAAAAAAAAAATGCATGATGATGTTTTGAAAAAAGGAAAAAAAATAGAATGTAGGAAAATGTAATGGAAAAGAAAGTCAAAAAATATTAGGTCAAAACTGCAACAACATTGTTTGTTTAGTGTGAAAGGAAAGTTTCGGAAGTCAAAAACAAGGAGCCTCTGCTTAAGACTGTGGTTTTACTTTATCAGCGGTTGATCTCATGTTAAATGTGATCAAGATGTCACGTTTGCGACACGTCATGCTTGCTAAGTGTGGCTTGCTTCTCTGGAAGCAGATCAGCGTTTAAAAATAGAACAGAAACCGCTTTGAGTGCTTGAACGGCCGAGTTGTTATTTCTTCGGTGCTGGAGATTAATCAGCCAGCCAATCAAACACTGGCTTCGACTGAGTGGCCAAAAACAAATGGGCAAACATAATGCAAGCCGAAGCCGTTTTTAATGCCTTCATTAGAGCCAAGGAGCCCCAAGTTTTATCCTCGCTCTTGTTCCCTTGTTCTCTCTCCCCGTCTCTGCCAGGAAGCTGCCACGGGGCAGAGCCCAGTCAGCGCTCCGCGCCATTGGCTGGCGCTGCCCCAGAGGACCATGAAAGACATTATAAAGCCTAATAGTGCAGTTTGTATGCTTTTATTGGGGGCTTGTGTTTAGATGCCCGGCATTCTGGATGTGCAATGCAGTCCAGCTGCAGCACTGTATTAACTAATGCGTTTTTTTTTTTTTTTTTTTTTTCGCATTCGGGACCAATAAGTGCACGAAGGAATGACGGGAGCGGACGGCGCTTTGAGGAAAAACAAGTTCTCTGGCTTGTCGGCGAATCATTTCGACATTGCATCACAA
Organism: Apeltes quadracus; assembly: GCA_021346845.1. NCBI lineage: Eukaryota > Metazoa > Chordata > Actinopteri > Perciformes > Gasterosteidae > Apeltes > Apeltes quadracus. The sequence continues at coordinate 3,798,683 of CM037924.1, read as the reverse complement.
AACCTGAGCGTGACAACTTGCACCAGATCCGGGTTCAGATATTCACATGTGCCTCATGTTTTGGCAGATCTATATATCCTTGCACCTCATTGTTCAGGATAGAGGGCCAAGTTTCATCATTCAGTCCATATCTAATTAATTATTCTCTCAATGATGTATCTTAAAGCAGCGGCATGTGAATCTTCGCGTCTGAATATGTTCTAGCTCATGCGATGCCTGAAGACGGGCCCTCTAAGGTCGGGGCCTGGAGTGATGTCATCCCGTTTATGCAGGTGGACTGGTCGAGGTTTTTTTGCGAGGCCGATGCCCTGTCCAGGTCAACAACGCCTATAAGTCCAGGTCTCAGGGAGCCGGGAGCTCGGCCAGTGCCGACTGTGGATGTTAATAAAGTTGAGAGGCTGCATGCCAGCACTGTGATCTGTGGCGCTCAGGGTTATTTTCACAGACCTTTTTTTTTCTACAGACAATTACTTTTGAAAGGGAAAGCTGTTTTTCAGTGGTCTAATATTGCAGCAATGGGATACAGTATGTGATAAGAACAGGCAATTTCCCATGTTGTGATGAGGGGCGGGGGGGCGGGGTGGGGGGTAGCACTGAAACAGCCAACAGCACTAGTAGTACTTTCCTCTTATATTATGTTACAGAAGGTTTGTTAAAAGTAAACTCGCAACCGCAAACAGATGGAGGTTTACACAACATTTATAAAGTGAGCATTGGGGATGAGAAAGTAGCACTTATCTTCTGGCTCCTGCTGTATATTTCCGCTTTTTATTCCACTTCCAATCGCACATGAACGAAAGCTGTGCAGCTTTGGCTCCGTCGGCGGAGTTCTCCTGTGATCCCCTATGAGGAAACAATTCTGCGTTCAGCTGTTTTGCTCGAGAGGATCAGCCCCGTTCTTCTTTGAGTTACTGTCGCCAGGATTAAATGTAGGACCTGTTTTCTTTATGCGTTTCATATGGGCCAAGCAGTAAGTGTGTTAAATGGATCCATATTGCAGTGTGTAATAGCCTCAGTATGCACTCTTCATTAGCATGCTTAACATTCCCCCCAAGACCCAGAAGTCGGCTTCTATAATACACTGCTTAACACAAACATCATGTTGGATACTTCCAATCTCTTATGGGGCTCGTTGTTGGCAGTTTTATTAGTGAGCGCATTTGGACTGTGTGTGTGTGTGTGTGTGTGTGTGTGTGTGTGTGTGTTTGGGTCAAAGTGGAGGACGGAATAGAGATGTGCATGAACTTTGACCATTAAAACCATTAAAAACATTTTTTTAAGAAGGATTTAAGACGCACACATTGTGTTTTTTCCAAGAAATCAAAGCAGAGACACAACAGATGTTGGCGAAGAGGTCAAACGGGCAGTTTGGGTGACGCTGGAGTTGTGTGTCAGCGGTTAGCCCACCAAAAATATATATATATATATATTCAGTTTAAGAGTATGTTATATATTTATGGCGAACTGATCTAAAGGTGTAGCTTACTGTCAGAGTATTTTTTTTTTTTTCAACTTTAAAGAGGCTTCCTGCGTCCACGCCGCCTGCGTCTCCAACTGTGGGCGGACATTCGCACCCTGACTGTTGACAACGACCTCAAATCACCCAGTTTCCAAACAGTCACACTGTCCCTTTAATACATTGCAGTGTGTAGTTATGTTATTGACCCTTTGTTTTGGCTTGAGAAGTACTTCGGTTGCGACACTTGGTCGGCCACTTGTTTCACGTTTGCAATACAGCAACTCGTCTGTGGAAGTAAGAAATCTCAGTACTTGCTTCAGGGCCAATGATTGAATGAATCATCTAAGAGATAATATGGCCCCTCAATGCTTTTGGCACATTTTATTACGGATACTTATTTTTATCAGAGCATTTGCACATGATATATGCGATTAGGTATTCTTTAACGTGTGGGTGGATACGTGTAAACGTCTTTTTTATCAGTATATGAAATGTTTGCTTTGGATCCCCACCTCCTTGGACCTCTCAAATCCTGATTCCTGTCATTTCCAATAAAGATGGTGGTGATGGGCGGGCTGCGTTCAAAATGGAAGTTGAGGGATTTGAGCTTGATGGGAACCAGCGCGTAGTTTTCCTCTCTGGCTCGACATCAAGAGGGACTTCACTTCGCTTAAAACCCGAAACGCTGAGACCCTCTGATCCACACAAAACGAGAGACATGGGTTGACACGGCACCCCAGGAGAAAATATCTTCAATAAATCACAAGGGGGGGGGTTTTGAAAGGAATATTTGGGAGGAGTAACTGGCGCTCTCCCCAGTAAGTCACAGATTGAGGCGCCGTAAAAAAAAAAAGTGGAGGAAAGCAACATTTCTCTTCTCTCCTTTTATTTAAAAGTCTGATTATAACACATGATGACCGACACCAATAAAAAAAGCCCAATCAGGCCCGTTCAGCCTGTGTTGACTGGGATATAATAGGCATGTGTGTTCCAAGGCTAAAAATGAACCGGGGAGCGGCGGCGGCGCCGTGACAGCCAGGTGCTGAGCACTTGGCCCGGCGCCTGGGAGCCTCGGCCAGTTGGAAAATGCGCTCAGAATTTATCTGCACCCGTCTCCCGTGACAAATTGTTTTATTGTTCCCACACAGTTGGCTTTCATTTAGCGTCCTGGCTAATGACGTGGTTCCTTTTATTCGGCGTAGATGCTCTGCGAGCGTTCACATCTGATGCAGCGCAACCAGAGGACCAATGAAGACACGACACACAGAGCAAAGCACACGGATGACACGCAGAAGAACGGAAGAAACTTTAGTCGCCGGTGAAAAAAAAAAAAGGCGATCTTGACACACGTATTACTTTGTATATGCTGTAAATGCCTCTGTGTCGTGACCTCTGTGACCTGCTGTCAAACGGGGGTTATGTTGCTTCCTGAAGGGTCGACTTCTGTACGATCTCCCCTCGGCGAACCCCCGAACCTTTTTTAATCACATTATTCAGTGTTCCTCGTGTGCCCGGGCGAGTAGATGCTGCTGCTGCAGATGGCAGAGATAGGTCCGAGCCGCGCACTCTGCCTGACCCCGAGCTCAGAGCATCAGGACTCAGGCCGCTAATCTTTAGCAAATGCTCCCGAGTCTCCATGACCGGGCCCTCGCTGAGACGGCTTAGTCAAAACAGCCCCGCTGCTCCCAAACACAACCTCCGCCTCCAGCTTCAGTCCAACGCTGATTGACTAACAAATACCTGCTGCCCGTTCCACCGCGTCACGCGGCGGCGCTCAGCGTAGGTCCGCAGCGCGTTCGCCGTTCCGCAGAGGAACACTCGGGCCTCTCGGGGGTTTCGACGGTGGAAGGACGCAGGAGGCGAAGGAGGCTATTTTAACACGAGGGAAGCTAAAACGGCACTGAACCCAACGCATTGACGTGTTTCGTTTCTTCTCTTAAACACTTGCCACACACTTCAACTTGTGCTTCACATTTACTGCGAAACTAAATCTGTCAAGAAATCCCCAAATAACAATTCACGCAACCGTAAAACCAAAGCGCCAAGATTCTAACTGTGCGGCTGGAAAAAAAGAAGCATTTTCGCGACGGAGACAGACAAACTGGTTCGGTAACATATTGGTCTCCTCGCAGCTTCTCCAGCCATCGAAAAAAAGCCGAGCAAATGCTTTCGCCAGGCGGTGAAGCGGACGAAACGTGTCTGTTTTTTGTCACGTTTGACATCTCGTTGACGGTCACTCCCGACCTCCCCTCCGATGGTTCCCTTTTGGTTTCACTCCCACGCACTGTTTCTCACCCCGCTCGATCACAGCGCCGCCGCCGCCTCCCTTTATTTGGGCCCTGCCTCGTCTTCTCATACGCTGTTGCTGTTTTACGTGGGCCCGGTCGCATTTTCATACCACTTTTGGGCTTCAAACAAACACGAGCAGTCCAGGCCTCTCGCCAGGCTCGGGGCACAGTCGGACTCTAAAAGCCGACCTGTAACATCACTTGTACTCCGACCTGTCTCGGGAGAAATTTCTGAACGGAAGTTTGCTGTTTAGTATTTAAAATGATGTTGATGCATATTGATGAATAATTCAAGTTTATTTTGAGTCTTTTGTTTGCGTCTTTGATGTCGTGCACAGAAATGTCAGTATGTTACTGGCATCCAGCGTAAATTACCAGTGTTTTTTTTTTTTCTTCTTCTATTTTTATAATATATTTGATTATTTGTTACCGTGGGAACAATAAATTCCCCCTCAGGTTTTACGATAACATATTAATGTTCTGAGAAATTACGCTTTTCATTCCAACTAGTAAAGATATAGCAGTTCAACGGTAACTATAAACTAATGATAAAAAAAAAAACCTTAGCAAGGATGCGCGCCGGGAGAGAAATGCTTAATGTGTAGCCTCCAAAAAACCCCCGCAATTCAACAAAAGTCAACCGGACTTGTTAGCCGGGCCCTTGACGGCTTCGGCTGTAAATGTAGATGCACAGTTTTACCGCAGTGGCCACTTTTACAAGACCAGCCCTGTCATTTGACACGTAAATGTGGCCAATCAAGGCCCCTGTAAAAGACGCCAGTCTTCTACAGGCCTGGAGAGCTCGCAGTCATGAAGGAGTCCAGCGAGAGCGCCGGTGCTTCGGTAAATGTACACCGCCGCGTGCCAAAGTACACGCCTTTAACAGCGCCAAAAGACCGGCGCTGAGAGCCCGCGTGTTTATCTTGGGGAGGATGCTAAATGGCCAGAATTCATATTTCACATGAAATTTTTTTTTAAGATGGCCCCTCTCTCAATTTTAACGTGCGAGGAAAGAAACATTTGCATTTCAAACACAAAATAAATGTAGAGCAACCCCATTTATGGTTTCGGAGACTGTATTTGAAAACGGGCGTGGGGAGCTTCACAGTGAACGCCGGGCCAGGTGGAAGGTTCTGCACACGCGTCAGGGGCCAAGATGGTGATTCAGGAACGAACGATTTCTTTATTTCTGCTCGTTAACGCCTGACGAGGCTCCTTCTCAGCGCGAGCCCATCCAAAAGTACCGCTGCTTCTTCATGGGGCATCTTTTGAGCGATTGTAACAAACAAGGGCGGGACATTTAACATGACACATACAACGTGTTTTCACCTGCTTTACACATCTCATACAATTTTGTTTTTTGAAGTAAATTACTGTGTACAGTGCGTTTATATGTAGAATCCGTAGTATGGTAGATTTTGATGCGTTAGTCCTGCATGCGTCAGTCGTCTGTTGATCTAAGTTGCACCACATTGAATCACACTAATGGCGGATTATTAACCGCTCTGGGTTGTCGCGATGTCACTGGGGTTAGGGATAGGGTTAGGGGTTACCTGTGCTGACCCACAGTGAAACAACGGAGGAACAAGCCCTGAATGTGTAACCGTGCTTTGCTGAGAGCAAACTCCATCGCATCGCCATCGGGGCGGCTTCGCGCAGCCAGCGTAAAAAAAAATCCTACCAAAAGGAATCTTATTACAGCCATTAAACAAGAGAAGGGAAAACACAGGAGGGCTTCAATGCCTGAAAATGCTTACGCAGTGAGAATATATTTGCTCGTAAAGCTCTTTGATGGTGGCCCTGTCCGTTCCAGCGCACAGCGCCGCTGTCTGGGTAAATATCTGTGTGATTGACCTCCCGCCCACCGCGCAAGATTGAATGTGTTTCCTTAGGTGTCATTCGGTACCAGTTTTGGGGGGGCTTTACAGTCCTTGGAACCACGGGGGGCTCAGGAAGAGCCATGTGACCGCTGCTCAAGCGGTGGGCCGACACGGGGCCTCCTCCCGAGGCCGTGCAGAGACGAGAGGTCGACGACGAGCTCCTCGCGGCAGCATTACGCAGCTCTGATTGATGTGAAGGGCCGTCCATCTCGAGTTACCTGTTACCTGTTACCGTGTGCCTGTCGCTGTGTGTGTGTGTGTCTGTGTGTGTGTGTGTGTGTGTGTGTGTGTGGTTGTGAGGCGGCCAAAGCCTTTGGTGAATGAAGGACTCGCCACACAATAAAATAATGGAATTGCTGACTTCCTTAGGTATGTGTGGTTTGAAACTCAACACAGGTTCGCTCAGTGGAAAACCTGGGGCCCTTCTCTTATTTGTTCTGTGTATTTTTTTGCGCAGTCCGTCACTGCTGGTTTGAATCAGTCGCAGAATATTAACCGCGTGTGTCAGAGGCGTCATCGGGGGTTTTTTAATCTAAATATTGTCACTACTCTTAAAAATAGGTTCCGTGATACCTCATCTATACAAAGTACAGTGAATGGTCAGACGGTGACACCATGCAATGTTATGATGTAGTTCATCTTGTGCGACATGTGCTGTATTGTGAGATAATATTTGTTTTGGGGAAACGCAAAGGGGTTCAGTGCTCTATGTGAACGGCTCATTTTGCGTGCTGGTTTCTAATGTTTTATAAACCGGGGACATAAAACGGCACTAATAATTAAATCAAAATAAAAAGCCGACCGTCTGTGCCTCTGCTGTCAGAGCAAATTTATGTGTCGAGTTAACTCCTAATCATCCGGACAAGCTAATATTCATTGCGCCTCAAGTTTGACCAGAAACTTCAAAAGCCAAAGCAATTACTACGCATGCTTTGATCATATCCTTTTCTCAAAGTAACATTCCATTATTCTCCCTGCACTAAAAAAACAAAAGTAACAAAGAATCAGGAAGTGAAATTGGACTCCTCTTTTGGTTCCAAAAACATCTGGTTTGGCCCTTGTTCTAAACAACCAGCATCCCCTCTGAGAATAACAGAAGGTTATGTGCACTGTAAGTAGGTAACAAAATAATCATTTTCAAATGTAGCTCTGTTCGAATTTGATCTAATTACCGTCCCTTAAATTCAAGCTCTCAGCCGGACCACCGACCATCAAGGGCATTTTGCTCCCGACGTTTTCCTAACTATTCATTTCTTTCTCCCCCACGGCTGCCGCTAAACCATCAGATATGTGCATATGCGGCAATTGCCGCAAATTGATCACTTGTTTTACAGAAGTTTCAGAGATCTCATCATCTGACTAACTGTAACCGATGGCCGGAGGTGGCACTGGGCGAAAAAAAGACCCTCCGTCAGATGGGCCGCGATGCGTCTGCTACATAGAAATACTTTCATCTTCTCCGGTTCAGTTTTTGGCCACTTGTCACTTCCGAGGAATTTCCTGCCATCTGTGTTCAATCAAATCCTTTCACAGATCCAGGATGCCTAAATATTGGGTGCCGGATGAAGACGAAAGGAGTTTTGTACTGACAGCTGTGCAGACCGAAATGAACGCAAAGATGAGCTAGGCTAACGGAGATGAGCTAGGCTAACTGAGATGAGCTAGGCTAACTGAGATGAGCTAGGCTAACTGAGACGAGCTCATGCTGAAGGTTCTATGTACACGTCCCGATCTTTGAAAGTCTCCATACTTCTTATTTATTTGTGTAACTCGCTTCCAACTAATCAGCGTCTTAATATACACAAGTTTTGACAATATGAACATAAAATCCAAACATTGTTTGGATAGAAAAGATGGTGATCATAACAAACTCGACTCAATTGAGATTTTGTTATTGGCTCATGTAGATTTTTCTTTGCGGTCAAATACTTAATGATCACATAGCTTGTTTTTCCTCATAAAATTTACTTTTTTAAAGGATAAGAAGAATAGAATGTAATCATTTCATGAGTTTTATTTTTTTGTCACCATCTCAAATTACTTTTGTCAGAAAAAAGTCAATTCAATAAAAGAGCTTATTGTGCTGATATAATAATTGTGACAAATAGATGTGATTTCACTCCCGTTTCTAACGTTCATACGGACTGAGGCCTATTGTTTGGGGAAAACGCAGCTTTTGCCCTAAACCTCCACGTTTATTTCACACAGCAGATTTATACACACTGGTTATTCCCACCGGCGAACACACACAGAAGGAATCCCAAGCTCTCAAAAGCAGCATGCACACACACACACACACTGAAGCCTTTCAAATAAAACAAGTTGTGACAGAAAACAACTTGATGCTTTTGGAAAAGTGTGCCAGTCTCACCTTGAACATGTTCACTGAGCGTGAGGTGCCGCGATGCCAGTGTTTACTGCCGCCTCCTCAAACAGAGCAGCCTCTTGTCTGCACCCCTCCTCCCCCCTTCCCATGGCGAGGTTTCAGCGGCGTTGGCGGCGTTGCTCACCCGTCACTAACGTGCACCACGTCTCGCCTCCCCGATGCTCAGTGCCCTGTTTGGCCTTTGCACATTAGGTGGCTTTTTTAAGTCAAATGAGATCGTGGTTCGTAAAGCTTTGTGATTCTAGTTCTCATTGCTTTAAAGTAAAGTACATTTCTGTTGGATTAACTAAGATTCTAAAAAAAAAAGAGTTTGACTTGAGGATCGGTGATATGCTTATTCTGGTCAAAATCAATCATATCTGTGGCACTTTTTTTACTGCATTTACCCGAGGTCAAAGGGCAAACATTAACGCTGCGCTCTGTTGTTTCTTCCTGTTCAGATTTCATCGTGTGGTGATTGTTGCTTATGCTAATGACCCAATTCTGTTTCTGATCATCTCTCTGTTATAACTGTCAGAAACATAAACCCTTTTTTTTTTGTAAGACCTGCTTATATTTTAGGGTTTAGAATAGCAAATGCAATCTTTTTATTAGTTAGTGTAAAAGAGTAGGGCAATTTATCCATTTATTTAGTGTAAGTGGAAATCTTACTCAGAATATTCTCTCAGTTGCCCGTTTAATTACCTTCACTCAACAAAAACTAGTGAACAAAGAGGTGGACTGAATATGAGCGTTGCCGTTCAACAGCACCGCAATCTGGAAACTCCAAAACAACCATTCAAAGTGGGAAGGATTTACTCCACAGCTGTTGTTTTTGGCACCTTTTTCAATAATCGCGTTACTCAATGTATCTCCAGTGAGGTTAATGTGTATAAGGCTTAATTAAGGGGGGTCTCGGATGGATATTAAAACACGCATTGTGGAGCATACAAAGCAGCGAAACTGAACGCTTCAACGCTGATAATCCAATTATGTGCTTTGTCATCCAAAGTGAATATTATGTTCCCTCCGACTGACAGAACCTTTCCTTTCCTCTTGAGACCACTGCTTTTCCTTTTGTTGTGTTTGACCGTCAGGCGTGTTCTCTCTAGAGACAGTGACGAGGGGCTGCCACCAGGTGGTGACATGCACAAGTGTAAAGTTGTAATTATGTTAATTGGGGAGGTCGCAGGAGGGACGAATGACCGCAGTCATCTTCCTCATTAAGACCCACAGGATCCTAAAGCCTTTTCTCCTGCGTTGAGAGTCTTAAGCCATGTAGTCGAGGGGTTTGGTCTTTGGCACTTAGCGGGCGACGATCGTGGCACTGGGATGGAGTTTGGGGGGGGGGGGGGGGGTTTGTTGGGGGGATGGATTCGTTGTTGGCTGCTAACTATTTGTGCTCATGACTGGTTGTTACGGTGTGACCATGTGAAGAGCCCGCTGCCCATCAACGTGTGGCCTCTTCTCTCAAAGGAAGCAGAGCTGATTCCGCCACATTCATTAGAACCCTTGTGGCCCACTTTGTGTGACCTCACGGGGTCACGAGGTCATTGTGTGACCATGAGAAAAACCTTGAAAAGAACGAAGACGCCTGGTCGGGAGCAGCCAAAACCCGCGATTTTATCCTCCATGAAAGCTCTCATGTCCTCTAGTGCTGGTAATCCCGCTGCAAAAACACTGACATCTTGGCGCTCCGGCAGTAATTTAATAGAAGTTTTCTTCTGCGCACCTGCTTGAGGAGGATCTTTCCTCGTAGACGTTGTTATTTTTCATTTTCTTCTGCCCTCAGGCTTTACAATCATACGTCTTTTACTAAGCAAACAAATAAGTTCCGGGCCTTTGCCGCAGACACAAATATAGACATGAGTTATGAGATTTCTGAGTAGCTGGGAAAAGGCTTTGGACCCCTTTAATACACAACATCTGCAGCAGACAAGACGCACAACCGGAGCATCCCTCTCCGAAGTCCCACAGCCCGCCGTCACACACTTGTAACTGTTGACCTGTCTCGTGTTGAAGGACTGGCGGAGACAGATGGGCAAGTGGGGGTGTTGTGGGGGCCAACGGGAGTAAAATGATCGTTATTAACTGTTTAGGTGCTGGATGTTATGATTTATGGAGCCGTAGTGCGGCCAGTTGAGGTGTCACTTTGGATTTCCAGAGGCATCCGTCTTGTGGTTTTGGCAGCGTGTTGTACCTTGGGTTCAGATGTTTGTATCACACTCCTGACACCACCCTCCTCCTCCTCCTTCACCCCAAACAGCCTCCTGCTTAAGCACAGGACTCCTCTGATCGCTCCCCTTTCCTCTCCCTAAACCATCTATCAATCTCCACATCTGCTTTTCATTGAGGCCTGCATGTCTCTTAGGACTTGGACGCATTAAACGCTGGCACAGGCACGGCCTCGTTCTGGCACTTAACGCAACGCTTAGGTGACTTAAAAGAGGGAGGCGAGAATTATAGAAAATGAAGTGTCACCGAAATAAAAAATCGCCCCAGATTACCGCCAATTACACTTAATAACGCTCTCCGGACCATCTGCTGATCAGATGGAGGACCGCCGTTGTCCGCGCAGGAATAATTGTACCACAAAGTGCGAGACGTCTGGAGATTCATTGAGGGAGGCAGCGACATATTTAAGTACCCGATGATGTGGTTTGATCTTCACTGTCGGGACAGGAATGCTTTGTATGGTAATGCAGTCAGAACGTTCGTATCTTGGGATAATGATCGTGTTGTTTCCAAGGGGTTAAGTCCTGCAAGATCGGAGACATGTGTCTGCTATGCTTTATTAGTCATTTATTAGTCACGGGCGGTCAGGGGAGAGCTTTTTTTTTTTTTTTTAAAGTCGAGGCAAAACACTGCTGAACTTGAACGTGACTCTGATCATCAGCCCCCGAGGCCGCTTGGACTCCGACTGGCCTCCATCCCCAATGGGGAACCCTTCCAGTGTGCGAAGCGCGTGCAACCGCCAACGTTCTCGCCGTCACGGTGGCCGTAAACCTTACCACTGGCGAGTTGGTCGGGCACTAATCATCAGAATCATCGGCTCTGCATTCGTCCCCTGTTCCTGCCTCAGTGGTCCAGCCCCCCGCGGTGCACTGATCAGCAGGAGGCGGGTTAAAAGACCCTTTTCCGAGCGCCGCCGCAAATTGCGTGACTCGCGCTGCGTTCACGCAGGATTCGGACAAAGGAGGGAACCGTGACAATCACGCGTATCCCAAAACAAGTTCCCTAGTAACAACGTTGATCCTTTTTAGAATCGCTCTCAATCTTCTCTCATTTTTGTATCAATGTGCTACGGAGGTTACAAACTGCTCCCTTTTAATTTGACTTCTCCTCTCGTATGTTTCACCGAGCTCCTCGGTTTACTGTCATCCTGCACTGATCCTCACTGAAAAGAACGTGCTGCTTTAATTATACAGGAGGGGAGGCAGACTGAGCAATAGATACCATGTGATGAAGACACCACTGTTACACAGTATTATTCGACTCCATGTTATCCACAGGGATTCTTTCTTGTTCCATAATGTGCTCTTTTTTTCCTTCTTCTTGCGTGTGTGTGTGGTGTTTTTAAGGAGGCGCACAACAATAGAGTCCTTATTTGTGCCTGCGTCTTTAACTGTCACTGCTGACATCAGTGGCTCTTTGTGAGGATGAGCCAGCACATCTGTGCCCGGTCTCTTCCCTGAACACAACATTTGCCCCCGGTGCTTCTGGCATCGTCCTGCCTGGTTCTTCCTGCCCCCTTCGCCCCCTGGTCTCACGCCCCTTACAGCATCTCAACCAAATTGGGCCTGAATGCTTGCAACTGTGTTTTCTATCAGAGGAGGTTTCGCCACCCTGCTAGTTCCAAGGTGCTTGCTGCAATTGGACTGAGTAGTAAGCTCTGTTTTCGTGGAAAATGTGAAAGGATTAAAGGTTAAAAGATTTCTTTTAAATGACTGGGCTTACAGATGGAGACCAATTTAAAAGTCTTTATACGCCGCGTTTCCTTGAACTCCTTGTTTTTTCTCAACTAACCTTTGCAAAGGTGACTTATTGGACTTTTTAAAAAGCTGTCTAATGTTAACGTGAACTTAGTTTTCTGGTTCCTTGCCTTTATGGGCGCATCGCTTCCCCCCCCCCGCCCCATTGTTGATCTGGGAAACCAGCGGTAGGCAGTACGGTGTCGCCAGTGAGCTTGTGTAAGCGCATGCAACAAAGACTCGTGAAAACATTGCTCTATTGTGGTCAATAAACTTGATTGCACGCAGCGGCATTTTGGAGCAGCTCACGTTTTCCCGAGAAACTACAGTACAATAGAAGAAAAAAAAAAAAAAAATTTAATCCAGAGCCAGAGGAATGTGGAGTATGAGGAAAGCACATCTGCTGAACAGACCACCCACACTCACAAAAAACAATGGTCATCGATCCCCCCGACTCGTTCACTCGCGTCGATTCCCACTAACGTTCTCTCTCCTCCGGTCACCGCTGCTGGACGGCTGACATTTCCCCTCGAAGCACGACGCTCCTTCGGGCCTCCACCTCTCGATCAACGCCGCCTCGAAAAACACACGATGAAATGTTCAGCGCTAAATTACTGTGGCGCGTTCAATATAAACCAATTTTTCTGCCGTTGGGTGCCATCCAAGCCACCATATGTCGAGGAGCTTTTTTCCCGCCCCACAGCATCGACTTGACGCTGTTGATCCAGCAAAGCTCTACAATCACCGGAGCGCTCGCTTTTCCTCCCTGCGAGAACTCTTCACACTCTGGTAACACTCCCGACTTTCCGGTCTCGAAAGCCTCTCGCATCGGAGCAACCAGAGTCCGCTTGAGCTTCGGGTTGCCGTCATCGTGGAGGTTGGATTCGGGAAGCACAAAGGCTACGACCCAGCCGGTCGTACGAAAGCCGCTCATGGTCTCTCTCTGTTCCAGTCGACGGTTCGTCCAGATATTGGAATGGAAAAACAACTGCTTTATGTGCAATGCAAAGTTATGGTGAAGTAATGCGTCCAGAGCAGAGAGTGAAGTCCTGTAATCCGTGTTGAAAACCTTTCGTACAATCCCAAACAAATGCCAATGTTGCGAGGTTGCTGATGTTTAAATGGAGGTTAAACCAACATCTTCTTTTTTATAAAGTTCTTGTTTCCACCGCCTCCAAGTCATTAAAGGTTTAAAGTCTTTATACATGTAGATTAATTAGACAGCACGATAATCAAGTAATCCAAGATTACAAAACTTCTGTCCCAATGTTCACTGAGAGAAGACAACGTCGAAACGCAAAGGCCCTTCCAAGAATAATGACATGAACCAGCTTAAAACCGGCCAAATGAGCATTTATATCTGGAACCATCCGACCATAAAGATAAATATACAAGATTGTGAATGCAATCAGTTCCCGCTGTCAGAATATCCAGGTTCAATAGTCAGGCGCAGTGTTGTGCAACATACTTTACAAAAACGGAGCTCCGCCTCAGTTCAATGAGTGAATACATCTCCATCACGCTGGAAACAATGGCTGCATTATTTTACAATCAGAGTTGTAGTGAAATGATCTGCCGACAGGTAATCAGCGTTCCGGGATCCCCCCCCCTCCCCCCTCCTTTTTCTTTTTGTCCAACTCATTTGAAACGGTGGACTTTTTTTCCTGGCGAGCGTCCGCTCTGCGTTGTGAAACGGCGAGCTTTGTCCCGTAATCCGGCTTACATTTACCAGGCTTCCCGGTTTGGGTGTAGTGGTGGCCGTGATACGTGTGTGTGAGAGGAGCATGTGCATTCAGTCAAGGCCATGCAGTGCTTTTTAGATGACAATGGGTTTATTTGGTTGTTTTTTCTCGCGTGCATGTTTACGGACAGTCAACGCCCGATTAAGAGATCTATTAGTCATCCCCATCGTGTCACCTCGGGCCATCGCGATTGAATTATCGTCGACTGGAGGCAGAAGAGCACTTGGCTTCACGTCAGCGGGCCTTGAAAAACGTTCACTCAACACTGAAGGACGAAAACAATCCCAAATTTATTATAAACACGCAACGATTTGCTTTGTGCCCCAAAAGCGGAGCGCAGCCCAAAGACATCTTGCCCTCCCGTTAGCGGCTCTGAGTGAAACCAGCGTTGTCCCCCCCCCGCCCGCCCCCCCGGCGGCGCTCGTGTGTTTGCGTTGCCCGCAAACAAACACAAAGGAGACGCAGAGGAGATTAATAAGGAGCCGTCAGCTGTGCAAAGATGTGTCTCACAACAAGCGGAACGTGGATCACAAAGCTCCCTTGTTTTCTCTTGTCTTTTGTTCGTCTTTTTAACCTTTACAACCCCCCCCCCCCCTCCTCCCCTAACTCCCCCTCCCTCTCCCTGTTACTGTTTACTCTCTTTTTCCATTTGGTGCTCATGTTGTAATATCTTTTCCCTTTGGTTAGTCCCCTCTGCATTGTTCAAGTTTGCACAAATATTTTGCTGACTGTTTCAAAATGTGGTCTTATTAGTTTTCTTTCTCTCACCTACAGGGTGCTTAGGTGCATTTATTATTTAATAGCTCATAGTGTGGCATAACATTGTCAATAATATCATTAGGACGAAATTCAATTTGATAAATTGAGTTAGGAAAGTTGGAACAGGGGGACGAGTGGCCGCCTACACACCCGAGTGTGGGGATATCCGCTTACCCCTCACAAATATTTCTTCATAGGCGACCCCCCCCCCCCCCCCCTCTCCCCCCTCCCCCACCTCGTTCACTTTCATCTCTCTCTCTCTCTCTCTCTGTCCTCTTTTCATTATGTTTTGGGTCCCATTCATAAAGCCTTTATTTCTTCTTACGGTTGAGGTGATAAAAAATAATAATCAGAAAAATTGCTGTAGTTGATCCAATAAAGTGACGAGATGTACGAAGCGGTTTTAATTCAGGAAACCGTAATTCTTTTTTTTCTATTGCGGAATAAAGCATGAAAACCTTTTGAATGAACCATAATCAATAATCCAAAGCGGAACTTTTTCCTTCACATAGTGCCTCTAGGTATCGCATGCGTACTTCCATTACACTTTAAATATATTTATTTTTTATTAAAAATACTGATTTAATTAATCTAATTAAGTAAATCAAAGTGAGGTCATCATTATTATAAAATGATTTCTTTCATAAAATTAGAACCACTGGTGGGAAATCTTAGGGAACGGCATATGAAGTCTTCATTTACACATCGGTTACACTTTTACTGGCTGGATCTTTCAGGCACATTAATTGGAGTTTGTTTGTTTTAGCAAAATGGACGCATCGCCATTTGGAGCACAATTCCCTTCATCTCTCCAGGAATAATATTTGGCCATAAATCTCTCTGACTTTATTCTCACCGTCATCTGTTGGCCAAAGAGCTGTCCATATATCACTAGAAACTACAGGTGTGGCAGCCAGCAATTATTCCTCAAGAGACTACGGATAATCTAATAGGATTTCAACATGTCACGGATGGCGTGGATCCCATATAAAGTGATTATTCTTCCAGGGCAGTCGGTAGGATTCACTGGATTCCCCGCTGCTCGGCCCGCTCTGGATGGGAGAACGACACCGGGTCACCGCGGAGCTTCGCCCGTCCAGCGTTTATTCAGTTACGTGATATTTCTTCTGCTCTTCTTTCAGCGAACGCTCCCTACTGCTCGGAGAAGGATTTGGACGACGAGCTGTGTGACGTCGAGGGCGCCCCGATGCGGTGCGGGCAGAGCCTGCCGCCGCTGCTGGTGGGGGGTCACTTGGGGGGGCTTTACACCCAGAGCCTCCACAGCAACAGACCCGCGCCCGACCCCATCCTGCAGGACGGCCCTCAGCAAGACACCAGGTGAACTGCCACTGACGTTTCGTCATCGTTTTTCCTCCTGTTCCACGTCTAAACGTTTCCCGTCGTGTGTTTTTTACGCAGGTACAATCTGTTTTTCATTATCTTTGCAATTGTGGCGCAGATGTACGCGCATATGTAGCTGGAAAATGTTTACCCAGTCTTGTAAAACACACGGACGGGGTCCAAAGTACAACATTTACGTTACACTAATGCAATTCTTGTGTTGTGTATTCTCTGACTACCGTCGGTGCCGTCAGAAACAATTTGAAGTAAACCCCCCCCCATCCGATCTGGACAGCCATTCACTTCTTTCATATGGTCTGTCAATATTTTCTCTATAGCCAAACAGGAAACGGTGCTCCTGAATAGAAAGAGAGGGTGGTGGTGGTGGTGCGGTGAATACTTCATGAACAACAACGATGACAAAGTTCTCTGGCCCTAGCTAGCGTTAGCTCAGTTTTTGTCCCCCCCCCCCCCCCTCCCCGGCGCGCTCGGGGGAAGGGACAAAGACGATACCTTCATGAGACAGCCCAGAGAAAAAGGGAGCTCTTCTCACATCACTCAGGGGCTTTGGACAAAATCCATAATGAGCCAAATGACAGGAATGATTATGTAGGAGATCACAGCGACGCATGGAGAAATCTGACCTGGGTTCCCCATTCAGTGGGGCAAAGATTCCCACCATAATACGCAGTATTGTAAACGATGACCCTTCATAGGCCGCAATTATGCCACCAAAACAGGTGACTCCCTATTTATCCCCAATATTGGGGTTGGGTTTAACCCCTTTGTGTCATCAAAGCCTGTCAGATGGACACACTAGCCAGTGGCCTCTCGGTCTCAGCGGCCATCCGTCCCTCCCCCTCTCTCTATTCTTAGTCATAAATGCTCATTCATATCCTCTTCACTACCGGCGGATCCTGTTTCATTTATTCACGTAAGCACTCTGGATCGGTGGATTCTACCGACAAGTGCTCAACATGTCCTTCCGTCACTGACTCCTACTCGATGTTAATGTTTGTTTCCATCGAGGGCCCTTACGGTGTATTAAGGAATTATTTTTAATCGGTGGGACTCGTTTTTTGTTTGGTTTTTGTTTAATGTAAACTAGGAGAATGGTCGGAAGGAGGAGGGGTTAGCAGGAGGCTAAGCTCCAACTCTGCCGCCAGTGGGAAGGATGAAACAGCCGGTGTCTGTCATCAGCCGGCGAGCTAATAGCGCTCATATTCCTCTTTGTGTGTTTTTCTCCTTACAGATCCTCCACTGGCTTCCAGAGGACCCTGTCGGGGGCCTCAGCCGTCCCGGGCTGCGCCGGTGCCAACGGGACTCGCTCCTCACTCCCATACTCCATCAAACAGGAGAACTCAATGGGCTACAAGATCTCCAACTTGGCGTCCGGGGTCCACAGCACTTCTCTGGCCGGGTTTCAGAACTGCAGGGCGGGCCACGCTTTGGGCATGTCGAGGGACGATATAGTTGGAGCGGCACATGTTAGCAGCAGTGCTGACGGCGGCGTGTCAGGCATCGCGGCGCAGCCGTTTAATAATGAAGATGGCTCCTCCCCGCTGGCTTTGTCCCCGACTGGCTCCCGTCATTCAGCGCGGCTAGTCAGCGCTAGCACTCTGAGGAGACGCTGCCTGTCCCTAGCCTCGCCACCCACCTCCGCTGCAGACAACGACGCCGCCCACAGCCTCCCCGTTGGTCACCGGCGCTTCCTCCGAGGAGATCAACATCACCGCCATCATCTGCTCCTCCTCCCAGATGTCGATGGTCGCCTGCGTCAACGGCTTCCGCACCAACCTCTCGCCCAACCACGCCAGCAGTGCCGGCTTCTCCTCCTCCTCCTCTTCCTCCTCCCCCTCGTCGACGTCGCCGCTCTCCAACCCCTGCTGGCGGGAAGCCCCCCGCAGGCCCCCGCCTGACGGCAGCCCCCGGCAAGCCACGCTGCTGGAGAGCTGTCAGCTATCCTCACCCGCCACCTGCCTGCTGTCCCTGTCCTCCTCGTCATCGTCCTCCTCTTCGGTGTCGTCGGCGGAGCCCGAGCAGGCCCAGGGGCTGTGCGAGGAGCGGGGCTCTATGCTGCCGGGGCGCGGGGCCGGAGGGGCCGGCGGGGGAGGTGTGGGAGGAGGCTCCGACGGGTTGGGGCTGCTGATGAGCGGGGCCCTGATGTCTGGGATGCTGCAGTCGGGGCTGGAAGTCGGGCCTCTCCTCGACCGCAGCCAAAGGTCAGGCGCCGCCCTCAAGCAGGAGCCCATGGATGATTTTACGCCCAGCGAAGAGGAACTCTTTCAGCACCACTATCACCACCACCACTTGGGTGGTCGCAGCGGGCAGCTCCGGCAGCCGCACCACCCCTCTCGCTCTGCTATGCCTCCACCCTATCACCTTCACCAATACGGGGGCCACGGTGTCGGGGACCCGCAGCACCACCACAGCCAGCAAGCGGCGCCGGCCTCTTCCCTGGGACTCAAACCGACCTCCGGAGGCCCTCCCGGGGCCCGTGAGCGGGAGGACGGAGGAGGAGGAGGAGCAGGAGGAGCAGGAGCAGCGGTTGACAAGCAGGTGTGTCGCTGGATCGACTGCAGCGCTGCGTACGAGCAGCAGGAGGAGCTTGTGAGGCACATTGAGAAAGTGCACATCGACCAGCGCAAAGGTGAGGACTTCACCTGTTTCTGGGCCGGCTGCATTCGTCGCTACAAGCCCTTCAACGCCCGCTACAAACTGCTCATTCACATGAGAGTCCACTCGGGGGAGAAGCCCAACAAGTGTATGGTGAGTGATCGTAATCCGGGCAAATTATTCGCGTGCCAATCCCCCCCCCCCCAAAAAAACAACGGACCCCTGTGGTCAGTTGTGGTCACGACATGTTTTAAATCCCCTCGTAGTCAGCTGCCCGACTTTTACTTCTCTTCGCGTCTTGTATTTGTTTGTATTTATTGGTTTATTATGAATATAGTTCGTCGCACGGTTTCATCAGTCGGTTAAAGATGTTTCTCTGTTTGAATTAAACACAAGCACATATTTCCCAAAGAAATTCAGCCCCTCACGGGGATTATTCCTAAAAAATATGAACGTCCACTGTGTCCAAAAACAAGACTGGACTTGCTTCACTGCTGATTACTTTTCAACAAAAACTTTTGTTTGGTTTTGGTTGAGAAACTGCCGTGATTGAATTTTTTTTTTACCGGAACAGGTAACGTAAAGATTTTCTTTGCTATTGTGAAGCTGTGAGCTGCTGTAAAAGCAGCACTGCAGAATAAATAGATCTGTGGTTGTATTCTTTCCAGGTAAGGCTCCAATTCCACCAGTCACCCCACTAATCACTGTCAAGCTGTCACTCCCCAGAGTCCTTTAGCAAATGGAAAAAACCCTCCAACCGTTATAATTTAGTCCAAATACACAATTGGTCCACAATTTGCGTAGTGGCGAAGCCGTGTTTATTTTCACGAGCCGTCTGTTTTTCGAGACGGGATGCAGATCGTGAAAAGCCGACACATATGGTTAACATAGCCAAACAATGCCTACACTTGATCCTTTTAAAAAGGGGAAAGTCAGAAGTGGTTCTCTTCCAGCTCAGGAACTCTTACTACTTATTGAAAATCTGCATTACCGCTACAACACCCTTTTACTCTTCCATACTTCCAATACTTGAATATATATATTTTTTTACATTCTTCTTAAATTGGCTTGTAAAATTAGCCACGGTGACGGCCCGTTAATAGATACCGGTTTATATATGGCCGTTCTGATCGAGATACTTGTTTTAGTGCACATCCGAGCCAAATGCCGGCTGAAGCCAAGGAGACGCAACTGTGGCCGCCGTTCCCTACGTCACTGCGGGGTGTTAGTGTCCCGCTACCTCGGCCCGGCGTGAAACAAAGCAAAACAACCAGTCATTCAGAGTAATTGGCTACGTTGTGCGTTCCCCGGCTTTAGGAGAGTGTCACATTAAAGGCTTTCCTTTGTTGCTCTTCGTGGGTCTGTGTGGCTCCGGTGCCGTTTGGGTGACACACACACACACACAGCCAGCGGAAGCCGAGCGAATGTTTGTATGTTCGATGCGGAATAGGTGTACGCGGGAACGTGTCACTGTGAGGATGTGCGTACGTGTGTGTTTGTCGGGAGATGTTTGCCACGTGTGAGCTCTGGAACAATTCGGCTCAGTGTGGAGGAGCCGCTGGGTTCTGTCTGCCCGACGTGAGACGCTGACACACACCCTCACACACACACACACCTACGTATTCACCGCCACGCAGTTATATGAAAATGGGGATATGGTTTCCATTGAGTCTCACAATAGGAAGTATTGATTCTGAGTGCCGTGCGCTGGGCTCTTAACGCTCCGGCTTTTTTCTCTGATCAGCATGGGATTGAACGTGTGTTGATCTGGGACTTCAGCGGATAAACTTGGCGGGCCGGAGAAATAAACACACTCTCTGTATGTATTTATAACTGTGTTTGTGTATAGGAGATGTAGATTTAAGTAAGTACTACATACTTGGAGGGTAAAGGGTGCCTCTCAATACGCTAATGTATCCCCTCATATTTTTCCTTTACTCTTTAGTCCCAACCACAAGAGACTTCCTTTTAAAAAAGCATAACTGTGTTAAATATCACTTAGAACTGAATTTACATGGTGCCATAATGTAAAAAATATATATATTTTAATTCAACACCCAGGCTCCATCTTTAGAAATATATATGATCTCTGTGAAGCATCACAAATGATTGAGTGATATTTTCCACACAAACACATTCCATTCCACCTACGTTACAACATGAAATGCAGCAGGTTGGTGCCGAATGCAAAAGTTCTAACCGATATTGCCCAACATTCTTAGGAATCCAAAAGAATGCGTTGCCTTTAAGGCGTTTTGCTCCCAGACCTTAATTACCTGGATTTGTGGACACAAAAGGATCCGCTCCTTCTTCCTGAGCATCACTCCCTCTTTTAAGTGTTGGGTGTGGAAGTCTATTCTGGATATACCGGTGTTTCCTTGCTCTCAGCTCCAGAAGCATTGAAAAAGGATTGAGAAGCACCCGCTTCTAGTATTACAGTCGTGTCCATCCCAAAACCATATTTCTTTGTCTGAGCTTGCGTGCTCTCTGGTCACCTGTTGCCTCTTGTGTTTGTTGTCCTCATGCAACAGACGAAGGCATTGAAGAATTTTAGAAATTTAGAAAGGAGGAAGCGGATGAGACCTTTTTGCTTTTTGGACCAAATGCTGCAGAAAAAAAACAAACAAAAAAAACAATCACTTTATTGTTTTTTCAGCAGCAGATTCCGGCGGGCGCTCGTAAAACACGGCTCTCCACCCGTCCAACCAAAACACGCCTCCCTCTCCCCTCTCCCTCGCCTCACCTCTCTCCCGTCTGTATATATGCCGTATCTCCTTGTCCTCGTTTACTCCGTGGCGCGTCTTGGCAGGAAAGACTCATTATCACAAGTCGTACCTCTGCATGAACCTGTCACAGCCTGCACCTGGCTCGTGTTTTAAGAACTCCTGCTCGTTCTTAATGAAGATGGCTGCGTTTCTGGCTCTTAAAATCTTCGGCTCCCTTTTTTTTTACAGAGTGAGTTTGGTTCCCTCTTCCCTGCTGATTATAGCGAGCCCCCCGGGCTGTTGTGTAGGGCATCCAAGCATTGCGAAGAGGAAACAACATAATCCCCCTGCAATATCCTGTTGCGCTTCATGCCTAATTCACTTGTTGTTTCAGTTTATTACATTTTTCTTTTCTGTGTCTGCGTAAATATTAAAAATATATCCAGCGGGACTGGCCCCGACGTGGACCCAGACTTGCATGTTGTTCGGCTTTGTCAGCGGATTTGAAGTGTCCGAAGGATGACCTGTGAGCTCGGAAGGTCACATAATATCCTCCTGGAGCACGGAGCCGTCTGTGTGCAGCGTTCACAGGGCACGACGACGGGGGCAGTTTGGGGTCAGTTTGTACTAAAGCAATAGTATGCTAAGGACAGGTTCTATTGGGATGAAGGATTCAAGGGATGAAACACAAGGGTTTTGTGTTAACGTGCTCATTTTAAAGGCTTCTAAGAAGTGCAGTACTTTTGAAACATAATTCAGGTAAATTGTGCACAGTAGATGCTGATGGTTGCTAGCTTGGCTACGATATTAAGGCTCATTATATTTATATTATAGATTTATATCTTTTCACCTGGCTGAGAAGGCACGCATGTTAGGTTTGATTTAAATCTTGTTTAAGTAAGGAGGTAAGCATTCTGCAGCGTGTCCATTGTAATCTACTTTACCACAAGTCTCTAGTTTCTTCTGCCAGGCTTCGTACCATCGATGTGACGTCATGGCCGAATTATTTCAAAGCAAAAGAAAAATTCCTCCATAAAAGAGTAAACTCGCATACCGCAGCGTTAGTCAAATGTTAGGAGCGTGACAGAAAGCCACCGCCCGTTTTCACGACGATAAATAAAGAGCCAGCATTAGCTGCTAAACTGGACTCTGTCCACACACACACACACACACACACACACACACGCACACACAGCAGCGCACACAGACAAACAGCGAAACACACGCTGACGCAGCCAAACCACTTGTTGAAGGAAAGTTGGAAGGCTCCCTGAAAACTGGTGTGAAACCAGCAAAAACATGTACTTGGATTTACCGGGGCAGATTTTTTTGGAAGCGAGTGGCAAGAGCCGCTCGGCAGCAGGCGTCGGGATAGGTAGCGCGTGTTTTCAGAGTAAAAGGACTCCTCGGTGAGCCGTCGGCTGCCATTAGCTAATTAAAACCGAGGGTTCGGCACACGACCCGACTTTTCCCCCTGAATGCCGCGTGAAACCGGAGCCGTCCGGGGTGCGAGTGGCGAGTGACGTTGATATTAATGTGTTTGCATTTGCCGAGGCTCTGACACTTAACTCAGAGGCCACAATCTCCAAGAGCTTTTGAGCTTCGGAACCACTCGAAGGCCAAAAAATACCCGTGGAAGAGGGCATCCTGAAGAGGCTCATGCGCTTCATTCTTTAAAGTAGCCTGTCATTCATTCCACTGTTGATTTAAAACATACGGGTCCCTTTGAGTGGCCAACAGCTGCAAAATGCAGAAATTTTAAACCGACACGAGGATCCCAGGAATACATGTAAACCGAATGCACCGCAGTGAGAGTAGTCAAGGTCAGTAGGCGAAGAAAGAGCGTTGATTCAGCATGTCGGGAGTAACCGCACGCTTTAAAAAAAACACAGGTCCTGAACGACTCCAAGCAAAGAGCTGGCAGATATCGACTTTTAGCACTTCATCAGAAGGTCCCGCGCCTCCGCCACCCATTGAATCATTTGCATTTTTTGTCAGCCGTTTCACAGGCAAATGAGTTCATCAGGTAGCTCGAGAGTCGTGACGCTGCCCCGCGGTTGTGCTTCGCCTTCCCGTCGGGTCGGCTGTGCCGCTCGGGCAGTTTGCTCGTCATGCTAGCGGTAACACAACGCTGTCCATATGTGATGCTGGTATGATGAAACTTCTGGCGGCGGGGCTCTGCGACTGATGTTTTGGCATACGAAGGAAAGCTCTGGATGGATGGATCTTGCTTGTTTTCCTTGTCGAGGCGAGCCGGGCCAACTCCTTGTCAGGCCGAAAGAAAAAGCTTTCCAGTCAATCTTTTGCAGTAATGTTGTCCAGCACTCCTCTCTTTCACTCACACGATCTATCATTTAGATCTGAATTCAGGGCTGTTCTAGTTTTGTTCAAGCTTAATTGCTTATTTGATTTAAAAGTTGTACATTTTCAACTCGGTTGCTGTGGTTTCGGTCACTCTGCTTCGGTCTGCTCGATGCCTATCACCATGTCAACGGGTTTTAAGGTTTTTGTCGCTGGGCCAAACAAGGATTCCCAGTGAGGGTATGTTTAAAGAATAGACATGCCCTTCTTTGCATTGCCACGTTATGCTGAAGACATGCTAACCTGTTCCAAAAAGTGTCACGCGCTCACATGTATAAAACTGCAGCTCAAAAACTGCTTGTGCAACTGGAATACAATTACAAATTACAACTAGCGGCAAACAAAAAAATATGTCAACCTTTGATTGAGTAAAAATGAGCTGGAAAGAAGATCTTTAAGAAGATACTAATACTCATGCATTGTGCATTGTGGAAACTTGTTTTCCGCCTGTGTGATCGTGACTTTAAGAAGTACAAAATGCACATTATTATCAGCGGAGCATTTCTTTAAAAATATGTAGCCACAATGAACCCCCAGCTGTAAAAGATCTGGAGCTAACTTACCTTGAACCTCATAACCAGGTATCAAAGCATGCAGCATTTACTACATGTGATGCACCCGTAATTGCATTTGTCTGGAATGCGATATTTTGATTTTCCCCCATTTCCTTGACATTTAATCACGCTCTGGTATTGGAAACCCGAAGACCCGAGGCTGGGGCCGGTTATACGCTGCAGATTTTGTGTCATAATTGTGTCCCATCCAAAACCTTTATCAGTTTAACCTCTTTACCGAGTCAGATCAGGTTACTTGTACATGGTATGGAAGGAAGCTGGGCCGGGTGTTCAGGGCTCTCCCTCATGTTCGGAGGGGCTGCTGCAGGGGTGCAAAACCCGGGTCATGCAGAGGGAGGATGGACGGAGCAGAGCCGGGGGGACGGCCTGGTTAGATCGCAAGCCTTTTTAGGAAAAGCGCCCGCGTAAACAGAGCAGAGAGAAGCTCGGCCTTGATTTTTGTGCCACCGCAGTCTCCCTGTAAACACACCCACCCGACCGGTTCGTGGGTGATGCGAGTGTTGAACAGAGGTGAATCTCCTGAAGCACCCCCATTCTTTCGCTGACTCGTCAGTGTGGCAGAGCCCACCGCGCAGAACCGAGTCCAGAGCGACGTCGACCCCCCTCCTCCCCCCCTCCCGGCCGCGTTCACAGCGGCCAACGAACCAGCAAAACACGGAGGGCGTTTGTACACAACGGGACCACTTCTGCCTCAGCGCTGCACAGGACGCGCGTATCCCTCCGCCCAGCCGGACCCACGCCGCCCCTACACCGGACAAGCCTAGACCCGCAGCGGAGATACATAACAATACATGTCATTACACAAGGCTGGAAGAAACACAGCCGCACAATTCAGCTCCACTGATGTCACTCCACCCCCCCTAAAAAAAAAAAAAACAGCATTGTTGCCCAGAATTTATCCCAGGGCGTTGTGGGTGACAGGCGATCTGGTCTGCGCTGAATGAGGACTTGAGAGCGTTGGTGAAGCGTCGGTGAAGCGTTGGTGAAGCGTTGGTGAAGCGTTGGTGAAGCGTCGGTGGAGCGTCGGTGAAGCGTCGGTGAAGCGTCGGTGAAGCGTCGGTGAAGCGTCGGTGAAGCGTTGGTGAAGCGTCGGTGGAGCGTTGGTGAAGCGTCGGTGAAGCGTCGGTGAAGCGTCGGTGAAGCGTCGGTGAAGCGTCGGTGAAGCGTCGGTGGAGCGTTGGTGAAGCGTCGGTGAAGCGTCGGTGAAGCGTTGGTGAAGCGTCGGTGAAGCGTTGGTGAAGCGTTGGTGAAGCGTCGGTGAAGCGTTGGTGGAGCGTTGGTGAAGCGTTAGTGAGTTAGTGTGCGGTTGCACACAAAACTCAAGTGTTCGTTTCAAGGGGACCAAACACTCCGGAGCCGGAGACCTGTGATTGTTTACAATATGGAGCCTTTCAGTGTGCTATTAAATACCAACACAAGATCCATTTGGATCTTGGATCCAAATGGAACGATCCAAGAAGAATAGTGCCGGTTGGATTGTGGCGTTAAATGGCACATATATCAAAACAGTGGAGTCTTCTCCAAAACCACCATCTGGAGTGATTGATAATGAGAGAATAAAATCCAGAAAAACGGGACCTTAAATCTTTTGCTTTGGGACATTTAAGGACACGAACCACAGAAGGATCTGTTTTCATATAACCCTATTTTATGATTCTGAGACCCAGAAGAGCTGGCACTGCACGGACTCTGATGTTTAAATTGGGATTTACCTCTCCCCCATAGAGGTTTACACCCCAATGATCTCTAACTGTCTCCAGAAAGAAGCCCTCTCGCTTTCTGCTCGGTTCTTAAAACATCTGTTTCACATTCAGCCTGTTGAGCTTTGGAATTGGTTTAACATCGATGTAAAAAGGTTTACGCAGGGTTTAGAACCAGATTGGTTCAGTCATTCCGGCAGAATTACGGTGGAAGTAAAAAGCCTTTAAGTCGTAGCATATCCCTTCGTTTTTCATCCCCTGTTCTTCCAGTTTTCTCACAGCGTTGATCTTTCGTACTGCGCCGCGTAGCAGCTGTCATTCAGATCACACCGCATCCGTGTCGGTGGCACGGCCGACAACGAGCGTGCCAATTTTATTCTAAAAGGAAGGCCAAGAAGTTGAGATCAAGTCATGCATGATTTAGAATACAGCCAGGAAATGGATATTATACGTGCTAGTCTCTTAACTGGCAATTTGTGTACGAGCGGCAGGCTGGGACTCGTATTACGGCTACCGCAAACATGCGCCCGGTGAGAAATCCGAAGGAAACGTCCCATGAAAAGGTTTACCTCAGAACATCAGTGAATGGTAGGAGTTCAGGATTCTTGCCGTTGGCGAGGTCGCTGGCGTGCCATCGTAATTTCACAGGAATGGGGAGTTGGTTCGCACTCAAATAAACGTGTTTTCCTATAGGACGGCGGGCACAAGCCTGTCAGTGTGCCTCGGATAATTGAACGCCAACAGAGAACCAGATACTGAAACGTGGTGAATTGATTTATTGAAATGTAAAATGAGCGGCGAAGTGGCAACGGTTTGACTCGACACACATTGAACATTCAGCTCTGTCTGATATATTGCAACCAGCCACACATGCACACAACTGGGAACCGGACCCCGAAACGCAGCGAGAGCAGAAAAGAACACGACCGTGGCGCGCTGAGCAGAGGACAAATCTCATCTAAGGGCACCGTTGCGCCACATTTCTTTCGCAGTCGCCTTTTCTGCATTACCCAGAAGGCTTTGTGGTCTGAACACCGTCCAGATGGTTGCATAAAATGCTCCCCCCCCCCCCCCCCCCCCCCCCACCTCCCGTACGCGCTGCTTGAGCTGTTATGCTGGCGTCGATCACAACGCCATATTGACCTATTGTTTAATTCCGCTGGCATGTTTTCTGTCTGAGCGCTAATAGTGCTTCTGGCATCAAGGTGTTTGGCTTGGAAGCTCGCTTTTTTTTCTTCTTTTTTTTCGTTGTTGTTGTCAAGTCAGAGTTATAGAGTCGCTCAGCGTATGCCCACGGTAGGTCTTTGGACAGCTGCGTCAACGCCTGCCTCGTGTGGACGACGAACGGTCTGACCAAAAAAAAAAAAGGGAGAGCGCCTTTCATTTCGTTCACGTTAAAGGATTTCAACCGGCGGGTTTATTGTGCCAGCTTTTCTGCTAAGAAGTTCAAAAGATACACTTACTGGATCATCTAAGATCACAAAATGTCAATGCAAGAGTAAAATAGTATCCATTTTCATGTCATTCGATAGTAAGTAAGCATACAGAAATAATATACAATTCTAAAAAGAACTCCCTCTTTCACTCCATTGGAAATCAGATACTGACAATTCATTTGTTCTTCTGAATAGATGCTATACTATGTATTTCTTTCTTTTTAAAGTTTTCGTCAGTGCAAGTGGCATTTTTCCAGAGCTGTGGGAAAAGTCCAAAGCTTCAGCAGCCTCAACAGAGCAAAATGAAATACAATCACTAAATATGTTGCATTTTGAACACACTGTGCAGTAACACACTTTCTTTATTTTGGATGTATAAGTAGACAAAGCAGGTTTTAAATAAACAGCTACTTCCTCTCTTGTGATTTAGAACACGATGCTAATACGTTTAAAAGCTGCTTAAACAAAAAGTAATTTAAGGAGGAAACATTCGGATGAAAAGATCCATAGAGAGAGGGGCGAGCGCCAAAGTCAGAAGAAATGACGCGTGATAAAAGCAATCCAATAAAAATATCACTTCAAGCCACTGCCCAAACGTAGCCGTTGGACCCCACACTACGTGTCTAATAGTCCAACAAAAGACCGATTAATTAAACATAACACTATTGTCATTACTGGCGGCGTCTTCCGGAACCTCAGGTAGTCGAGAGGAGCTCACTGACACGAGGGGCAAAGGAGAGGCCGAGGGAGAAAGCGAGTGTGAGAACGGAGGCGGGTGAGAGTGAAAGGTGCTGGACAGATTGAAGCCCGTCACAGAGGATCCCGCATTGACTGCCAGTAACACCAGTCCAGGCGCCGCCTCGGAACACAGATCATGTTGAGGATTTTCGTTGCGTAACCCCCGGTCCGCCTTTTTTCTCGGGCGGGTTCGGGTTTCGTGAATGGGTTTATAATTAATGCCTTGATGGGTTCTAATGGCTTTGGCGCTGGAAGCTTTGTGTTGCATTCTAATCAGCCGCTCTAAATGTTCACGTGTCTAAATTTTTCTCCACTCGGGGGGGGGGGCCGGATATATTGTCAACACTGTAGTCTTGTTGTGTTTGAAAGAGGGCCATCATGGAGACACCAAGGATGTGAAGGCTCCCCAAAAAAATCACTTCTCAGCCCGGCACCAGAAGGAGCAAACGTAACGCGTTGGGTCAACGGAGGAGTCGAGCTGGAAGTCGGTTCAGCTGAGTAACGCTGCATGATGGCACACAAGACGTTTCCTCTTCCTCTGCTGCCCCCACCCCACCCCCACTCCCCCCACAGGAAATCACATGGCGGCCTCTCTAATGTGATGCAGGGCCGCGGAGCTGGTAGACATTTGAACACAGGCCTGTGAATCACAGCAGGTTAAGTGCTTCCATGAAGCCGCGCCGTGTTGTTGTGCGGCTCTCAGTCCTCCCCCTCTCTCCCCCCTCAGCTCCTCCTTCAGCTCCATCACTGCACTTCCTCCTCAATCTCCAGCAAAGACTCAGTGAGAGGGACAAAACAGCTGGGCAGGCTAATTATGTGAGCGGCCTCATTTAGTCATCATACCAATGCTTCCTGTTGTGCCATCCACATTTTAATGCCCCCCCCCCCCCCCCCCAAACTATTCAGGCATGGGTGCAAAATGACTGTTCAGAACAATTTCGTTAGTCATTTACATGACTACTTCCTCCCATCAATTCATCGGCATCAGATGTGTCGGTGAACACATCTGGACAACACTCACTCACTCTCTCTCTCTCTCTCTCTCTCTCTCTCTGTGTACTCCTCCGTTCATAAATCAAGGCCTCCTAAAAGAATTGGACAAAAGTGCAGGAAATAAACCATGATTCATGGTGAGACAAAGCAATTGTGTGTGAACTTGCCTGTGAAAAAATAAAACCCCCAAAAGCAACAAGTCCTCCGCTATCTCTGATTGAAGTTAAAGCCCTGTTTGGCTGCTAAAAGGGTCCCCGCTCCGCCGTGGCAATGATATGTGTAAACTATGTAATGCGAATGTTTTAGCCGGGCTGTGTTTAATTTGGTATCCTGACGAAGCGCACGAGAAACCTGCCGCCCCTTGGCTGTCTCGTTGAATCATATGGATATAATTTCATCCATTTACGTTGTTCTGCTCTTTGCTGTGGTTGCCACGGGGCATTTGCAAGCAGGCAGATTAAACGCACATGTTCCTCCCCTCCCAAACACATCCTGAAGTGTTGGTGGTTTTCCCCCTCGTAGGTCCGGGCGGAGAAAGACACCTTGTGATCGACCAGCTTGTCCCCCCCACCCCTGCCCCCCCCACCCTCCACCAACCCCGCCACCCAAATACAAAGTTGTACGGGCTGTTTCTCAATATTGGCACTTTCTAACATGTTTTACTTAGCTGGGTTAACTTTCGCCACTCGTGCTCTTTGCCCTTCATCGTGTCTGTCAGGCCCGGCCCGGCTGTAAAGGAGCCACAGTGGTAACTGGTGGAGGCTTTTAGGCATGGGGACCGCTGTTTTTTTTTTTTTTTTTTCACCTGGATGTGCATAACAGTAAATGTCAGCCAAGTTGGATTCCGTTGCCCCGTCGTTTTGAGACATTTTACCTTTGAAGCATCTAATGCAACCTCCAGACAAAGCGACTGGCCAAGGAGAAAATCCCGGTGCCAATGGTTGAGCGCTCTGGTAGGTGATGACCTCGGCTGCAAGGACCGTAGGAGTATTTATACCCCTGATTCCCTCCTGTCGATTCCTCTGCACATGCCATTTGGTAATGCTTTTAATTGGATCGCTGCCCCGCATGTCGGTGGCCGTGCCCTCCTATAACGGACGGTTTGTTTCCATCTGCCGCGGCTCCTGCTTGGTTTGCTAATGAGCCGCCGCATGTGAGGGGGAGAGCCACACACTGCTGCCTTTTAGCCCCCAAAAACGTTTGGCCCTCTCCTCCGGCAGTCAGGAGTCATTTCCCATGAAGGCCTCGGGCCCGCCGGGCCCATAGTCTGTCCGTTGTGATCAGCTGCCCGTCCGCCTTTTCAACCCGCTGTCGCCCCCTTTCAGCCACGTCAAGAACCCGCTGTCATCCCAAATGTTTACCGGGCCTCTGAACCCCCCCACCCGCTTACCCACTGAAGAGTGAGACGCCGTAAAACAGGGCTCAAGCCCCTCCACGGTTCACCTCAGACAGGGGAGGGGGGCCGGGGGGGAGAGAGGAAAACTAAACATGTTTAAAGCAATTAATGTGATCAGCGCTGTCTAAACTGTTTTCATAGATAATATCGACGGCGAAATCAATGCCGCGTCCTGTGCTTCAGCCCCCACAACGCAGCCTTCATGCCACTTTAAACGTGATGTGTTGCTTTATTTTCAAAGCGTTCATGGAGTCTTTATGGGCCACATTGATGCCTTTTCTATAAAGCACATTCGTCCTATTTTAAGGTTTTCGTCATCAATACATTTAGGCTTTGTTTAAATGTAGCTGGAATCAGACCCATAACATGGGATGTATCATTTCCATGAGGGTCACCTTTTACCAAAAGAAAACTACAAAATTTCCACATCAATACAGTTTTAATAGAGGAGCAATACTGGATTCAAGTGCACGCTTCCAGATTTTCAGACCTAAGTAGGTTTCACAGTCTATGAACTCATTGAAATACAGTAAGTTGTTTTAAATCATCAGATTGGCTACGCTAAAACGTTGGGCTGTAGCATTGCATTTTTCGCACAGGGTTCTGGGTAACGTCCATGTCCACGGGTTGGCAGTGCCAGCAGGCAGGAAAGCCATCGTTACTCGGCCGCCTCGCTGCCGTTCCAGCTTCCAGAGTAATAATAGGCTCTACGCGATTAACACGGTTTCCTCCACAGGCAAGTGATTATGATTTAGCCTCAAACTTGGCGTGTCAATAATAGCCGTGTTTGTTTTCCAAACCCAGATGCCCGGCGCCGCATTTCAGCCGCTGCCACGGACCGCGTCTGTCACGACCCGGCACTAAACTTCCCCGCCGCGTCTCTCGTTCCCATCCCAAGCGTTTGATTGGCAGCACTCGGGGTATATAATGCGTCTCCGGCCGTACGACGGCGTGCGATGTGAAGACTTCTCCACAGACGTGAGCTGATGAATCCGGGGTTAAGTGTTTTTATTCCACATTCTTTTTCCCGTGCGGCGCCTCATCGGGACTTCTGCGTTAACGTCGGGTCAAGAGGTCGCTTATGTTTTGGTTACGCATTCGTCTTCTCAGCTTCAGCCACATTCTGCAATGCACAGGCCCTAACTTCGATCTCCTCTCGTGCATAAGGCTGTTTTCTAAATGACTTAATTCTAAAAAATGAGAAATGTCTTAATTTAAATCAGAATATTACTCATTCAAGACCGTAGTGACTCTTTGTGATCCAGGTTGTTGCTTTTACAGACAGGTGAGGTGATACTATTCCAAGCTTTGCTCTCTCTGTCACTAAGTTCACATTATATATTATACTACATATATTTTCGTTTTTTTCTTTCAGTAGAAACAACGTGAGGAGCTCAGTTCGGAACGTTTAAATGGTTTCCACAAAGTAGATGTAGCGTTTTGGGCAGATTAAGACTCCCCGACTGACCCGCACGAGCTCGTGCACCCACAGATCAGCCCGGTCACCCAACACGCCTCCACCACGGCTGGCTTAGGTTTCGCCTTTATTAAATGGAGCCCCTGTGAATAGAAGGCCCTGCCCGTGTGATTGAAGGAGACCAGGGAGCAGGCAGCATTGAGCCGAGATGAAGCTGAAGGCCTATTGGAGGGTCGGTGTCACTCCCTCCTTAGCCGTAACCCGACCTGTCGGCGGCGGCCTTCGCTAAAGGTCACAATGGCTACAATGGAAGGCAGAGGCCGCGGTGCCTCCGCAGCAGCGTGGCCCTTTGCAAGAAATTGCTTTTGGGTAAGATCTAAATATTTTGGGAGGTATTGTCATTGATATTGATATTGACATTTGAGGGGAAACTTTTCAAGAGTTAAATAAAGTCTGAGTAATTGCACCCGTTTTTTTTATCAGACCAAATGTCTTTCTGCTTTGTTGGTTCTTTTTAAATTTGTCTTTGATCCCCTTTGTCTGCTTCACCGCCGATCACACATCTATTACTACTCTGCAACACTACCTCTGGTCATGAATACACCAAATGAGTTTAACCCTGTAGATATAAGTAACATTGAGCTATATAACTATACACAATCCGTGACTCTTTACCCAGCATCCCTTGCGGGGGGCCTTGACATTGACCGCCTCATTTTCTACTTAAGAGCAGGAGTGGATACGCGAGACGCCTCATGAATCATTCACATGTTAACAAATCTGTGGTGTTCATTGGCTGAGTGGTTTGGATCAAATGGGCCAAGCCGGGTCGGATACGAGCCTGTTTACAGCCGCTGTCACTTGTCAGTCTGTTGCCCTATACACAGCAGAACGCTTATCTCGCGCTATGCATTACAGCCCATTAACCGCCGCTGCACGGCGCACTCCGGTTTCCCCCTCGCCATCCAGACCCGGCGGCAAGGTGCGCTGTCACGCAGCGCCGCCGTCTTTCAAGTGGCTGCGTAATCCAAGAGCATATGGGGAAATCGATGCTGGCAATTACACCGCCCGTGTTTGTTAAGCATCCCTCACTTTTCCATAGCTGACGATGAATGCAGAGTGTGAATGCATCCAGCTGTGCGAGTGATAAAGAGACTCTGGGAACGAGACGTGACGGCTTCTCTGTGATTCACACAATGCACACGCACAGAGGCCCTTGTTTTACCCGGATGCGGCGGCTTTGCCCTGATTGCTTTATTGATGATATTATTATATGTGTCTTTCCCTTTTCCCCGGCAGTTCGAGGGCTGCAACAAAGCGTTCTCCCGCCTGGAGAACCTGAAGATCCACCTGAGGAGCCACACGGGAGAGAAGCCGTACCTGTGCCAGCACCCCGGCTGCCAGAAAGCCTTCAGCAACTCCAGCGACCGCGCCAAGCACCAGCGGACCCACCTGGACACGGTGAGAACCCGAAAAGCCGGGCCGCGGCCGATTCACGTCGGAGCCGTGGAAACGGCCTGAGTGGTCGCCGCGTTTTGCGGAAGCTGCGTGAAATGATGGTCTGTGAATGTTTGCACGCGTCGGATACCAGCCGCATTCAGCCTCTACCAAATCCACTGAGAGGGGGGGGGGGGCGGGCGCCCATCCTCCGCCTGCGTCCCGGCGCTCTCACACTCGTTAAACAATCCAACAGGCCGACTCCAGGTCGCACAGAGCTTCGCCTGTTTGGAGAGGCTGAGTCAGACGTGGCCCGCCGCACGTCTCATGTCTCGGTAACCTCACAAATGCCTCACTTTCCCGCCAGCGCGGCTAGCGGGAACACGACCGTGAGGTATTTGTTATTTGACTGTTTTCACCCCAGTATTTCAAAGGGCTTTCTTCCCTTAGCAAGTGTTTAACGTCAATATCTAAAAGTTTGAGTGTGTGTAGTCTGAGGACATCAGCGATGGGGAATAGATTCTCAAAAACACATTTTCTAACATGCAGTTAGTCAGCTAGCGAAGCATGCGTCTATAGGATAATAAGAATAGGTCAATACACTTTTATTGCACTTTAACATTTTTTTTCTCAGAGCTTTACAAGCTGAGCAACATGCAACAACCTCAAACCTTCTTCAAACAATTCTTCAACTCGGGTGAAGATTGATCACAATAATACAAAAAAAAAGGTTTTAAAGTTATTAACAGGTTAGTTTTAAGTCCATTGGGTACAACAGTTGACTATATTAAACGCGATGGACAGTTTATCACTTATTTTTTTCCCAATGGGCCTCAGCGAGATGGAAGTACTTAGAAGTACTTAAAAAGCCAAATAGAATAGAACTTGAGGGATGCTGAGCGAGTAGAAACGGAGCTGGAGGCAAACAGTGTGACTTTTTGTTTAATTCGGGTTAATGCTAAAATTCCCCGCCTTCTGCAAAACATTAATTGAAAGAGATATTGTTTATTTTTTTTAGATTATATTTCCAGAATATCTTCCCTCTGTGTTCCTTGCTGGGTTGGACAGCCGCCCACGCTTTTGGTGCACGTTAAAATAAATCACTCAGAACCTTTACTTAGGCAGAATTTTTAACCCAGACTTGTTATTGCATTGACTGTTATTCTGTCATTTTGCGATTTTTTCCTCTCGACCCGCGATTTCCACAGCGGGGCAAGTGATACAGCTGATGCGGGACGCCGACGCTCGTAGCTCCATATTAACACCCCGCCGTGGCTTTTCAATGTGCCTGCCCGGCTGCCCGCCCTGCCAGAGGCACTCGGAGAGTAAATCACTGTTAATCTTTAATGGTATTTATTCTACACAGAAGTCTTTTTAACGTTGTGCCCTGCGCGGAGATGACTGGCACCGTTAGCGCCTTGCAATAGCAAAGGCTTATTTACAGAGAAGGGTGAGGTATGGAAGCAGAGCTAATAAAGACGGGTGTCCCCTTACACTTTAATGGCCATCTTATATTCCTGATGAGGAAAAAAAAAATTGCAGTGAGGGGAAAATACATGTTTCAATCAGCCAGCCACAGGCTATATTTACTTAGTTTGTGAGAAGTGGTGAGTTTTAGAGACGTCGTGTCCGTTAATCTAATCTTACATCTCCCTGCCTACAGCGAGTCTGCACGTATAGATATATAGCAGTAATACTATCTTTAATTGGTCCATAATTCAACATATATCCTTATTTGTATAAAAAAATGACCAACCATGTCCTTCTTAATATTAGCTGAATGTTTTACACACATCTTGTCAACTTATGTTGTTAATTATGCCCTTTTGATGTTGAGAGAGGGGGTTTGTTATTACGCACAAGAATATCATAGAGCTGCATGCATACATGCAACAGCAAAGAGAAATGGAACAAACACTTTCAATAAAGAAAACATTACAAGGAGACCAGTCGATATTGGTTATTTTATAATGCTTCTTTTCTTTCTTTTTCATGCCCTTTTCCCCTACTTCTTACTTCAAATTCTGTCATTCTCAGCTGAAAGGTAGGACCTGAACTTTGCCTTTTACCTCTGTCTACATTTTGCATACTTACACCCCAGTTTCCCTATTCTCAGAGGCTGACTGCAGCCGCGGGGCTAATGTCTAGTTTTCCCCACGTTTCATCAAAGTCACAAACAACAGTAAAGTGATGGAAGAAACCGATTTGAACGCTGATTGGACCGACATGAACGGGACAATAAAGTTATTTGTCAAAACAAGAATTTACTTATAATTCATGGCAGTTCCTGTTTGACATAAACCAACGATTACCTTTGTTTTCCCGCCATGCAACCCCCCCCCAATCCGCCCCGCGCGGCCGCCGTCACACTTGATTTTCCGTCGCGTCTTCTTCAAACACCCACCCAACTGCTTTTCCTTGTGTCTCCTAATGATAATGTTTATTTAAATGAATTGCAAACTTCACCCCCGGTATGTGAAGCATGTTTCTCTCTCTGCTCGCAGAAACCCTACGCCTGTCAGATCCCCGGCTGCACCAAGCGCTACACGGATCCCAGCTCCCTGCGCAAACACGTCAAGATCCACTCGGCCAAAGAGCAACAGGTGCGTAGAAAGGTGAGTAACCTGCGACAGGAAAGAGACGGAATTACGAAAGTTCAAATTTACTTTTTTCACACAAAATATAGGAACATTATTTAGTTTCATTTTGAAATAATGCATACACATGTCTGTCTTTGCCTGCGTGTGATGGGGAGCAGATCCCCGCGGTGCCCTGCTCAAGAGTTCCTGCGTCAGCTTCCATTATGACTTCATTCGAGTCATTACGGCAGCGCTGCAGGTCTCACGAACACGCCCCTTCGTCCAGTCGGTCTGCTGCTCTCACGTGCATCGCGTAGCTCAGGTTTGAGCACGTTTACGTGTCGTGTTCGTGGTTCTTTCCCCTGAGTGGAAGCGGGTAAACAACAGAGAAAGGGCTCATTGTTGTGGAAGAGGCTGGATAGTGGCAGGTCTGGATGATGTGTTTCTTTGCTTAGCCCCCGTAAAGGGAAACACATGTGTGCTTGTAGCGTTGTTAATAAGCTGGCCCGTGGAATACCCCAGCGGCCAGATGTTATGGACAAATGTCAAACAAACGCTCTCGCCCCGGCTCTTGCAGCGGCCCGGAGTAGCTGTGAGGAGTGTCGCCGCGTGGGGAACGGGGCCTCAATTACACGTGATGAATGCTTCGCATGGCCGCTCGTAACGGTCCCCGGGAGAACGAGAGCATACACACTCACTGAATCACCTAAGGTGGATGATGCAAGCTGAACTAATGAATCATCTGTGAAAGGCGGAGGGTCTTAAAAAATGTAAGTGACGCAGAGATAACGTTGTTAATCCGTCCTCTGGGGATGATCAGAGGGACGATGAGGTTGCACAAAGCGGGTGTATTATTTAATACGGTCAATATCACATCGTGGTGACAAGAACGTAGTAGTAGTTGATTTCCTTAGGAACTGAAGCCAAGTATGTTGTTGCCAGTTGTTCTCAAGCCAACCCGTATTAGTATTAACGTTAGTGTTGGAGTGGAAAGTTGCTCGTTAAATTAAAAGAGTTATTATTTTCTTTGTGAGTAAAGCATAATAAATAAGATGAAATGATCTTGCAGTTGAACCCTTTAAATTAAAGAATGAAAGAGTGAACTGATTAGGACTGAGAAATATCCGATGGTACTTACTCAATGTCTGAATTATAGGCAGTGACATGAATTGGCTGGTAGTTTTTTTTTAATCATAACCAAAGAACCCACACATGTGGCTCGTCGATGCGGCGTCATTCCTACCTGCTGCCGATGATCAGCATCAGGCTGCGGGTGGAATGTGCAGGTTCTTTGAAGGCAAATGGAAAGATGCGACTGTTAGTTCCGGCCCCCTTGTGTTGCTCGGAAACTGAGACGTCCGCTGATGTATACAACAGAGGTCAGCTGTTCCACTGATCCAAGAGGCAGATGTTCCATTTTGCCAAACTGACACCAGTGTCCTCGGGTTCGGGGTCTCTTCTGCGTTGCGTGTGAGCAACCCTGCAGCTGAGCTGTGTCTTCAGTTGCCCCCATTACTGTTGGCAGTGAGAGAAACGGGAGCAATCTCGCATTGGCTCTGACTTGGTACATGGATCGCTAGTCCAAGGCCAACGCATGACTCAAAAAGGGGTGTGCGATCTTTCCTGCAGTTCCCCCTGACTGGATTTGTATTTTAACTTGTACAGTTGTACTGTTTCGAATTAACATTACTATCACGTTATTGGGGGAAAAAAAGACAACACAAAGCAGCAAGAAAACACACCCGACATGGGGTGCAGCCCGCAAACAGACACAACCGAGGCTGTGTCTCTGTCCTAATCGTGCAAACCAGATGGAGTGACTCAGCATCATTTTCTCGTAAACGTTCTCTTGTTGTCTCTCTGATTGTTCTGTTTTTGATTGGCAGCTCCGCCCGTGTCCCCACCTGGAGCAGGACGTCCTGAGCGAGTGTCTGTCCATGCAGCACCTGCAGAGCTCCGCCTCCGCGCAGCACCTCTACAACGGAAAAGACGGCCGCTCCTCCGGACTGGGCCAGGACATCTTCACAGGTGTGCAGACGTGATGCGTTCAGTAATCGTCAAAGTCTGGTCTCTCTCTCTCTCTCTCTCTCTCTCTCTCTCTCTCTCTCTCTCTCTCTCTCGCTCGGTGCACCAACAACCTTTTGGTGGAGCAAAGGTTACTATGGTACACTGGCCATTCAAATACATTTATGTCATATGCATCATATAAATAAATCCAGTGTCCACGCTGTAATTTAAACCACATAGATTTGAAGTGACAACCTCCATTCACAATAAGGTTTTAGAATATATTCTAATTATGGCACGAATTCCTCAATATGACATTTCAATGAGTAATCTGTTCATAATTTCCTGTTTGGCTTGTCACATGATGTAGCGCGATTACCTGTGCTTGAGCAATTGAAAACGTGAGCGCGAGAGACTGGCCGCGTCTCAGCTCTATCGGACGGGCCAGGGAACATTGCTTTCCGAAGCGGAAGTACAGGCCGGCGAGAGCGCCAGAAATCCAGACACCCGGCAAAGCAATCACCGAGTCGCCGGTGGTCACCGGCCGCCACGTCAACATTCCTGTGGATGCACGATGGTAAATCAGTGCTAACGGGATGTAAGGATTGTACTTATGGCGCCTTAGGACAAACGTAAGCAAATCACACCGCTATGATTTATCTTTTAAATGCTCGCGCACCTTTTTATATCAGCATATTCAGGGCTCTCCTTGTTTACTTAAGTTCAGATGGACGTCTCACAGCCTGGCACTTTTGTTTGTTTGGTTTGTGTCTCCCAACCACATCACGTTTAAGCTGTCACCTTCTCCGGCGAGGGCTGCGAAATCCATTGCAAGCGGAAACTTTTATTCACCACATGTGGGCCTTAAACCCCCGGCTTTGTAATTGATGAATTTGACCGTCACCAAATGTCAACACTAGTTGGGAACAAGAGAGAGATAAATAGATTCAAACCATCGTAAAGACAAAGAGAAAGGTTCCCCGCGGCTCCCCTGTTTTTTTTTTTATGGACACATCTGTCTTTGTTTTTTCTGCCTGTACTCCATCACGTCTCCCCGTTGCTCTTTTGTTATTGTTGCTGGAACTCAGCGAACCATTGACAACTGTGTAGGCTCAAACTTGTCTTTGAATGTCCAACCGGGCCTCCCTCGGCTCGCGAGTGGACGCCGCTCGCCCTCTCGTCTTGAACGTTTTAAAGCCCGGGGAGCACGGAAGAGCTCGATCCCATCATCAACACTTGTGAAGCGGAAAAATGAGTCACGCTTCCAGTCAGAGAGAGGAACTCGTTTGCCGGTCACACGTCTGCTCCCGTTCACGTGGCCGCAGACTTACGAGAAGCCCCTCTCGGTTTTATGGTGCGTGATTAGTGTGCACTGATTACGCAGAGCCAGCAGGTATCACGCTGTTCACGCCGAACGGCTGATGTCTCTCTCTCTCCACGTGGAGCTTTCTCCCTGAACTTGAAGAGAAGCCGTTTCAGCGCCAAAGCACAACACCTTCTGAACGTAATCCTCCGCTAACCCATCAGCACCACCAGATCCTCGTCCTCTGGCGAGGAAATTGAGGCAATCACGGGCCATTATTTGTTGACTGCTTTTGCCGCTGTGGTAGCAGATGTTCGGGGCTAAAGGGTAAAACATTTAAGCTCTGTGATTGATGATTTGGGGGTAATGAATCAAGCTTGTAACCGTTTCAGAGTGCTGTCAGGTCGGGCCCCCGTGTGCTTCCACTTGAGAACAGCTGGGCCTGGAAACGGCAAAACCAGGAGCGCCGACCTTTTTTCTTCCTCCCTTTCATCTCCTCCCGACGTCCCCCTCTCGTCGCCTGCCGGTTTTTACGGCCGCAGACAGTCGCTCTCCTCCTGCGCGCCGAGAAGGAGATCACATGATTAACGGAGCAGAAGATGGAGAGAGTAGATTTATCGTGGTAGAGATCTTCTCTGGCTTGTAGTTTGGGATTTGTTGGTCGTCTCTCTCTCTCTCTCTCTCTCTCTCTCTCTCTCTCTCTCCAGAGAAATGTGAAACAACAGATTAAAGTAAAAAACTTGACGGAAATGTCTGATGTTATTACACCATATATGTTGACTGATATGTGCAAGACATTTGCACAGTGTGCTGACGAATTGACTCAGATTTCAGGGCATCTTTACTCAGGCACATGCAGCATGTCTGAACACTAGCTGTTTCCCAAATGCACAGATACACACTCATTTGTCCCCATTGTAAGTCTGCAAGGTGACTACTTTTAGGTTTTCAGCGGTAAAACTAAAATATCCCAAATCTATCATGTGGTAATTATTTATAGCAACTGTTGTTTGCAGTGCATTCGAAATGGGGAAAAATGATCTGTGTTGAATTGGACTCTAAGGCTTGAAATGTTGGAAAAGTTGGCGACACGCAGCCACATAAAAAAACCTGTGAACTCCGTAATATAAATGTTTTTTTTACGAGCGACGCTCGGGGTTCTTGTGTAAGCAAAATATATACGTACACGCGAACGTACCAGCAAACATAACCATAACTATGATTGGCCACATGCACCGACTACGCACCGTGACCATATTCCACCTTCCGGATTCCCTCTATTCTAATGTGTTTGAAGTCAACATTCAAACACCTGCGACATTTTAGTTTATTATTGTTTAACGAGAACAAACGGCTGAAAGGACAAATGAAGGGAAGCTCTCGGGCTGGATGGATGCGGCCGGCCAGGCTGAGCCCCGGGTCCTGGAGTTTGTTTGGCACGTTTTACTGAATTAGCTGTGTTTGTTGTCTTTTTTAGGCCTGTACGCCGGCTCCGGCAACCCCCACCACGGCGCCTCGGTGGAGCTCCTCTCCTCCGCCCCCAACAACCCCACCCCCGTCCCCGCCGGAGAGCTCCCCTCCCGGCAGCACCGACTGGACCGGGAACTCGGCAGCCCTCACCACCACCTGTCGCCGCTGGCCGCCATGGACGGCGCGAGAGACGGGTGAGGATGCGGCGGAGAGGCGTCATGCTTACGGTCGCTGTGGATGGAGACAAGGGGGGAGGAGGGAGGAGGGGGGGGGGGTGGAGGGGCGTGTTACATCTGGTATTAGTGTACCAGCGTCATTGGTCAAAATAACACCAATCAACAAATTTTAGTAAAAAAAAAAAGAAGCGGAAAACATCACCAAACAATTCATAGTGTAACGATGTGTTAGTGTTTGTTTACCATGTAAACCTGCTGAGGGGTTTTACACCAGATAGAAGCAATGAGCTGCATTGTATTTTCGCCTTCTTAAAAGATGCATTTCTTAAAAACAATTGTGAAACTAAGTGGGGATACTTTCAAAGGGAAAGCAATAAAACTGAAGACAATTTAGCATTATTTTACAAGCGTGCTTTGTATCGCCGCAAAGTTTCCAGTCAGTCCTGTTTTAAATGAAGACATTAATTGACTGTAACAACAGCACATTAATCGTTTTAAAACACACTTTTTTTTTCAAAACAACCTCTTACATTTGATACCGGACAGTAATCCAGCAGCGCAAGCAGCCAACAGATCGTCTTGCTCAAGGACACTTTAAAAAGGGACAGTTCTTCCCCCCGTGTCCTCGTCGGTCTTCGTGTGTGACTCTCCCAGCATGTTTCTGATTAATGTCGATGATTTCCCCCGAGGGCCGGCGGAGCCGAGTCACCGAGGCCGCGCGTCACCAGAAGGCACAGTGCGTGCTGAAAACCAGGGAGGCGGTAAAGGAAAACAGTCTTTTTACGGTGCAATAACATTGAGAAAGAGCGGATGGAACCGAGCATC
The DNA here is from genome assembly GCA_021346845.1 of Apeltes quadracus. NCBI lineage: Eukaryota > Metazoa > Chordata > Actinopteri > Perciformes > Gasterosteidae > Apeltes > Apeltes quadracus. The sequence continues at coordinate 3,757,144 of CM037924.1, read as the reverse complement.
ACGAGCGCTGTGTTGCGTAAACGTGCTTTCTTTAAACCCTGCGGTCCGGCCTCCGGGTGTCAGCGTGTGTGTGTGTGTGTGTGTGTGTGTGTGTGTGTTTACGAACTCTCACGCCGGCGTGGACGTTCGACGCGATGGGGTCTCCCTCACAAAAGTTCACCCGGGAAACGCGCACGGTTCGAGCGGCCTGCAGGCATCTGGAGGTGATGTGTTGTTTCAAGCCTTGAAAGCAGCGGAGAGGAATGCTCGAAATGACCTCGCCATTTTCAATGCCCCCTTCTCTCTCTCTCTCTCTCTCGCTCTCTCAGCGCGGGCATGCGCAATTACCAGCGCGAGGAGCGGAATGGAAAGTGAAAAGGAGCGCAGTCGGGGACGCCGTTACGGCGGTTGCACTGGCAGGGTTACATTATTGGATGTGAGACGTGGGCCCGGGCCTCCGCCGGCTCGATGAGGAACATCTGAACAGTGTGTGTGTGTGTGTGTGTGTGTGTGTGTGTGCCTGTTATGCCGTTATTAGTAACCTCCCCCCACCTTGCACGCCTTCGTACTCGTGACGTGATGACAATGCATTAAAATCGCCGCAGTTTCCCAATTTACGGGTTTTTTATCAAATCAAGATGTCTCAACCTAAAAGCCAGTCATAAATGCACACACGCACGCACTGTGGGGCCATATCTGTTGATCACGCAGTGTGGACAGAGGGTGGGGTGGGGGGGGGGGGGGGGGGGGATTTGGGGGTAAAAGGAAAGTTGTGGCAGCAGAGCCGCAGCACAACCAGTCGGGCATGAAACGTCTACTCACATTTGCCTGAAGATGGAGCATTTGATTTACATGTTTAAAGCCTTGAGTATACAGGCTGCTGCCAAAGTCAATATCAGCACCGCACTTGTTTTTCCCAAACGGTTTAGCAGGACATTAAACATTTTGACAAAATTATCAAAGCGACCCGCCTCTGGTGTGGCAGCCGCTGACCTCATGGCTTAATGTGTTTACTCTGGCTGAAATGGGCCATTTAGACTCCTTTTACTTTGTAAATACCAGTGTCATTTTTTTTTTCTGAAGCTAATATTAAAATATGCCAGTTAAAATACATTTGGCGATCGGCGTGGCACAAGTACATGTGACCGCGGGGGCCCCTTCTCACAGAGGCGGCTGTTTGGACCGTGGCGGCCTGTTCTCGCTGAGCGATGGGTGGTAAATGTTGTCATTCACTGCTTCAGCCCCACGTGCTTGTGTAATTACCGAGACGAGAGTCCGCGGCCTCTACCTGCGTATTGATACTAGAACCCCTCTGCAAATATTAGTCCGCGGCGGTTTGATACCTCAGCAGTGATTGACACCGGCTAATTGAATTAGAGTGGCGGCAGAGACGGCACAGAGCTACATTAAGAGTTCCCGCTCTGATGAGGGGGGGGGGGGGGGGTGTTTGAGGCGCGTAACTCTGCACCGTCCGTCCTCCAGCCATTATCATTCTGCGACGATCCAGAAACACGTGTCGATCTCTCACAGCCCCGAACGAAAACAATCCCGAGGTACTCGGGCCGCTCGTTTTTCTGGCGCTCGGCCGCTCATTAGGGAGGGAGTCCTCGCCTCGAGCGGGGCGATGATCTTTCCGGGACTTAACCTGGCAGAACATGCAGAGCCCGGGCTGTGCTCTGAACTCTGCGGCCTGCAGGGCGGGCTTAGCTTTAGCTTCAGCTTCAGCTTCAGCTTCAGCCGCTCTTGTCTTGTGTCTCGAGCGTGGCTTTAGCTCGCTAACCAGGACCAGAAGCGTTCCCACCAATCTGTGCCAGAGAATCCCTCGTCATCCATCAGAAGGGGCTTAATGGTGGACGAGATGAGAGGGGGGGTTGGTGGGGGGAGGGGTCTTTGGAGGACAGGGTCTGATCCTGGATCCCTCGTGGGAACAGCCAGCGGCAGGTGAAGGAAGACGAACGAGCAGCAGAGCGGGACTGCTCATGAATCTTCAGGTTTCTTCCCGTCCCATCATGCCCCGGGGTCAGTTGTGATGTTTCTCTGGAAAACCGCTGTAGTCGACGTCCGTGCCGGTGTGCTGGAACACAGGTTCTCTTGTTTTTTTAGTTTTTTTTGTCTGGTCTCGCGTGGCTTTGATGCAGCAAGCGGTCCAGGTTGAAAGGACCTTTTCACCTCCGTTGCTGAAGCATTTCTTAGATGTTTAGTAATAAACTTGTTCCCAGAGTGACATCAGCTTTCCCCGGAACATTTACTGGGCCGCTCGAGTCGAAGTCACCGAGCTGCGTTCTCGCTGAGCGAAAACGGGAGGTCTCGTAAACTGTCCCGCTCATCGCTTCCACCTCCTCCTCTTCACACGAGGCCTGGTGGACGGGACGCGAGGGCGTTGGACGTATCGGTTTCCACTGTCTTTAACCTCTCGACCGCATAGATATTTATTAAATGTAGTCCATCAATCTTGACGGCCTCGCCTTTTCCAACTCCACCTTCGGCGCCCCCCCGGGTCAGCGGTGGAATCCCCCCCCCCCTCGTGGCAGTGGGACAGGAGTGGGTGGGCCGGCTGGAAAAAGAGGAGTACCGCGCGGCCAGTGAAGATGAATAATATCGCGCATGAAAGATTCCCCTCGTGACTCGTGTGCCCGAGTCGCTGGCGAGCTGGAGAGCAGGGAGGGAAGGGACCGGGGGAGGAGGGGGAGGGGGGGCTGGCGGTGATTAGCTCAGGATTCACTTTGTAAAAATTGCTTGTAAAAATATGAACATTATAACTGTTTCGTGAGTTTGTGCTGACAGCAGCTCCTCGGTGGGAGCAGGAGCACGTGGCCGCCTGCTGGGCCTTTGCCAACCCGGGGATTAGCAATGCTCGCTAACAGCTAGCTGCTCCAAAGCTTGACCGACACCCGGGTATGGTGGTGGTGGTGGTGGTGGGGGGGGGGTTCAGTCCATGCACAGCTGAGCGCTGAACATGATACCCGGATGAAACATGTCGATAAGCAGAAGAAACTACAACAAAATGAACAACTTGTGATTTGTTAATCCTGTAAAAAAAAAAAATGTTTGTCATGAAAATACAACATTACTTATTACAAGTTAGTACAAATTAAACGGGAAAAATGTCCTCGAGTGTAAAAGAAAAGCTCTTACATAATGCCCCCTCTCTGTGTTATATTGAGATGTAGCTGCTTGAGTTGAAGCTGATCTTAGTACTTTGTATAAAGTCAGGTATTTTAATTTTTAAGATTATTTTATAATTATATTTTACACACCCTCAAAAAGTGAAATTCGTCCCATGAAATATACTCAAAACTGTTTGGCATTTAAGTTATTTCCAGTAGTGGTCGTTGTTAAAATTGAAATCGGAGTCAGGTGACCGCTGACATGTGATCACATGATCTCCACATATCACGCGGCGCGTTTGAACGTTCAAACGGAGAGAAGACGCACAGAAGCAAAAGCCTCTAACCCAAAATAATAATATTTCTCTTCCAGCATTAAGAGCAGCGAATCCTGCCTCTTCAGCTCACTTAGACACACACAGGTTGTGTGTATTTAACAAAAACATGCTATGTGTCTTTGTAGGGATTAGGGTGGTGTGCAATTACTGCCTGTTGTGAATGATCACAATTTTGTTGTGCGATAGTTTTTTTTTTTTGTAAAGAATTGAAACGACATCCTACACTAAATTAAACGTGACTCTTTTTGACCTTTCTTGATTTTTTTTCTTCTCATTCTGTCATTTTTCCGACATGCTTTACTATTTATTTTTATTACTTTTACAACAGAGCCACATTTTTGTAACTCAAATCCCTTTTATGACTTCTCAATTATTTTCTGGCACATCATCTTCCACGTTACCAGTGCGTATCAAATTACACACAGAGGATCATTTCAACACAAAAGAATTGGTTTGGTTGGTTTCACTTGACTCAACATCGTAATATGTGGTAGGAGGACGATTACGTGTTTTCCCACGTGCCTGGAATGTTTCATCCTCTGCGCGTTTAGGATTGCTAACCGCCCCGCTGGGTTCTGGGGGATCACGTGGTCAGCGGGGGGGGGGGGGGCTCGCCGCTTTGATCGCGGGGTGTCACCAAGCGTTCGGCCGCGAAAATGACGGAGACGGTCCAGAGAGGATGGAGATAGTTTCAGTGTTCTGTGTCTCCTCCAGGGTGTCGGGGGGCCTCATGTCTCCAGGGATGAAGGGGACAGGGACGCCGCCGCCTCCTCCTCTTCCTCCTCCTCCTCCTCTGGAGAAACAGCATGTCCACCCTCAGCACAAGCCCTACTCTCACTATCACCACCATCAGTCTGCAAACGACGGTAAGGCCCACTCACGGACATCTGGCATTGGAAATGTTCATTTAGCCTCTTCGATACAGTACATCCTGCAGGCGACCCAGCAGCACGCAGCCTGAGCAGGACTCTTTACGTGCACATTGCAGCGCCCCCTGTGCAACCTTCTTGAAAACACTCGCTGCACAAGCAGACCCAGGTGAAACGGCTCAGAGGGAGGAAGTTGCATGCAGCTGCGTAGCTCCGCCAGAGCAATTTTAGGACAGAGGGAAGGTTAGAGTCGTGGAGTGTGTGTGTGTGTGTGTGTGTGTGTGTGTGTGTGTGTGTGTGTGTGTGTGTGTGTGTGTGTGTGTGTGTGTGTGTGTGTGTGTGTGTGTGTGTGTGTGCACGCCGGCAAACCGCACGCCGGAAGTCTTTTTCCTGAGCTGAATTAGCCCAACAAAACGCTGGCTCATGTGTTCCTGCGTCTCAGACTCAGCTGTCACTCCACAGCCTTTTTCCACTAATGCCTTAAACACTGTTTTCCTTGTGAAGATCTACACACAGACGTCTCGCTAACCACGCTGCGGTCGGGGGGGGGGTTGCGTAACAGCGCCGCGGGCAAGGCTGCGTTCCCATCAGTCCTGTGGTCCAAACTGAGACGATGGGGATAAATGTTACATACTATGTGGCTGGAGCAGTTAGCACAAAAACAGATACGACATTGTCTGAATTTAAGTTTCATCCGGGTGGAGCGGATCCTCGCGGACGCCGTCGGGCCTCTTGGTGCGTTTCTGCTGCTTTGTGCTGAGACGTCTTCCCTCATTTCCCAGAATACCAGGGGAGCTTTCAGAGCTGCTTCCATTTCGCAGACTCGTACAGGATGGAGACGGCGGCCGGCGGCGTCCACGTCCCAGGAGACCCTCACGCCTACGCGTCTCCCCACCAGCACAACGGCTACCACATGTCGCCCGGCAACGCCGGCGCTGCAGGTGAGACGGTTTCACTGTTCACCTCCACGGTTTTTTAATATGTGTATATATAAACAAACTGCTCTTTAAATTGCGTCTGTTCCAGGCTTCAGCCTGACCCAGGAGCTTCAGGGCTGCCAGTTCTCCGGCCCGGAGGAGAGCATCTTCTTCCAGGTGGGCAACTTCGACCGGGGCCTGAGCCACATGCCCTCCGTGTACGCGGAGACATAAGACGCCTCAGCGCGACTGCCGTCCTCCCCCGAGTGGATCCCCTCGTCCCCTGCCTTAAATGTCAGAGGGACGGAAAACCGACGAGTACTGCAATCTGATTACCTGTCTTATTTACAAAAGTAGGTTCCCCACATTGAGCCTCTGTGTGAATGAGGACGTCCCAACGGTCAAAAGAAATCACACAAAACCCATTTTCAATCGGAGGTTTTTAAAAGTTCCATATAATTTCTTAAACTCAGCATTTTTAGCATTAATATATACATTTCAAACACAAAACTGGTGAATAGAAATTGAATGTCTTCCTTCTTGTTTCTAATTTACATGTTTCAATCTATTTTAGACTGAAGTGCTGAAAAGAATATATAATTTTGCAGTGTTTTGGCAGTGGAAAGTTTATTTCCGTATTTTGTTGTTTTATGGAGGGGAGGTATCTTTGGAGAAATCATTAATTCTGCAGCGAGGCAGAAAGAAAAAATATATACTTTTACTATTGTTATGTATAAAATGTACAGTTTGTTTACAGCAATCATTTGAATATGTCATTTCTCAATTTAAGAAATAAATAATTGAATGATCATGTCTTTTTAAACCATGCATTTGACACTTGATATAAAATAAATGCAGAAAATGCAGTGAACTTAAATGGTCCACATCACCGTAGCAACATGTTGCTCCCTCTGGTGGACGGAACCGAGTACTGCAGACGGAAAACAATCCCCCAAACGAGGCCGTGCTGCCTCTTATTTCTGCTTCTTCTTGTTGACGTAGCTCTGATAATAGAAGTTACTGAAGAGGATGACGAGCACGACGCAGTAACCGAACACCGCCGCGTTCATGGAGTCGGGGAAGTCGCACTCGGTGAACAGGTTGTAGCCGGAGTGCACGAGGAACAGGAAAAGCTGCACCTGCAAAGTCATTTCGGGGAGAAAGTTCGGTTCAGATCGGTTTACGTCAAAAATAAAAAATAAAAACACGTCACAAAATCTCGGTCACAGTTGATTCGCACGCAACCCGCTCACCAGCTGCAGGGAGGTGAGGTATCTCTTCCACCACAGGTACTTCTGCATGTGGGGGCCGAGCGCCGCCAGGCCGTAGTACGAGTACATCACCAGGTGAATGAAGGTGTTGACCAGGCAGATGAAAAACGCTGCAGGAAGGGAACAGAAGCAGTTTGTGACACACATCATGCAAAAAGTGTTGCCAGGAGACGGCGGCAGTTTGTGGAGGTATGTCGAAGAACAAAGGGAGTTATGCCATACTTTAGATTATCACATCAGTATATTATCTGCCTGCACGTCATGGACAAAGATTTCCCGGTAGATCACAACAAGAATGCTGTAAAACGGCATCCTGATGCATGTCACAGGTTAAAAAAAAAAAAGTATAGTATATGGTAGTTCAGTAAGTCATAGGATAGTAAATTGATCATAGCATCTTGGGTCATAAAGAAATGTGGGTCATAAATATGTGCGCTATATAATTACATATATATATATATATATATAAAATCATGTCAGAAAGGTTACACTGTAGTAGGTTATAGATGGACTTACTATATAGTATTGTAAAAGTTGGTAGTACAGCATGTAACAAATAGTATATCTTAAATAATAATTCTATACCATGCCATTAATAATGTAATCGATTTCCTAGAAAGTACTCGTATTGTGTCAGAGTACGCGAGAGCAGCTCAGTGAGTCCTACGCAAAGTGTTACAAAGGTCACGAGCTGCTTGTGTGTGAATTTGGTTACGGAGCCGGCGTGCGTGTTTAAACTTGTGCGGCATCAAGCGCAGGAGAATGACGCAAAAAGCCAGCAGAGGTTGCAGAGGCGTTCTGCGAGCTCTGGGACGTTCAGGCCCCACGAGGCGGTTTAATTGGGCTCTCGCCGCCGTAACGCAGAAGGACCACAGGGCAAATAAAAGGACAACGAAACGACTCGTGATTGCCAACGGAGGTCAGAAAAAGATAAACCAGCAACTCTGTCTTAATATTTTACGACTTCCTGAATCATCTGAGTGCAGCACTTAATCCAAAGTCCATCTGTTCCAAAAGTTACATATTAAAACTCAACAGGAACCCTAAAAAAAAAGAAGATGCATATCAACGCACATTTCCAAACAAAACAATCGTATGTACTTTGCACAACAGAGTAATAAGTCGGCCGTGTTGAGAAACATTTAGACAGTCATCGGACTCAACACAACGGACCGGAGGAGTCGACTTACACTGTCCGCCGGCCACGTACTTGATGCCCGCCCACCAGTTGAACATCAGGGGCCCGTGGTGGTAGACGTGGAGGAAGGTCAGCTGGTTGTTCTTCTTCCTCAGGATGAAGAACATCTGCAAGGATTTTTTTAGAAACAATATATAAATTAATAAAAAAGTTGTTTTGTTGCTTCAACTGTGCACCCTGACGACGTCAACTTCGCCAACGCCGGCGAGCGTTCCAGCAGTCAGTCACGCACCGTGTCGGCGAGCTCGATGATCTTGGAGAAGAAGAACCACCAGCAGGCTTTGGCCATCTGCAGGGAGGGAAACCATGTTGGAATGAGAAGGGGGGCGAGGGGGGAGGGGGGGGTTGTGTCATTGTGTCTTTTTTTTTGTGTTCACCCTCAGCGGCAGCGGCTTGGTGCTGTAGTCCACCGGCTGGCACAGGAGGCTGTAGTTGGAGAGCCAGGACGTGACCAGGATCTGGCACAAACATTCAGATGGTTACTTCGCCGTATGAATCGCCATCGACCTGATCCTCCTTGTACTTAAAAAAAAAGAAGCACCTCGTAGAACATGTAGGCCGACAGGCCGACCATGGCGAAGTTGTAAAAGAGCAGGGCGCCTTTGAGGTCGAAGGGTTCTCTGTGTCTCATCAGGCGAGGGCCGGCCCAGACCACGAAGAGGTACGCCAGGAAGATGAGCGCCACTGGGACGGGCGAGTAGACCAGCAGCCACTGGTCCGTCCTCTTGTCTGGAGACGCCACAGAGCTTTGCGTCAGGGATTTATCACGTCCACACGCACACATCGCAGGACGCCACAGTTTGCATCCTTATGCGAGCTGGTGTCACTTTTATTTATTTTTTCAGTCTGGGGTTACTGGTACGACACTGGGAGACACTGGGAGTCTAAACCAGCTCCACAATGAAAGCTTCCCCTCTCCCTTAGAAGATAATAGCTTTTTTTTTTTTTTAAGTGTCATGGTGGCCCAACGTGGAACTGGCCCACAAAGCAGTCATTGTCAAGACGTCGAGAGCACATCTGCATCTCTCAGACACACACACACACACACACACACATACATAGGAAAAGACAACAAACGCACAAAGTCTTGTTGTTCAGAGCGAACTGTAAAAACGGGAAGAAACAAAAAAAATCATCACCATACCTCCGCTTTCCACTAATGTCTGGTGCAGGGAGACGACGCTTTGCCACGCTGAAGCCATCTGGAGACGTCAAGAAAGTCAACGAGGAAGCAGGAGGCACAAAAAAACCATAAACCAACAAACAAACAAACAAACGTAAGACATTTAAAGATGAACACATTCTACTCACCGTCGTTTCCCTCGCTGGAGCCTGCTAGCCTAAATTCACCTTGCGCTGCCGGAGCCTCAGGTTTTATTTTTTTTTTTCTTCTTCCGTCGATGAATGAATGAAGGGCGGGTTCGGAGACGGAGAGACGCGGAACCGAGTCGAGTGGATTAAAGTTAGTAAAGCGAGTAAACCTGCCGCACGTGGGGAGCTACAATGGCGAGTTGTCTCCCATGCGGTTAAGTTTGAAAGAGAGCGCAGCAGAAAGTCCTGACAACTGATTTTAATCACTTCCTGTTTGTCTTCACTTCTGCGTTTGGGTTTTTTCTTTTTTTTTGGGGAGGTGGGGTCGGGAGTTGACAGAATCAGCGTGTTGTTGCGGGCGGCGGCCAGCGAGAGGCGCTGTTTCCCGCCACGACGTCACCGTCTGTCGCCGTCACTGTTTGAGCTCATTATTCCACGTCTGTCTGTACATGTTTTTCATTCGGTAAAATCACTCTAAAACACTGACAGGCGGATAAACCACTGAATTTAAATGATTATTGATATTTAAATGATATTGTATGGTATATTGTATATGGTATTTTAAATTAGCCCGTGAAGCTGCAACATTAAATTGAAGGTTCATTGAAATCTATCAATCTAAAATATGATTTATCATAGGGGCTCATTTTATTTTTCGCTGGAGAAGTATACACGTATATATTAACGGCGACACTCTTGTTTATTCAAATTTCATTTTGAATGCAGTACTTTTCATTGTAAGTCAGGAAAGTCGGGAAATAAGTATTGAGAACTTACTTTGACATTATCACATAAGTCATTTAAAAAAAACGCACACTAATAATTAAAGGTTAGTCGTTAGAAACTGTAAAAAGCTTAACTACGTCATGTGATGTGCTACTTCATTACCCTTTATGAAATAAAATATTGCTGTGAGCACAACAGCAAATTGCATAGGAGCATTCTTGCTCAGGAATTCAAATTATTGTCGCTGGTCGCGACTTTACACCTCAGCTGTCCAGACACGTAGTTCTCTTTGTTCCTGCAGACATTCCACACACAAGCAAACGCAGAGCACTCACATTCGACACAGGATCTTAACTGTGCGAAGCATCTTTGCCTTCATGATGAGCGATGAGCAGCAACGGAAGCAAAGTACAGTGCGGACGCCCCTAGTGGACACTACCGGGTGCTGCAGACACGGCAACGAGGCCGTGCTGCGTCTTATTTCTGCTTCCTCTTGTTGAGGTAGCTCTGAAAGTAGAAGTTACTGAAGAGGACGATGAGCGTGACGCAGTAACCGAACACCACCGCGTTCATGGAGTCGGGGAAGTCGCACTCGGTGAACAGGTTGTAGCCGGTGTGCAGGAGGAACAGGAGGAACTGCAGCTGGGAAAGTCAGCCGGAGGGGGAGGGAGGGGGTCAGGTTCAGTTCAGATGTGTTTACCGGGCAAATAAATAAATATCACGGTTCTTCACTCACCAGCTGCAGGGAGGTGAGGTATCTCTTCCACCACAGGTACTTCTGCATGTGGGGGCCGAGCGCCGCCAGGCCGTAGTACGAGTACATCACGGTGTGAACCAGCGTGTTGACCAGGCCGATGAAAAACGCTGCAGGAAGTGAACATGAGACAACGACCCTTTGCAGTAGTAAATGAGCACATCGACATTAGAACAAGGCTAAAAAAAAAAATTGTTTGGGTTTCGGCAATTGGAAACATTTAGAGGTCGTTGTCGTGACTGAATGGGTCGACTTACACTGTCCGCCGGCCACGTACTTGACGCCCGCCCACCAGTTGAAGATCATGGTGCCGTGGTGGTAGATGTGAAGGAAACTCAGCTGGTTGTTCTTCTTCCTCAGGATGAAGAAGATCTGGGAGCACAGGAGGCCGCTACAGGTTTGAATTCTGCATCCTGAATTCCACTGAGGCTACCGGCGTTCTAGCAGTCACGCACCGTGTCGGCGAGCTCGATGACCTTGGAGAAGAAGAACCACCAGCAGACGCTGGCCATCTGGGGGAAGGTTGAAACGTGGGTTTGTTACATATTGTTCCGTCTTGGAAGCAGGTTGATTTTAACGTTGATCGTGCGGCTCGTTCACCCTCAGCGGCAGCGGCTTGGTGCTGTAGTCCACCGGCTGGCACAGGAGGCTGTAGTTGGAGAGCCACGACGTGACCAGGAACTGGCACAGAAATCAGCAAAAACATTCATACGCAACACCACCAGCATAAGAACAGAGATCACAATGTGTGAAACTAAACATTTGCATCCTCCCCGTGCTCACGGTGGGTCAGATTATTAACAAGCACCTCGTGGAACATGTAGGCCGACAGGCCGACCATGGCGAAGTTGTAAATGACCAGGACGCCTTTGAGGTCGAAGGGTTCTCTGTGTCTCATCAGGCGAGGGCCGGCCCAGACCACCAAGAGGTACGCCAGGAAGATGAGCGCCACTGGGACGGGCGAGTAGACCAGCAGCCACTGGTCCGTCCTCTTGTCTGGAGACGCCACAGAGCTTTGCGTCAGGGATTTATCACGTCCACACGCACACATCGCAGGACACGTCTCTGTGTCCATTATAAGACCTGATTGCAGTTTTTTTTTTTTTTGTTGTTTGCTCCAATAACCTGTTTGGCAAGTTAAGAAGTTCAACCGTCTAAAAAGTGGCCCTGGAAACTTATCACGTGACAAGCTACAAAGCAGGCATTGTGAAGAGAAGCCCCACATCTGCAGCCCCCCCAACCACCCACGCACACACACACACAGTTGGACAGGGGGTTTCTTCGATGAAGTAAATATTTTATTTAGTTTACTGTATGTTAACACGTTCATTTGGGAAACATCATCTCACCTCCATTGTCCACTATCCTCTGGTGCACTGAGAGGACACGTGACCACGCAGAGTCCATCTGAAAACAATCCATCAGAAAGACATGTTCATGGAGAAAGAAGTAAAACGTCTAGATGCATTCAACATGCAACAATGTACCCGGCGGTGCACACCTCGCTGCCGGCGGTGTCAACGGCGAACCTCCGAGCCGGAGAACCTTTGGACGCCGAGGTTATCGATTGATAATAAGTGGTAGCAAAGTTCAAACCTGTGAAAGCAGTGAATGAGGACCGACTGGAGCAACCGGCTGGGCCGGAAAGGCCACCCGAGGAGACGGAACAAAACCAGGGCGAAAGAAATGCACACGGTGCGTCATTGGAGAGACGATCCGAATCGCTGCTCCCAATGGTCTTTGTGCTGAGATACGATCAGTTGGACGTCACGTGTTCAGCACAGCCAGGGGGCGCTGTTTCCCGCCATAAGGGGACCGACTTTTAGTATTTTTTCATTTGAATTCTTAAATACATACACACACATCAACGAAAGGATGATTTTCTTTGCCATATAACCATAATAACAACATCATAAATATTGTTGTTTGGTGGATGAACATACATAGTTTATACTGGGTCTTTTTCTTGTGTTTGGGCTTTATTATCAAAAGTTAATTACATTCATGGCGAAATAAAAACACGTATACACACTGCTGGTAAAACAAGAAGACTGGCCGTGATCGTGAAACATCTTCTGCAAAGGGGTCACTGGAAATCTAATTACACAGCTGATCGACCAGAAGTCCCTGCAGGAACACACGATGCTTAAAACATTAAGATTCCTGCTTCACGTGGCTGAAGAAGGCGCTGAGGCAGAGCTGTCTGCTGCCGCTGTCAGCCGCACTCAGTTTGGCTTTTTTGGAGGTCTGTTGATTCTTTTTCTTCTTTGTGCCAGTGCAATTTTGCCTTTTCCCGCCCTAATGAGACAAGAAGAGACAAAGGATAAAAGGTGGAATCTGAATTTATTACACACACACACACACACACACACACACACACACACAAAGAGAAGCATGTATACTTACATTGCAGCTTTGCTCCTTTTCACTGTCCACAGAGTCACAAAGCTTCACAATCTGCAGGAGAATTAACATGTTGATCTCACGGTAAAGCAGATGTGCGCGCTCACAACTTCCTGGAACAAACTCAACTTTCGCTCAGGTCACGCCCGCCTCATGAAAAAAAAAACAACAATGAAAAACCTTTTTCACTCCCGTGGACACGGCAGCTTCCCGGAGAGCCGACCCGCTGAGCCACCGGGCGTCTTCAGTCTGCGTTTGTGCGGCGGCGTCCTCCAGGCGCACGCGGTGGACCACGTACGTCTGGTGGATGTGGGAGAAGATGTGAAGCACCTGAAAAACGGACAGTGACCGTCAGTGACAGAAGGGAAAAAGGTCGGAGCGTTAAAGGTGTGCGTGATAAGAGAGGCGGGTGACGTCGAGCTTTACCTCCCCCGCGTACCGGAAGAGGCTTTCTGTCACATCGGTTGCCAGCAACCCGGCGATCTGAGCGCGCAGAGCCGCCTTGTCCTTCGACTCGCAGCTCTTCTCCCCCTGCAGGAGACTCGGAAACTCCCACAGGCCCGCCAGCAAACCTGTCGGATTAACAAAAGGATCAGTTCTCAACAGGTTTGGCGGATGTTAATTGTAGGTTTAATTCATCATGTTGATGCTTGTGATCATGGCGGCCGAGTCTGAGACACACCGACCTTTGCTCGGCCTCCGTGTGAGCAGGTACTCGTCCGCTCCCTCCGCGCCGCGTCTCGTCACCACGCAGGTCAGAGTTCGCTCCGCGCGAGGCGGCTTCTTCGACGGCTTCCTCGGGAAGTTCTGAACCCCCAACGCGTCGTCCCAGGGCTCGGAGGGACACAGCGGGCACGTCTCGCTGCTCGCTGAGCGGGAGGAGAAAGTGCATCCATTCGATTGAGCTCGGACTTTATAGGAGGTGAGAAGCGCCGATGTACTCACCGCAGTCTTCGATGTCGGGCAGCGCGCGCGGCTCCCTGGGGTTTTTCTTTCCCTTTCCATGAACCTGTACATTCACACACAGGAGCACATACACAGACGAATCCCACATGATCCCACAATCCACATGATTCAAAGTGTTTATAATGTATTTGAACACTTCTGCTAGCATTAGCTTGGCTCACCTGGCGGTAGGAGTGGCAGTGGGACCGTACGGGACATTGGCTGCACGCGGGGCCTCTAGGGGAACAAACTCGGGCTCCCAGCTCCATCAGGGCTTGGTTAAAGTCTCCGGGCCTCTCGGGGTCCACCAGTGTGTTGGCAAGTCTCCTGAAATAGAGATGAAAAAAGAAGAAAAAAAAAAAGCACATTTGCAGTAGGAATTCATTGCTGCAGATTGAACGAAGATCATAATTGGACTCGTATAAATTATGTTTTTCTCATTTTATATTTTTGAAAAAGGACTTGTTTTACATATAAATATATTTGATCTAATAAAATCTCAAATCTGTTGCCTTGAAATCATTTAATACAACAGAGATGTCCTTTTCCAGACAGAATCTGAAGTGGAGCCTCACCAAAGAGCCTCGGTCACCGCGGGACTCGTGCTGTCGGCTCCGATGGCCCTCAGGCGACACAGCACCCGAACCACGTTGCCGTCCACCGCTCCGGTAACCTAGGCAACAGAGATCCTGGTGGTCATGAATGGGGGGCCGGGGGTCGTTGAAGCTGTCGGGGGGGGGGGCGTTAAAGAGTTCTCGCTGTGCTCTGTAGAAACACACCTGGCCGAGAGCAATGGAGCCCACGGCTGCAGCCGTGTAGCGTCCCACGCCGGGCAGCTGTTTCAGCAGGCTGTCCACCGTGCGAGGCATCCGTCCCTTAAGCTCCGACACCACCTGCGACGGATAAAAACAAACAAATCAACGACCTGCTCCCATATGTCACATTGTAATTGTTCTCTACATAAACAACACGTACCTTTTGAGCCCCTTCATGCAGTCTTCTCCCTCTGGAGTAGTAGCCGAGCCCCGCCCACATCTGGTTCACTTCCTGCACATGGATGAGAATCAATAAATTAAGATTAAAATCAACGCTATTGGAAAATCCCTGTCATGTTCATGGACCCCCCCCCCGTGATCATCACCTCCAGCGTCGCGGCGGAGAGATGCTGCACCGTGGGCCACCGCTGGGACACAAAAGGATAGGAGGAGTTTAGATCGGTTGATTACAGTTAATGCACCCCGAGGACAAAGACGCCCACCTTCATCCACTTGTTGTAATAGTCTATTACTGTGGCAACTTGGGTCTGTTGCAGCATGACTTCTGAAACCCAGACTAGACAAAAAGAAAACAGAAAAAATGTTTTTTTTAAAGAAGTGTCGGGATTGTTGAATGCGTGAAACCATCTTCTCTCACCTGCGTATGTCCTGATGTTGAGGTCTGACTCCGTCACAGCCTGTAAAAGAAGCACATGGAGCAGTTAAGGAAGTCAGCATTGTTTTGGTATGTAAATAATTAAAGGCAGGGCAGTATAGTTGGGAAGTAGTTAATACACAAGTTATAAACAAGTACCTCTTACTTACACTACTAAAATCTGAACTTTGCGTTTAATAGTTCATCTTATTATATTTCAACAAAACCATAAGGGGTCAGATACACTCTTACAGAAAATATACATTAGTTTAATTTAATATTACTTTGTAATCCTTGTTTATTTATATAACTTTTAGTATTTTTTTAGCGATGGGATTCAAAAACAAAATAGAACCATGAAATTGGACAAAAATGTCTGAATCAAAACTCACCAACAACACCTGCTGTATAATGATGCATAATTAAAACCGGTCTCTAAAACCCCAAAATCTGGGATTTAAGAAGACAAACTTTCTTGTCGAAAACGGTGGGAGAAATGTTTTCCTTCTTTACCAGCGTCCTCCATGGAAGTTCCCTCTTGTTATTGTCGTACCAGTGGAGCAGCTGAGCGCGCAGCGGCTCAACATCAGCCGCAGGATGGATGCTGTGACGCAAGCACGGCGGCGAGGAGGCGTTCAGGGGTCCTTCTGGAGGATAGGAAAAAAGAAACAGGTCATTTCTGGGAGCTGTACACTAAATGAAAAGACTTTCTCAAACGGTCTCCAATTGAGACGAAGAAACACGCCCCAGTGATTGTATGTTACGAGCTTCCATGTTATCTGACTGTTTGCCAAAATATTTTGTAGTTGAACAACATGAGCTTGCAACGTGCCTTCTTTCGCAGCCTTGTTGGACCTTTTCCGCTTTGGTTTGGCCGCTTCCGACGCCTCCAGTCCGGCTCTCTTTCCGCTGCGCACCGCTGAACGCAACCTGCTCATTTTAAAACACGCCGTGACTTAATTCACGGACATATTTACACCTATTTATTTACTCCACGGAGTCGTTTCTCCTCGCGCCAACTTCGATGACGCGCGGCGGCTGTTCATCCAATCAGCTGAGAGGACACAGCGGAAGAACATCGTACGTCATCTCCGGTGTGAGGGTCACGATATGAAATACGCGAAGGCGGTTTGCGTGATTGTCTCAGTTGATGATCATTATAACTGGATTAGACGAAAGTTATTTTATTAGTTTGTATTACAAATAAAGTGAAGTAATTTCTTATGAAAAAGTGGGAAATAATAATAATGATTGTTGTAGAAATTGGTCCTATAATTTAGGAAACCTGCACAAGAAATGGGCATATATACAGAGGCATAGGTATTCTTTTTAAATTAGATAACATGTAAAGTCCAAATGAATAAACACAGAATTGAAAAAAACTAAACCAAAATTGTTAAGAATCAATCAAAACAAATTCGTTTTTATTTACATCATTAAAATAAAGTTGTCTTGTCAGCCTTCTGAGTGGTCCCCGTCTCAAACTGGAAATCAAAAATTGACAAGAAAAAAACAAACAAACAATGATTCTCATATGAAACCAGCAACCGCTGAAACGATCATTTGAATGGCCTTAATGAACAAATTACCTTCAGTTATGTTAACCTTGTTGGTGAGCAGGATTTCTGCTTGGCTTTCATCCATGTTCATGTACAAAGTGTCAGTCTGGTTCTGTCGAAAAAAAAAGGGGATTAAATCCTACAAGCAGTTTTCCTACTGACCTGATATCTGACGCTATTGCAGGGACGTGATTAAAGCTCACCATGAAGGCCTCAAACAGTGTGCTGCCGATGCCTCTCTGCACATGTCCCTCAATCGCCGGGTATGAGCGGATAAAGTGCTGGAGGGAGATGCAAGAATGTATGAAAGTGTGTGTTTCCGTGTGTGCGTGTGGATGCGCAGCGTCTGAAAGTATAGCCTATACCTCTAATGCCAGGCTGGCTTGTATCTGAGCATCGGCGTGATCTCTGTTTCCCATTGTGTACAGGAGATGTCGGATCACACCGAGAGAGAGAAGCTCACGAGAAAGCTCGTCACTGTCTTTGGCCAGCAAGCTTCAACACATTCAGAAATAATACACTGAGATCATTAATGGTACTAACACATTTTCTGTTATGTAGCTTATCATTAATTACAGTTATAACGGACGAATATGACACACCGTATAGCTTTAGCCGCAGCAGCTTGTTGCACGAACACAGGAAAAGTTCCAGTCATCTTGATCATCTCAGATTCTGATGGGATTGTACGAAGCCACAAAGTATGGGGGGGATGGTACAGTGGAAAATTACAATTTTTTTTAGAAATTGCATGAATATAGGTTTACCATGGGTGTTCCTTAAAGACTAAAGTATACCTTCCATATGGTTCTGCACTTCTTCTTTCGGCCTCAGCAGAGTCACCAGTCCATTGAGCAGCAGCGGCCTCACGTCGCAACGCTTCAGGTCTAAGATCAAATGTATGGCTGCCAGAGAAGAGTGTTACACGCAATATCAAACGGTGTTACATATGGCAGGATCATCTGCCTCAATACTACAATGGTCATTTTCAAGAAATAATTAAAAAATATAATTTATCAACAGTAAAGGTTTAACCGCCACGTATGTTTGGTTTTAACGTATTTTCCCAGCTCACCTTCATTCTGGACCTCCGGGTGCAGGGACCTCAGCATATTCAGCAGAGGTTCCACAATGCTGCAATGGGCTGTTTTCATTTGGCACTGTGAGAGACGGTAGCTGGAGAACTCATATTTCGACACATTTGTTATATATATATTTGTTACATCTTTGAAATTTTGTCACATGTACCTGGACTAAGTTGTGCAGCGCCAGCTGCTGAGCTTTGGGGGACGTGCAAGCCATGAGAGCAATCAGACCTTTGTAGATTTGGTTTTGATATTTGGGGTTTCCATGGGAGATGGACTCCAGGAGGGTACCGGCCTTCTCTTGGGTTTCACATGTATTTGACTTAGCCAGGCACTCTGCTATGGCTGTCACACCTGTAAGAATGTGACAAAAAAGAGATGGGTATTGGTAAAATACTTATGTCATCTGCCTTTTAGGTATAAACATATAGTTTAAAAAAACAAAAACAGCTGTATCGTATCATAATGAAACGTATCGATAGTGAACATGTAAGTGGGCATGTATGTGAGAATGGCAATGTAATTCTAAAATGTGTAAACCCACGCATGTTATTTCATTCTTGTGTGCATCTATTTTTGTTGTTAAGTCCTTAGTCATTTGAATAAGAAAATGCTTTTTTTTACCATGGCCTTCGCAGATAATCTCTTTGTACTTGCGACCAGCATTTGACACGGCGAGCAGAAGACAAAGGGCCTCCGTCTTCTCCTCCTCTTTGCTCCGAGAGTGGCCCAAGATCTCGAGTAGCGTGAGAACACCTCCATCCTCCAGGAATTCCATCACGTACTGATCACTAAAAAAGTGGGCCGAAGAACAAATCTGCACGATTGGTCCCACGTGCAGCCTCACGACTGATCACGATCATCAGTTTAATTCCACTCACTGGCTCGATGCAGAGAGGAAAACCCCAATCGCTTTAAGTTGTATTCCCAAGAACGTTCCAAACGTGTATCTAAATATTCTTTTAAGGACTGGATCACAGGAAGTATATGCAACATAGTATACTGTGTGCACAAAACATATGAATAAGAAAAATCATTTTTTAAATTAAATTGTAGGTATTTAGTCTTGTCAGCCCCTGAATCTCATAAGTCGTGCTGTCACCTTGTTAAAAGTACAGTGTGCAGAATAAACACACATGAATTAGACCTTGCATGTGTTAGTAATCGTTCCTTAGAAATACATTGTTTCTGTTGACGTTTCTGCTCTTATGCTCGAACAAGGATACGTGAGTTTCATCCAGGTGGTGAGTCGAGCCAGAAACAGGCTGGCCACCTGCGCGAACTCCAACTCCAGCTCGAACGACGTCTTCCCAGAGTTTTGAGCCAGGAAGGTGTTCAACATGCGGCCGCGGACCGCCCTGTCCCCGCGGTCCCACTCTCGAAGAAAACTCAGCACTTGGCCGATGTTCGCCGGGTCTTTCTGTGTTGACATTGTGTCTCTTCCCGTCCTGCGCCTTTAATAGTTCGATTAAAGGAGTTTCATAGCTGGATTTGCTCCTTAGCTTCCCCCCGCTAGCTTCGTTTATAGCGGCTAGTAAACGGTTGCTTAGCAACGCACTCACAATGTCCGCATGGGTATCTTGGAGAAATTCAGAAATGGAAATTTCTGAATTTGATGTAGTGTTTTGGTCGTTTTGAAGTCATACCGTCATGTGTACATCTATTCTTTATCGATATTTTTGAGTAGGTATTCAAACAATTAGAATGACATTTTCCCTTATAAAAGCAGTTTGCGTACGTTTACCGGAACTCGGCTCTTATTTTGAAGTCAGTTGGTGCTCTTACTGTCCAGTACACGCGCGCACATGGAGGTTGACCCGACCGCAGCCCATTTCCAGTTTCACTATTCATTTCATCAATGAAAACAACCTTCCCCCCAGAAGCTTCCAATGAGACAAATACATATAAATGTTCCCTGACCTATCGTCTTTAGGGCAGATATAGTATCCTTAGTGGAAGAAAGAAATCACTTGAATTTTTAAAATATCATTTAAGTGTATTTTCACAATTTCTTTTTTATACATACATTCAGAATGCAGTTCTTCAAAACTGGTGCAATGTTCATATATTCCCTTTTAAATGGTTCCCTTGTGGAGAAGATTAGAAAAACACAGTTCATTAAGGCATTTTTTGTCACATTGCATCTCTTTAACTAAAAAGAAGCATCAATTCAGGGTTGTTCCTCGTAAATTTAGATGGAGAAAATATCAGAGACACAGGACGACACATAAATAATACATACATAATACAATACTGCCAAATAAGTAGGCCTATATTACAAACAAAACAGGTACTATTGCCCCAGGTCCAATTAGTTACAGCCTTGTCTTAACACCTTTGGATAGGAAACATACAATAAACTATTCTATCCTGTCAAACCACCAGGTGGAAGAAACAGGGATTTTGATCCGATGGAGGTTTGCTGCCCTCCGGAGGCTGTTTCCCGGTAAATGCGCTTATTTTTCCGGAAAGATAAAGAAGGAACATCTCGGCGCAGTGAAAAAAAAAACCCCACTACATAACATAGTAAAGTACGTGTGTACCGTTGTAATAAAATATCACACACATGACATGTGCACAGAGACACTTTAATCTCCCCGAGGCACTTTTAATCCGCCCAAAAAACGCGGCTGTCGCTCCCGCGAGGAGCGACACTTCTTCGGATCACGGACGACTGATTCATCGCAACGTTTTTATTTTATTTAACATTTTAGACAACATCCGAGACAATTCCTAGCAGCTGTAACCGAGTATTTCACATTATTAATAAGCAGCGTGCTGGTTTTTTTTACTCCCGTGAATAATGGCTGATGGAAGAACACAGGGAGGGTGACAATGACGGGGGGGAGAAAGGAAGGAACGAAGGAAGGAAGGGGAGGGGAACTGACATTAAAGCAACACAACAAGGAAACTACACCGCACCGCCTCGGACGCCTTCATTTTATGTGTGTTTTGTAATAACAGCCCAAGTGGCGTCTGTGGAAGCGGCACCGGGGTTCGAACAGGCGGACTCGAGACTCCGGAGGGGCAAAAGGAGCCGCTGGGTTTTTTTTACACCGAGTGGGATTTAAAGGCGCTCTCCGTCGCTCATGGGTGAGAGTGAGGAAGCCATATGTTTAATTGTAATTCCGAGGGGACATTAACAGAGGTCGGCGTGGGACACTAGGCCTCTTCTGGCGGAGAGAACGGCGTCCTGATGGAGGGTGGAAACAAAAGGCCGACCGCTGTAGCTTAGCCGCAATTAACGGAATTTCAATTTAGATTATTTCTTTTGCCTTTTTTGGCCCCTTGAGATTATTTAACCACGATGTGGAGCTGCTATCGTTTTAGCATGCTGCAATTATGAACGATGCTGACTGCCATTACAGTGCAGCTTTCATTATGAAGTCATTATAATTATGATATTGGTCATTTGCATTGGCTTTGTTTCTGGGGTTTAGCTATGATATACAGATGTTATATGCTGACAGCCAGATGCTCAGGCTAATTATGAAGCCATTGAGCGATATGACTTTTTGACAAGAGGCTGAAAGCAGCATGCACAAGCATCACAACACGGATTATGACTTTTATTATTAGCATCGCACCCACATACTACACCAGCAGACCTCAGCCCATTAGGATCCATTGATGTGTGTGTGTGTGTTCTCAGACTCGGAGCCGCTCAGTTCTCCACAGGTGGTGGAGGATGGAGGGGAGGAGGACGAGGAGGAGCTGAGTGGAGGAGAGGAGGCGGACCTGCGGTGCAGCTCCGGCCGGGGCTCCCTGCTGACCCGGAGGGGCATCACCCTGAGAGTGCTGCTCAAGGACGGCCTGGTGGAGCCGGGGGACGGCGTGCTGGCAATCCACTACTTGGTAATGACGCACACGAAAGCTGGGGTGCGGTGAGAATGTTTGTGGTGTGCGCAGAGCGGTGGCTTCTCAGGGAGGAGCAAAAACTGGCACGCGCGTCCGGTTTGGTTAAAACAACAAAAAACAAAACAAAAAAATGTCTTTCCCACTCTGTCGTCTCAGGGCAAGAACTTTGTAGGAGACCTGTTGAATGACGGGAAGATCCGCTGGGTGGAGACCGGGCAGATCTTCAACTCCCCGAGCGCCTGGGCGACGCACTGCAAGCGTCTGGTCAACCCGGCCAAGAAGTCCGGCTGCGGCTGGGCGTCGGTGCGCTACCGGGGTCAGAAGCTGGTCCAGTACAAAACCACCTGGCTGCACAAGTACCAACCCAGCGCAGACATGGTGAGAGCAGAACGCCGCTCGCCGCCGCTCAGACCCTCCGCACCTCCGTGGCTGCACTCTTCAATGTCGTGCGTTGTGTTTATTTCCCTGGCGGCGCCAGAGCCTGGTGAGTGAGGAGGACGATGACGAAGACGAGGAGGACGGGAAGGCGGCTGTGCAGGCCGACGAGAAGAACAAGAACAACAAGCCCGGATTAAATGGTAGCGTTTCTCTCCTCCTCCCCGAGTTTCACTGGCTTTAGTCTCAGCAAACTGCAATAAACAACAACGACCATCTTAACAGACGTGGTGGTTTCACGGAGAACCGACCGAGAGAGAATCCCCGTCAGATATTGCACCTTGGGCACCAGAGACGCCGCCAGGTACTGACTTTGCTTTCTGAAAGATCAACGGCCCGCCTCGCGCGGCCACAGGTGTGTGTGTGTGTGTGTGTGTGTGTGTGTGTGTGTGTGTGTGACGGACTCATCCACTGTCGCCCCCCCCCCCAGAGACCCGCACACACTCGTGGAGCTGTCCGCCTTCTCGGCCATCAACAGATTCCAGCCGTTCAACGTGGCCGTGTCCAGCAACGTGCTGCTGCTGATGGTGAGTGACGGCTTTGTTTTGTCCGCCGACGAAGCGGCCCAATAGACCCCAAGTCTCCTGCTCCTTTTACAGGACTTCCACTGTCACCTGACCAGCAGCGAGGTGGTGGGATACCTCGGAGGACGATGGGACACGAACACACAACGTGAGTGAAGGTGAGAAGTGTTGGCGGCGGCGGGAGGCTCGGGCCGTCTTTAAACGCTCTCTCGTGTGGTCGACGTGTTTCAGTGCTGACGGTCTTGAGGGCTTTCCCCTGTCGGACCAGGCTGGCCGACAGAGACGCTGCTTCTGCCGTTGAGGAGGAGGTAACGCAATGACACACACACACACACACACACACCCCAAACAATTGGGTGTCTGCTCTTGAGTCAGGAGTGAATATCGTTTTGTTTCTGCTAACAATCTTTGAGTTTATACTCGGGCAACGTAAAATAATTGTCAGCTTTACAAAAAGAGACTGAACTGTCGTAATAAATCTGTTAAACCGCGCGTGACATTTACTTGGATATTTTGGCGAAAAATATAATGTATTGAGCAGTTTTCATCGACATACGAC
This sequence comes from Apeltes quadracus, assembly GCA_021346845.1. NCBI lineage: Eukaryota > Metazoa > Chordata > Actinopteri > Perciformes > Gasterosteidae > Apeltes > Apeltes quadracus. Next base: position 3,733,896 of record CM037924.1, on the reverse strand, counting down.
AGAGGGGCTCCTCACACGGCCTGCCGCCGTGTTTCTACCGTAGCCCAGACTGGACAAACCAGACGCCGGCTCCAGATGAGGACCATTTCTCGTTTCTCGTCAGCGGCGGTTGTCTTTTTTTTTCTTCTTCTTCTTCTTCTTCTAATCAGACCGTTGTCATGTGGACTCCAGATCTGTCAGAACCTGTTCATGCGCGGGCTGTCGCTGGTGGGCTGGTACCACAGCCACCCGCGGGGTCCGGCCCTGCCGTCGCTGCAGGACATCGACTCCCAGATGGACCATCAGCTGAGGCTGCAGGGATCGAACAACGGCTTCCAGCCCTGTCTGGGCATCATCTGTGGTACGTGCTTACCTCCGCAGGGCTCAAGATTCGGATATAGTGACCCACGAGATGCGCTGGGGGGGAGAAAAAAAAATTCATAATAATAATAATAAAAAATAATAAAAGAGAGGTTTTCTTGTTTTGCTCTTCCAGGGCCGTACTACCACGGCAATCAGGGCGTGGCGTCCACAATCACCCCGTTCTGGGTCGTACCACCGCCGGAGGTCAGGACTAGTTCCCTTTCATCTTATCCTAGTATTTTCTGATACTGTTCATTTACACACACGTGTTTTTTTTTTTTGCTGCCGTCCTGCAGCAACGGCCCAACGACCACGGTATCCCGGTGGCGGTGGAGGTCACCTACGTGCAGGACAACTTCCTCACCAGCGATGTTCTTAACGAGATGGTACAGATCACTAAAGCAAAGATAACACCGTGGCTGTTTATAAATCACTACAACAAGAGGCGTTTTCCATTTCCCACAAAAGATGCTGCTGGTTGACTACTACAGGGCCGCTCCCGACATCGTCCAGTTCAGCCAGTACTGGTGTCCCGACACCACGATGTTGGACAAGATCAAGGTAGGGTGACCCGCGTGAGACATTAAACCACAGCAATGGACGTCGCCGGGTGCCGCTGGTAAAACCCTTTCTCTTCTTCCGCAGGGCTCTCTGAGTTGTCACGCTCCCAAAGATCAGGCCTACTCTCAGATCTTGGAGCATGTTTACAGTCAGCTGAGCTGCACACACTGAAGAGGGGAGGGGTTTGGGGGGGGGGGGGCTGCACTCCATCACAAGTTCTTCCTTTTCAGAGAAAAAAACAGCTTGACAAACAATATAGATGCCTTGAATTCCGTGAGTAGTTCTGATACGGCATTATCGTGAGGTTAAGAAAAAATATATACTACTGAGACCTTCATGGACCAGAGGACTCTTCCCCGTTGGACCCGTTGGACCCGTGTGCCTGTCTGTGCCCGTCTCCTGTACGACCGGCAGATACGTGTACGATGTAAACCTTTAATGTGTCGTCATTGCCTTCATAGACTAATCCAACGGAGCAGTAGCAGTGAATCATTTACGGATGATTTTACGTAAAAGTGTAAAGTGGATGGGTGAAATCACCGAGCAAAACCTGTGTGACTGTGTGTGTGTCTGTCTGTGCGCGAGAATGTGCCCTTCCAGCGTCTCGGGTTGTGTGAGGCCTCTGTTATCTGTACTGTATTTATTACAAAGTGTGGATTGTGTGCCTGCTGAAGTTCCACAAAGCATTAAAATATACACACTGGAAATATTTAAGCACCACTGATAGTGTCTAAATTATTATGTAGTTATTAGTACTTAACACAATGATGAGAATGTCATTGGTTTGGAGTATTTGTTATTAAACCAAACAAAATTACCCTGTCACCCGTCTAACAGTTGTTCAAGTATTTTTTTTTAAACAACCCACATTCTGGCCTCATGGTGGCGCTAGAGAAGAAGTGAAACTCGTCATCAGGCATTTGGGTTAATGTGGCAGTCCGGTTAGAAGAGCATCGCGCCCGTATCGATGTTATTTCTCTCCATCTTTAAAGGCTTTAAAGTAAAAATGTTACAGCATTTATAAACTAAACTAGTAGAAATAAATCTAAAATCTTAACATATTAAACAACCTACTTGAAATAGAAACTGATTGGAGTTTAAAAACTGACATTTTCACTTGTTTTCCGTCTTGTCAACAAAATTATTTTCCACATTTGAATGTTCTTAAATATTCACAGCCAGCCATAATAATGTCAGGAGAGGCCACTGATGACACAACAATAGCATAACAACTTTTCTTTTTATTGTAAGAAGGTGTGCGGGGGCAGGATAAGAAGTACGTACAAATACTTTGATAATAAAAGACAAAACATTGAGGTTAAATTCTGTACTCATGCCGAAAGTAATAAGGTAACTTAATTCTAAAGACATACATTTACAAGGTCTAATGTAGGACTACATGCAAAGATGAATTTAAAGGTTTTAAGGTCTTGTATACAAAAAAAGAGAATACTATAAAGAGCCAGAATGATTTAATGCTGTTTTAAAAAGCATTTAAGACTGATTAAACAAATACATAGCCCTTAAAAAAAAAAAAACATGTATTCAAATCAAAGATGGGTTTTCGTTGGTGGTCGGCTGCCCGTAGTGTCAAAACTGTGCATTTCATCTTCACACAGGAAAAGTGCCAACGGCCGGAAATAAAAAAACAAGAGTAGAAAAGAAACTTCATGGACATATTCTTAAGTAGCTAGGTACGGTTTTGGTTATTCGATTAGTCGCGGGGCTTTCCCTCTTTTATTTTCCAAAGGCACTAAAACAAAGCTATCAAAGTCCTTATTTGATAGCGATGTGATCCAGACAGCACCTCCTACACTCCTTTAACTTTACCCTGAACTTGATACAAACATTGAAATGCAGTAAGATCAGCGATGTAAACATATTAGGACCAAACCCAGTAGTGGGGGAGGAGTTTGGCACCGTGGATTGATGGACACACACACAATGAGGGACATATTGTAGAAAGTAAACACATGTGACTCACCATTAAAAAAAAAAAAAAAAAAAATGACCCGGACCGTCGACACGCGGTTGGTGCGGATTCATGTGTTGGCAACAAAACTTCAAATTTAGTAAAAAAGGACAAAAAAAGAAAAAGGACAATTATTCTACCTTGATGTTTTCCCTTTCACTCCAGGTCGTTCCCTCATGCTTTAAAGTGTTCGTCACATTAGACTCCACCTGCCGCTCGGGGCTGTGACCGAGTCCACGACGAGAAACCAGCCTCGTCTTCACGGAACGACACTCGCTCACATCAGCCCGGCGTACGGACAAGCAAATCGAATCGGAGCCACGGCGAATCATCAGAATCACAGGGTTAGAATAGACGTTTCAAAGCACAGAGGAGCTTCACATTCTCAAAGACAGAAATAGTGGGACACTTAACGACGACGACGAGAGGCTGACCAGCAGCCTGGTCGATCAGGCGTCAAACATGCTGAACTAAAACTAAATGAATATATGGCTACAGAATACTTAGTGTAACAAACTGGCGCACCAAGCGTAATGTTTCTATTGCATTACATAAAAACTTTTTGGCGGTGTCCTCCATCCTACAGACTGCCGCTAAACAACGAATCCGTCTGCATCTCCAGACAACAAGCACACGCCTCCCTTGAGTGACGAAAAGGTGCAACGTCTGCATTTAACTTTGGGTCTGCGTGTAATGGTGGACACATCAATCTCATTTGAGGGACCAAGGTGCAATTACATCGTCTTCTCACCTATTCAGTATTCAGTTCCACTTTGAAAACGACTGTAGTAGGTTGACACTAACGTAACTCAAATACTGAGACACCAGTGTATAAGGCCTGTTAATAGTACAGACACATATTATTTACTAAAATGTTTTTATACTGTGGTCTTGTGAAGCTATGAGCAAAGCACAGCTTAGACATAGATCTTAAAAAAAAAAAAAAAAAAAAGCATTACCAACAGGCCCGAACCGGGAAAAGGTCTAAATCTGGGGCTAATTCTGCATCGTTTCTTCTAACGGAATTCGAATAAATTTTGTTTTTTAAATACAATTAGTTGTGTACTTCCCTGGTCATGTGTAGTTTAAGTTCAGGTAAAAGTAGCTGTCGGTCTCGCCAGCAGGTGGCATTAAGAGACGCGCTCTAGTTCCTTAAGGGGCTGAACGTTTTGAAATGAGATCAATTTCAGTCAGTTTTTAAAAAGTCTGCAGTCACACAAAACAGACGATGCTAAATGTGGCGCAAAACCCCGTAGCTACAAAAAGAAATAGCATTTACCATTTCAGTAACTGGAAATTATTGCTTATAAATGTGTCAACAGTTAGTCCTCAGGAAATGTTTCTGGCTGCCAAATAACTGGTGACGACGCTCTGTGTCCACCTGAGATTCTTTACCTTTGGGTGGAAATGGGTGGATGCTCTGGTCTGGTCTCCAGAGCAAAAAAGTGCTCGTCTGCGATGGTGACGTCGGAGCTGAAGGTGAAAATGAATTTTCTGCGGACCAGCCCTTGGCTTCGCTTTCCTCCCCCTCTCCTTACTCTACTCGCACTCTCTCTCCCTCCTCCTCCTCCTCTCCCTCCTCTCCCTCCTCTCCCTCCTCTCCCTCCTCCTCCTCCTCCTCCTCCTCCCCGGCTCTCTCCATGAATTAGTGTGGCAACGGGACGAGGACCTCGACGTAGTTGAGGGGGAAGAATCCCGAGTGGCTGTTCAGCATGCCCTCGTACCAGTTCTCGTCGATCTGATTGGTCAGGGTGATGATGTCGCCCTCGCGGAAGCCCAGCTCGCCCTCGTTCTCTGGGTCAAAGTCGTAGAGCGCCTTACAGCACGGCTGCTCCGGGGCTGAGAAGGAGTCAGGACAGCGTGAGAGAGGAACATGGCAGCATTAGGTCAACACAAAGAAATGGTCAGGGTGCCGTATTGACACGGCGAGCGGAGCCATTTTCATGAATACCGGTCCCACTACTCACCACGAGTATTTGGTTTTCTGTAAACCGTACTTCTCATGGTTTATATATGTTAGCATAGCATTAGCATGCGGCACTGTCAGATCTACTTCAACATGGTTCAAGAGTGCCGACAGTATGAATCCACAGCTTTCCCCTTCCCTTTCTCCGGCAGAGGAGACTGAGGCTCCGCTCGGCTTTTTTTTTTTGTTTTTTTTTCTTCCCACTCGCTCTCTATCAACTTACAGCGACAGAGAGAAATCATGTGAACACCTAATTGGAAAGAACTAAACTTACTTGGTAAATACGCAAATTCTGGTGATTAGCTTGTGAGCTGACGTGAGCCATTTTTCTATCAGTGCGTATGATGTTAAGTTATGAGATTAAGTTGCTTCAAAAATAACGGCCTTTTTTCATCCTACAATAACCAGTCTCTTTATGATCGAAATAGACGACAAAAGGTTACTTGTCAGCAAGCAGATACGAGACAATTCCTAATTCATTCAGTGTGCCGTTTGGTGCTGAGCACGTAGAGCACAGCGGCTGTGCGGAGCTCTCAATTGAACAAAAGAGCAGACAGAGAAACAGCTTAAACTCTAAAACAATAATAATACTGACTTCTTTACCAAGTGATTTACTACCACAAATGACAATGAATAACTCATTATAAATGTAGCACCGCTGCATGTTTCTTTCATGTGCATTTACTCCGGCCGCTGATTCAGCAACCAAAAGGGTTCAGTTTTGTTACAGAACACATGACATCAAAGTATACGTGTTACATGAACCACCAATTATGTGTCACCCCTGTGAGAAGCCACGCGTATCCTACATTACACCACCACAGGAGAGTTGTGGCGCCAAAAAGATGAAGAGAGAAAGCCCCCCTGTGAGTCACGCTATGTTGGATCCCGAAAAGACAATGCGGACTTGTGGGGAAAAAAGGCGGTGATGACGTCACAGGAAAGAGGATCAAGGTCAGTTGGAGAAATGCCAGCCAGATAACACGGCAGGACAAACACACACACACACACACACACACACACACACGCATTTTTCATGGAAAACAAGCGAGTCAAACGTTCAGTGAGCCCATAAGGCGACAGAAAAAAAGACAGTTTGTTTCACATATTTGTGCTGAGTGGCTCTGATTGGTTGCAGGTCTTGAGCAATCCATCTGGCAAAGAGGAGAGTTATTTTTCGAGTTTAGTTTCTGTCAGGCTTCTGAGGAATGTGTTCAATGCAGGCAGATACTTTGGCTCGTGACATCTTCTGTGTGTGTATAAAACAGCTGGATGGGGTTTATTTACTGCTGCAACTCTTTTCCACCGATCTCGTGCTGCCCTTTTGTGTGGCTTCGAGAGTGACGTCGTTGAATACAAAACCGTGCCTCGGATTGAGTTATGTTTTCGCTCTTTGTTTGGCACGACAACATCTCTCTTGCACTTCATTATTAACAGTAGATTTACAGTAGACTCAAATGACTGTGGTGGAACTAGGATACAGCGGCTGTTTCTTACCAGAGTTGCGTGAAGGGGGCGGGGCCGCTGAGGTGGAGTAGCCGCCGTTCGACTGGCTGTCTTCTCCGAAGTCGTAGACGGGTTTGGGTTTGGGTGTGTATTCACGTCTCGGTCGGGTCTGAGCGTCACTCATCCTATTTTGTAAAGACAAGTTGATGCAAGTTTTTTTTTTTTCTTCTTCTTTTTAATCCAGACCTCAAAAAGCAGCTTTAAACAGAAAGCCCTCAACAGTGTGTGTGTGTGTGTGTGTCAGGTGTCATCACTGCACCTGTCTTTAAGTTTGTCAGAAAGCTCCTCCAGCACCTGCACCGCCTGCTTGTGGTACTGCAGCTGGGACTCCACCAGGGAGGACAGCTGGCTCACTTGCTCTATCTACACACGCACGCACGAACGCACAAACACACGCACACGCGCACACACACACACACACACACACACACACACACACACACATCAGTGTATTTTTCATTGCAATGGATGCACTGTTCATTATTCAACACAAACTAGTCATAAAAGCATGAAGGCTTGTACTGCACCTTTGAGATACAGTATGATATATCAATTTTTTAAATTTCGTTTTCTTGAACATTGAACCGGATTTAATACCAGTAAAATGGTTTGCCAGGGTTTAGATTATTTTGTCAAACTACTTTTGCCGATCTTTATAAAAATGTGAGTGGTTGCTAAACACCTTTATGGGCGGAACTATTGCAGTGTTTGTCCAGCAGGCGTTGTGTTGAATGGCAACAAAAGGGAAAGCTCAGCGTAGCTCAACAGAAAACTGATCAAATGTTTACATGATGTGGCAATGGATCCAATCATTTTATAGACTTAAATCAGACTGAATATTTGAGGTTCAAAGTTGGTAGATGTACAAAAGTGCTGTTTTGACTACGACCAGCTTTCACCAGTCAGAATGTTCATTGCTGAAAAAAAAAAAAAAGAAGGAAAGATGATAATAAAAATGCGTTTCAAAAGGACAGGCACGAACAGTAACAGAATCAGTCCTCACGTCAGTCTCCAGCAGGTTGTACATGCTCGTCTCGGCCACTTCCTTAGACTCGTGAAACTTCTCCAGGGCCTGTCGGACTTCCTCATCTGGGATCTTGCCTTGCCGCTTTTTCTTGTAATCGTAGTCCAGGCGGCGACCTTCCAGCTTCTTCAAATGGTGCTGAGGGGCGCGAGAGCCACAGATAGTTCAGTGCCTTAAATTCAACGTGCCAACATGGAGAAACGAGGCTGGTGACGTACCTGTATCTCTCGGAGGTCCTTGTCACAGAGCCCTTGCAATGGATCAATGAAGTTCTGTTTCACATCGATATCTAGAGAGTCCTTGACTTCCGCCAGTCTCTTCATGGACTCTCCAACATCCACCAGCGCTCCGCCTAAGCCGCGCAGACCGAAATGAGCAGCTCAGTGACACGGTCCTTTAATAGCGTAGTGGCGGAGAATCTTATCGCCAGCAGACGACACAAGTAACAGATAGTAGCCAAACAAAACCAAACGAAGGGGCAAATACAACACTCTTCAAAGCAGTCAGTCTATCAAACACGAAGACAGCCGTGTACATGTACACAACATTCCTATTGCACACGCTGATCCTACCAAAGTTGGTTTCCTCTCCGAGGTCCCGCCCGTACTTTCCCATGCACTCCCCCAGCAGCCCCTCTGCCTGAGGGTAGCCGGGGTTCTTCACCTGGCCGCGGATCTTCGACATGGTGTTCAACATGGACAGTTTGGCCCGCGAGGCTGCAGGAAGGAGGACAGGCGCATTTCGTCACGGAGTTCAGACTGTTTGAAACAACTGCGTGACGACAGGGGTTCTTCTCACCTGGGTTGGGCTGAAGATATTCTGATGTTTTGGAGATTACCTCCACTACCGCTTTACTGGTCACATCTACTTTCTACAAAACACAGCGAGCACAGGTCATATGACAAGTGTACAGCAACAGAGCTACTGCAACACAAAGCCAAGAGCACAACAGGGAGCGGTAGAGGAGGGACGCTTTAAGGCCTTTGTTATTATGATCCGTTTGCTCACAGCATAATACCTTTATGTCACAGATTTTAACCTGACATATTTTCGTATTTTATGACGTGTAGACTTGATTTGGCGTCTTTTTTTTTACACCCGACAGACCTTCTGACGCAACGCCACCAATACACGGTTTGGCGGTGGGACGACCTTCCAGTTGTGAGGCTGCTCAGTTCGAAAGAGTTCTAGCGACTTCGAGGTCACAATTTCTTTTCTCTTATAAAAACACTGTGACATGAACAGGAACAGCTGTGGGTTTGTTTGCGGTGTGAGAAACCGACGAGGACAGCCTACAGCTTTGGAAGGAAGATGCTGCTTTTTTTGTTCAAACCAAGGTGCCTGTTTTTTTTACCCGTTCCAAGTCTTTGAAGTCCTCATCTAGTTTCGTTCCTTCAGCACCGCCGACTTTCTCACTCACCATCTAGAGAGAGCGAAAGAGAGGAGAAAGGGGAGGAAAGACAGAAAGAGGGCTAATTGTTTAATGCCGCTTTGTAGGATTTCATTTAAGGGGAAACAAGTATCTCTCCATTACACATTCACACGCGTACTGTGTAGAAAATGCAATCAAAACATTTGCACGGTGAGGATGCGTTTCATTTCAATAAAGACAACAAGCTACAACTTAAGTAGACCAAAACATGTTGATTGAAAGCATATGTGCAAGTACATATGCAAGGGAGTTCCACCAGCTTGTTTTTAGGACACATACAGAAGTCTAAGAAATAGAAAACGGTCACCTTTTCTCTGCATGTACAGTACAGGTACACCTGTACGTGCTTCTAGGATTTGTTTAGATTCATATCGGTTGGTTTAGATTGTTAAAACCCTGCCTGCTGTGTCCATCAACTACATGGTTCCATATCCGTTTCCCGATTAGAGTTGGCATAAAAAACAACCCCCCTCCACACTAGTCAGCAGTGTTTGCTTACAGAGTCACTTGTAAAACTCTCGTGCAAAAACATAAAAGCAAACCACATTGCCCATTTCTACTGACGTTAGAGCCACGATCGCCGTCAAAGTGCCCCGCAACTCTTTTGTTGGATTGAAACAATAGGTTAAGACCTAGTTAAACGGTTTTGATATTGTGCCTTGGGGGAGGCTGAAACAACTCTGGTGTTAATGTTTAATTACGTGGCCGACAGTCCGCCCAGAGGGAGGATTTCAAAATTCCTGGACGCCCTCATGGAACATAGAGGCGGCCATGGAAATGGGATAAATGATTCAGAAGTGAGCTGGTTGAGTTTAAAATTGTGGGACAGCAGATTACAGAAAAGTTATTTCGTTCACAAACAAACTATTTACATCAACAACATGAATGAGACTTGACCTAAACTACAAAGGCATGTCGATTTAGTGATAATCATTTGGTTTAAACTTTGTCCTCATTGTCTTCACCTTGTCCTTGTCTGCAACAGAGTAACAGCGGTTTGAGTCACTTCCTACATGACTCAAACTGCCGTTTGTGATTACTGGAATTAGCAAGACTTTCTGTGTCGGAGGGAAATGCATGTTGAAAGAATATCATCACCAGAGAGTGAACTGAAGAGATTGATATTGGGGACCCACAAAGAGGACATCAACGCTTCAAATAACCTGATCGCGTCACAAGAAAGCTTTCACTGAACTGAAGTTCTGCTGCTGAATCTGTGTTCTGTGCGGACAGCACATGACAGGGGGCCGCGGGGGATTCAGGTCACAAGTCAAAATACAGCCGCTACTCTCTGTCTACTAAGCAACCTCAGAGTCAAGACTGCAGTCTTTTTCGTTTTTTCCGTCTTCTCTTTACCCGCAGCCTCGTCTGCTTATAAAAGACTTTAAGGGACGGCCCGTGAATCCAGCCGTGACGGGGTGTAAACCACTAATCTTGAGAATCTTTGTCTTCTTAGGCACTAGGTAATGTTTCTTTTTTTTCTTCCGTTAATGAAAACATAACACGTTTCAACGTGACATTAATGTTTACATGCACACAGGCTCAAAAAGTGTAAAAGTCCAAAAACATCCACACAACAGACGTCATCTGGATGTTATGGTATAAATACAAAATTCCAAAAGAGAGCTCTGCAACCACTGAGTTGAAGTGGACGACATTTAAAAGAGGAAATCTTGTTACTATGAGTAGGTATAATGTGTGCAAGTGTGATAAAGAGCCAGCAAACTTTATGGTGACACATCATAACCAATTACATTTGAAAAACATTAATGTATTTTATGTAACTATGTTGAGAGCAGCAGAACAACCTGAGTCACATTCATTGTATGCGTACACATATACGGCCAATAAAGCCAATTTTAACTCCGATCTTGATTAGACCAACAATCCCCTTCACTGATACACATAACGCGCCTGTGTGCGTCACGTTGTTTGCGCTGCAACTGCTCTGTGAGTGATTAGAATTTCGTAGGTAAATAAAAGGTAAAAAAAAAGAGGCGATCGGACCGCAGAAAAACAAGGATGTGTGAGCTGCTCGACACAGATACCGTTTCCACTGCCAACGTCCTGCATGTCAGATCTTTTTTGACTCTTGAATTGAGTATTTGCCAGAAAAGGCTGCCGATAAAATACCAGGGAAAGGAAACGATTTCTCCCCCTGCTGCTTTGCACCATTCCGTGGCTCACTTTCCTCTGCGTTATTCAGCTGCATCCCCCCCCTCAAACGCAGTTACTTTTTGTTTTAATAACGATCACTTCTAAACAAGACCGCTTCGGGCTATTCCCCCCCCCCTCTCCCCACCAAACCCACAGGGATCCGAGTCTGTTCCTGACAGGAAGCCGGGCAGAAACGTCTTTCCTGCTTAGCTCAGCAGGGGCACGAAGAACCGACACCCCCCGCCCTTAAAAAAAATATGAATATTTCTAACTCTCCCTCCGCATGACTACGAGAGACATTCACATCGACATGCAGACAATTTTAAGACAGTGATTGTGTCCACTCGATCGGTCTCTCGAAACATAAGACCAAACACAGAAAACAGTTATAATAGACAATCGTCTGTATAGTGACACTGCTCTGCACACACAAGATTCTTATCACCGAACTAAACACATATTAGCTTAAATGTCTCGATACTCCGCTGAGTGTGCCGGGCTTGATTTCGGTGCACATGCCCGGTAACGTTGCTTGATAACACAACAATGTGAAACGCCTGTGAGCCGCCGGGGGAGCATAACAACGCTAGTGCTAACGTTAGCCACTTTAGCATTAGCTGCAGTTGGTGCAAATTGAGCTAAAGTTAAGTGACAACACATGTCCGAGAGATGCTCATCAATTATTAACTAGACGAACACAACGTGGCAAACTAAAAACTACCGTGGCATTTAAAACAAAACAGACACGGAGTGTTTTTTTAAACGTTAGCTTCCCGCTGTCACCGGACAGTTAGCCCGCTAATTACAAAAAAAAACTCGACTGTAAACCCGCTAGCTAATGTTGCTAAATGATGCTAGCTTCTTACGTGACAGTTGCTAACTAGCGTGAAGAAAAGTTTTGCAAACCTGGCTGGCTTTATAAAACTGCTTCTTGAAGCCCGCTACCGACATCTTGAAACCCCCGGCTGTCCTCGGCGTTCCAACGAATTGCAAATCGGTTCACGATTTAACTAAAAGTTAACGGTGTAGTAAGTGTCTTAGAAAAAAAAGGGCCAGCGCGGAAGAATTGTTTGGGAGGAATCATAGGACCGCACAGCTGTCACTCCAAGTCCGGACACGTCAACGTCGATGCTGGTTGTTTCCCCAAACACGGCGGACAACGGAGCGACGTGTGCTTAAAAAAATACCCCCAAAAATATGAACTCCTGATTTTTTTTCTCCTTCTCACAGAGCACCAAATCCGCACCAACCACTTGAGGAAGAAATCTGTTTCCCAGAGATAGCGGACGCCTACACGGGTCGCGTGTTGGTGCACAGCGCCCTCTGCTGGAGGCAGACTGGAACTGCAGGCCAGATGTTCACGTCCTCGGGTGATGCAACTGGAGTCCACTTGAAGACACGAATTAAGAGCGTAGGGTGTTCTAAATTAGATCAGATTGTTATATGTTATGAGTTGAAACATTACCGATTGGCATAGGGCAGAAAAAGTGTATGGGCTTCTATATTCACCCACTTCCTGTCACTTAGTAGTTTTCAGTTGAAAAACTACCTTAATAGGATTAGGATTAGCTGTGTGGTTAATATAATGTATTAGGTATTCACAAATAAATGAAACTTCTGCAAAAAAACTTCCATAAAAGGCACTGGGTTGTGATTATATTATATGGAATACAATGAAACTCAAGCATGCAGCGGGGACTGGCCGTTATGTGCCACATGGTGGTAATAATGCACTATTTGTTTGGAATACAGGCTTTCCTTCACTCTGCTTGTATGTGTTTGGACCAAAGGGAAAGGTATCATAACCATCCATATGACTAGATCAGAAAATGTAATTTTACTTTTTTCTTATCCTTTTCTTGGGTGTGGTGTCCCTAAATGGCAAATTAAGATGCCTTTTTGTCTGTGGGTATCATTCTACCAAAATAAAAGCAATCAGTATCTAATAAAACTGTGATAAATGTATAATTTCACCTTGTTATGGAAAATAAAATAGTTCATCTTAATGAAATAATCGTAAATACTTTGGGTGCAATCAGTTTCATGAAACATTACGTGAAGCAATACGTTTTTATTTTAATTATAAAAAGACTTTTGTACATTCTTAAATCCACATTTTCTATCACCGTTGTGCAATAACACATTATTGTGTTAAAAACTCTTAGGCTGTATATCTATAGCATGTCATAAATGACTCATTAAAATCTATATTGATTTAATAACAATAATCTTAAAATATTGTGAACATTTAAACAGAAGGAACATGATAAAAGATAACTTTTAGGGTGACATCTTTAAAAACGCTCTTTAAAAAAATAGAATTACATCTTTCCAAGACAAAAAGGACATTAAAATGATGGAGGGGAAAAAAGAACACATAGGGATACAAATTCAGAAACAAAAAGATCACAACAAAACCAACACATGATTCAGAGATTATAACCCACCTTATATATTTACTTTACTATTTTTTTATATCCTTCTTCATCTATGACTCAAACTCAAAAAGTATTCTTGCACTACTGATAGCGGACGGGGGTAAAATCTTTGATACTTTTAATTAAAACATCAATAAGAACATGTACTGGACACAGTGATCAAGGTATTTAAGGTCATCTATGTTGGTGTAAGGTGTCTTGCTAGCTCGACTGACTGCAGACACAGTGGGACAGAGAGCCAAGCTACACCCGCCCCCCCCTCCACCACCACACAAACACACACACACACACACACACACACACACACACACACACACACGCACGCACGCACGCACGCACGCACGCACGCACGCACGCACGCACGCACGCACGCACGCACGCACGCACGCACGCACGCACGCACGCACACACCCTCCCCCTTCAGGCAGCTTTTAGGCATGCAACAGACTACACTGCATCCTTTCAAAGCAGCATGTCTCACATTCTGCACACACAAAGTAGTGCACTTTGTTACAATCTGTATGTGTCCTCTGACTGTCGCGTCAGCTGACCCGCGTAGTGCTTGGCTGAGTATTTGGTACGATATATTCTAAATAAGCTTGTTTGTCGCGCTGCGAGGTTAACGATGCTGGAGTGCTATTACCAACGGGAAAGACATTATTGCACAATCCCACCGCGCCAGTTTCACACGTACCCAGATAAGGGGGGGGGGGCACCCCTTAAAGCTGTGTGAGGTCAAGTATGGCTGAACGGCACCGAAGCCAACCAGGCGGACAAATTAAATAAAGCTAGACATCCGACATCTCAGAGTGCTTAAGATCATTTAAAAAAAAGTAGCTAGTATCTTCTCTAGGACAGAAATCCTATACGTCCCCCCCAACTAGGAGGTTTCATCTGGACGCGCTTTCAGATAGAGTGCGGCTTCCTGGACCTGAAGGCATGCGGTCGTAGAGGCCTTCAGTGTACGTAGATTCTTCTGTCCAGATTTAAGAGCATTACAGCGTTTGTTTCCAGGATGGCTTATCCCTCGCCCCTCCAATTTCACCACTAATCGTAGATTTTTAGAAGAAGCTCAGGGGAGGGGAGGGGGGGGGCAGCGGGTGGCTCTGTCGACCCGTCGCTGCGACAGGCAGTGTCTGAGGGTGAGGTAGTAAGGGGCGAGTGGTGTGTGTGTTTGTGTGTGTGACAGAGGATCGAATTGTCCAATCAGAAACCGACGCATGCGAGCGCAGCGGTCCCAGTCAGCGAATCCGCTCTTTAGCTCGTAGCTCCACAGCGATCGGGCGGCCGGCAACTTGTTCGTACAGCTCTTCTACGGGGGGGTGAGAGGGGAGGGGGTTTGGCATTCCTGACTGGGTTTCCTACGAGTTTCACAGATGGCCTTCTGAGTGCGGACCCGTAAAATAAAAATTGTGTTCGTAATGGAATCTAACAAGGACTCAAAAGAGCCATGATAATCCATTTGATTCTTTTTTTTTCCCCCTCGCCAACCCGGATCCCAAAGGGTTTGGGCAGCCTCCACCTCAACCAGGACTGCTCCTCCATTTCATGATTAAATGGCTGTTATTATTTACATTGTGTGTAAAACGGAGCATCTGGAAAATACCTCTGTGACTCTCTTATGCAGGTGGGAAAGAAAATGAGTGTGGATGTGCTGTTACGAATACAGAGATCATTTAAGTGCGTTGTTTTGTTCACTGTCACCAACACCATGTTTGCCCTCGATTCACACAGCTTAACAACCCTGCCTCTTTGTGAGTTTGATCATGGTCCCTTTAAACAGTTTGTTCATTACATTACAAAACTGCAACGGGCGCTACCAAAAATCATCAGATGACACAATAAGCGGGAGAACCGAAATGGGCGTCAACACTGCAAACCTCTGCAATTTTAGGCATGTACATTCTACTTCGAGCCTTCTGCTTTACGAGAGAAGTTTTAAAGTTGTCTTATAGAAAGATATCTTTTTTTTCTTCTTCTTTTTTTTTTCCCCCCCAGGGAGAACACAAATGATGTCAGGCTACTCATTCCCTAAAGAAAGAGGTACGATGCACCGCGTGGCCGGCAGCAGGTGCTGCAGTGCCACGCTGAAGCCGGACGCACCGGCCTGCAGGCCGCTGGCAGCTCCTCCCTGGGGGGGGGGGTTGGCGCTCACAGGTGAGAGGAGTGTTGTCCTAAAGTGTAGCGTGCAGGATTGCCGTTAAAGCTGCTGGTTTGGTTTTGGCCTCAGCTGGTTGCCACATTTTCCCCGCCTCCTCTTCCCTACGCCTCAACGTCTCACTTTGAGTCCCTCCACGTGGGCCGGCTGTTTTCTAGCTCTGAGTGGAGTCCGGGAAGGTGATTTCGCTGCTGAACACCTCCCTGTAAAGAGGAGGGAAGGTGTACGCGGTTTCGGGGTGCAGCATGCGGAAAAGCTCCAGTTTCTCAATGTGAAGGTTGCAAATGGACTTCATGATGGGAAGCTTAGACACCATCTGGAAAGACAACAGAGGGGAGGCAGCACAAGTTAAAAACCAAAGAAATTTGTACCAATTTAATTCGGTAACTGAACAGAAGCATCATGTGAGCAGACTCTCAGCAGCAGGGTTTGCACCTTGGCCAGTTTCTCTTCGGATCCTTCCTCTTTTTGTAGGCAGAACTGCAACGCCACGTACACTTTCTCCTGCAACTTCTGTATCTTCTGGACATCCGTCAGCCAGGGTCGGTCTGTGGGGAATCAGAGCTGACGGGGTTGTTTACATCATGCTGGGAATTCTGAAAAGTCGGCGACGTCAATTACACCGAAAAACTAAGTGTCCATTAATTGAAGGCTCTTTATACTTTAATTACCTGATGGCACCGCAACATTACGGACGTTAAGTGTGAATATTAGCCTCATAGTTCGTTGCAATCTGTCACAGCTTTCAGTTTCTATGAAAAAGATGCCCGGCCTAGATAGGGAACAGGTTTGAGTTATGATAATGACCTGCCGGTAAACAAATTAAACCTGTAATTAATTATAATTGGCCATGACTTGGTAGCGCATTGCGTCGGCCGCTAAACTCGTGGAGCAACTTTTGGCTGTTTTGTAACAAGCCGAGAGCTTTTATTGAATCAAATGACATTAATGACGAGGGGACCCTTGATTCCGCCGATGTGGTAGGGTTGTGAACGCTGCAATGAGCAGATATATATACACGAGTTAAAGACATATGATCTCACCTGGTGAGAGCAGAACCGCAGCGCTGAAGAGTGCCATCTCTTCCTCGGACATTTGCACGCGGCTCAAGCTTTTACCCAAGTCGAACACCGCGCTCACCAGGTCGTCACAGCCTGGACGGGGGGAGGAGGACAACTTTGTTCATCGAAACAGAAACGTTTGGGTGATTTTGACACAGAACATGCTCCTCCTTTTATCCAGGATACGTGTTTCCATTATAGAGAGAGAGAGGCCACTCACCTAGTGCTCTGAAAAGATGAGCGGCGGTAAACTTTCCGTCAAAGAGCATCGTGTTGTTTGCGGGGTTGTAGGCCCGACACATACGGATCAGAAGAACGTCCAAGCAGCCTGTGGACCAACACACAAAAAAAAAAGAATACAATTCGTGGCATGTAGGTATTAAGAGTATTTGGAATAGTGGAAAAGCAGCCCAAAGAAATTTTCTGATCATAAAAAGGAAAAGGACCCCCATACGTTGTCCCGTTAAATTCTAGTTTTGTGCTTGATAATGAAGTCATTGAGAGAACAATATGTCACACCTTTCGCAACAAAGTTACCTTCTCTCACTATACCAGTGACTTCTTTTAAATTGGTTTAAAAGGAAAGTTGCAATAAAAAAAAAAAAAAAAACTACCAAGGCATGTTCACATTAATTAAAGCATTCTTTACTGGTAACCTCATTTAATTTAATTAAAGGTTACAGCTATAATTCATCGTCGTCGAGTCATGTGTGGGTGTGGACGCATACTAAACCCCCTGGAAGCCATTTATCGACAGGAATGATTTGTTGGTTTTGGCTGTCGCTGAATCGTCTCTGCACTTCCCACACCTGAAGAGTCAGGCAATCAGAGCCGTTCCACAAAACCGCCTCTCCCCACTCCCAATGCTCGCCCGCCTGGGATTCCCCGTTAACGTGACAACAGCCGCGAGCTGTCACAGCAAAATGTTTGCAAAGCGATGCACGCACACGCACACACACACACACACACACGTCTAGCCGTGTTGCTTTTGGCAACAACTACAACAACAGTTGCGCGGCTGTACCGAGCACTGACCTGCTTTGAGGAGGATGATCTGATCGTTCTGACAGAGGTCCATGAAGCCGGAGATGCGCTTGGCAAACTCCACCACGTACTGGATGGCGTTGGTGATTTGAATGGCGCATTGTTGCCACATCGCCTCAGCTGACTGAGAGGAGAAGGAACGGAGACAGAGGGGCATTGATGAGAAAGATTCAAGTTACATTCGCTTGCCCTTTGTGGTGCTTATCTAGACTCGGTTCCCCCCCCCCCGTAAAGACGTCCTGGCCTGCTTCGTGTCAGAAAACGTTTGCTCCTTTTCCCCTCGCAGCCATGTTCTACAACCTTGATCAGCGAGCCAAAAAGTCCAGAAGGGGATGTTTTGATTCACAAAAACACCAAGGGAAATCTTCTGTTTGTTTTACTACACTTCTTTGGGGAACTTTTACAGTTGATGTTTTTTTGATAACCTCCCTCATAATAAAGTATTGCCTGTGACTTTATATCTACACTGCACAGAACCTTTCTACAGTCCAGTCATATGCTTGTGTGATACGCACCTTGGTCTGGTATGAGCGCGTCTCCTCGGGGCTGTACAAGGTCCACGCCATCCTGTTCAGCTCCTCTGTGCTGTACCGGCTCGTCTCAATGTGGGACTTCACCACGCTCTGAGTTATGCACTCTGAACGGGGGAGAAGAGGGGGCAGAGGAACGTTTCTTCCATC
The DNA here is from genome assembly GCA_021346845.1 of Apeltes quadracus. Classification (NCBI taxonomy): domain Eukaryota; kingdom Metazoa; phylum Chordata; class Actinopteri; order Perciformes; family Gasterosteidae; genus Apeltes; species Apeltes quadracus. The sequence continues at coordinate 3,715,555 of CM037924.1, read as the reverse complement.
AGATTCATGCCGTTTTTAAACGTGTGACACACACACACACACACTCTCACCCACAACAGCAGCCGGGGCAGCCACACTGACCTATCTCCAGCAGGGTGCAGCCCTCGGGCAGCGGGTTGCGGATGGCGTGCGAGAAGAGCCCGGAGTCGTGCAGCAGCTGGTACTCGTGCTTGATGCTGCCGTCCACAAAGTCCAGGTGGGTCTGCTCCGGGGAACTGTGGTCCGACGAGGTGCTGCCGCCGCTGCCGCCCAGCACGTCCAGGTAGTCTCCGGCCGCCTCCCCGGGGGTCAGCGGCAGGTCGAACAGGGGGCCCTCGGGCAGCATGCCGCCGCCGTCGTCCTGGTCGCCGAACGGGCCGGCGGAGCTCCTGCGGAAGGCGCGGGCGTGGTCTGGCGCGTCGCCGCCGCCGCCCCCCCGCTCGCGGACGCCGAGGTGCCCCGCGCCGTCCTCTTGGGACTGCTGGTGCTTCTGGACCTCTGCGTACAGGCTGTCGCGCTGCTTCTTGGACATGCGGCCGAACTTGACCGCTGCCACCGGGGGGAAAGGGGGGGGGGGAAGGCGACAGATAAAAAAACAAGAAGTCAAGATCCGGGGAGGCGGGTGGATACTTTGAGTAAGCTAGTTATAGATGGGAGGAGCTGAACTCACCGTCCCGGCTCATGCCCAGAGCGAGGCACTTCTGCAGCCTGCAGTGTTGACAGCGGTTCCGGTTGGTGCGGTCGATTAAACAGTTCCTCTGTCGTGAGCAAGAATACATGGCGTTGTTCTGCTGGCTGCGCCGGAAGAAGCCCTTCGGACCAAAAGGATACACGGACAAAATGAGTCATGAACAAAATTAAAAAAAAATTTAAAAAAACTAGCGAGGGAGGTGGAGGATTCCTCACCTTGCAGCCTTCACAGGTGATGACACCATAGTGAATCCCGGAGGATTTGTCCCCACAGATTTTACACGGAATCACCTCTATTTGAGCTGGAGAGAAGGATGAGAAAGATTAAAAAATCTGTTAAATAACAAAAATTCACAGAAGGTTTAATCAGGTTACTGGGGTGAATTTGCATCTTCATAAACCAGCCCTGACCAAACACATTTCGTTTTTTTTTTATTATTGCCAATATAATACAACACCTCAGTCACATCACAATATGCGGGCAGCCTGTGATAAACCAGTATTTACCCAACACGAACATGTTTTCAAAACTCAAAACAAGACAACCACCAGCTGGCATGTTAAACTTTCATTTTTTCACAAGACGTCCAGGCTCTCTGTCGTCGCTCCAATCTGCATTGAAACGTTGCCAAGAATGACGGCATGCGTCGCACAGGATTGTAAAGAAGCCGGAATTGTCAAGAAGACGATGGACTGGTGCGTTTACATTGTACACCTTGAATCCATTGTGGAGGCCTGAAGCCGTCTCACTCGGGAACAGTCGGTTCTTTTCATTGCGTTGCTTGTTCAAGTAGCCGGGCCTCCTCAGACCCAGAATAGCAAGTCGATTGCATTAGCGGAGGCCCGGGGTTATAAAGTTTCACGGCTCTCTCTCTCTGCTGCTCCTCCTCCCGGATGACAAACTTTACCGGGTATGCTGTGAGAAAAAGGATTAACCCACAAATCCACTGCGAGCGGCTGTGACGCCGTGCAGCCGGCGTGTGGTATACAACCCGTAGACCACTTTTTGTCGGATCACAAGGGGTTTTAGTTAACCAGTAAGTCGCAGCGGTGGCTTTGACAGGCCTGTTTTTTTAAGGGCTCTTTGATGAACCAATCACACAAGTCACTCTGTGTGTGCACATTACAATGAGCAGCACAAGCCGGGAAGGAAAAATTCCAACGTTTTCCCTCCACAAAGACTTTGAGTAGAGTGCACGAGCCCTCTTTGAGCGTTTCCTCCCGGCCAACTGAGGGATGTAAACAAATAAATAAAGGCAATGAAAAAAAAATAAAAATAAGAATCCTTTTTTATTGCTCCCTTAATCGTCCCACCACCCTCCTCGTCATCCTGCTTCGACCTGTTATACAACTGCCGGTCTGGCCGGATTCCGCGGACACACGCATTCAGAGGTGGTTGCCTTGGCAACAGGGAAACGATCCTCCCCTCGCTCTCCTGCGCCGCCATTGGCTGTCGGGTCAGTTTTGCCGGTGACTCACCTGTCAGTCAGCGGAGCTGTCGGGTCATGCTCCACTGACACAGTTTCTCAATCAGCAGAGGGGGGGGGGGGGGGGGGGGGGGGGGGGGAGGGGGGGAGGGGGAGGGGTGAAACAATGTGGTGTCTAACAGGTTTTGAGGCGGAAACAAATCTGACTCTGGCTTCCAAGTCTTCTTTCGTGCTCCGAAGGAAGAGATTGTAAAGTTTGATTTACCGGATCAAACCTTACCCCCCCCCCCCCCCCCCTTTACGACCTTAGCAACATCTGGAAATATTTGTGGAAACATCCCGTGCATTAGGCCACAGCAGGGGCAACTAACATGGCTATAAGCGGCTCTTAACTTGTTGCAGCGTGTCAAGTATTTGAGTGAAATTTCAGCTGTGTTTGAGCTGGACCACAAATCTATTTTTACCCCGGTGCAGTTGGCCGCCCGCAGATTCCTTCTGCCGCTCTGGTCTATCTGCAAATAAATATTGCACAACTCATCGTAGAAGTCTTCACTGTTTAGAGAAAATAACAGTGTGCAGATTATTAAAAGGGGTCTCCGAAACTTTGGCGACCCCGTTTGGGGAACGCCCTTGTTTAGATGAAACACCTATTATGCGTGTTTAAATGCTACAAACATGTATTGAAGATTGCATGTTTAAAAACACATTCTCCATAGATGGGAAAGAATGGAGTCATAGTTTTAAATCAATATCTTTAATGTTTGTAGGGCTGGAACAATATCCAGTGTATAATTAACTGACAAAGCAGTAATTCAATGCTTTCTTGTGAAGTTCCTGCTACGCCGAGTTGGAAATTCCCTCCAATGGTAATTGGCATACCATCTCCTGGAATCTCATTGCAACACGGCGGCAACACTTTAGCCATGAGAATCGATCTCTATCCGGCAGCGTGAAAAGGCCTTTTTGTGTGCGAGTGCTTTTTCTTCGTCGCTGCTGGTTTTAACCTTTAGACTCCAGCTAATCAAACCAGGTTCAAGGTCCTGTTTACCCTGCACTCAGCATTTACACGACATGCTGTATCCCGTACCTGCATCCTGAGGGGCTTCTGGAGCCTCCACCGAATGGACAGCAGATAAGGTGGATTGTGAAACATATTTTGTAAAGTTGGGTTACTGCACACTCATTTCAGGGCCTAAACTTTTGTATTTAGTTACTATGAACAGTGACGACTGCTTTGCTTTCCTTCTCCACCCATTCAGCTACCGAGTGGAAGTTTAACGTGACCGTTCGCCAACTCCAAAGTGCTCCGTATTCACTCTGCAGCTGCAATGGCAGTTGGGCATTGCTCTCGTCTGTTGCCCTCGCTGATCTTTTTGCTTTAAAATTTTGTCTTTCTGTGAATGACTTGATGGAGAAATGTATTTTTTTTTTTATTTCCATAAATTGTTTCTTGTTCTTTGAGTTTGGTTTCTACCTGTAAGGTCACTTTTCTTTCGCTGCCCTTTTTCTCCATTTCCTACTAATTTCCTCGTGATTTCTACGCTTAATAGTTATTATAATTTCGCGATGTCTTTCCAGGTCCGTCTCTGTGTCGCTCGCTTGTGATAGTGTAGGTACACCAAAACGGCGGACGGGCTCAAACCCCTCCCAAATCGTGACGTATGTTCTCATTCTCAATATGGTTGAAATGCACTTATTGTAAAGCGCTTTGGATAAAAGCGTCAGCTTAATGACATGTGATGTGATGTAAATGTAATGGTTGATCCAACTATTGTCCCACTTTGTTTTGCCGCGAGCCTCATGGTTGATATCACTTCCCCCAATATAAACCCTAACTAAATGAAATGGAAGTCCTACAAACCCAAGCCTTTTCCCACTTGCTTGACAAGAACCAGCGAAAGAAACCAGTCTTCACGCGCTGGGCCTCTGTAATCCCCTCCCATTGACCCGAGAAGATAACGTGCTTTCACTTAACGGTGCTGTTAAGGCACCTTTGCATGCGGGTCCAAACCGCAGCAACGAATGAGCAAATAGAATAGAAAAACACCACTTGTTTGCGGTCGCCGTTTCCATTGCTGCGGCGTAAACCTCCCTCCCAGAACTGCAATGGCATGTTGCCTGCATGCTTACATGCACGGCTGCAACGAAAGTTAAAGCTTTAGAGAGCGGGAAACAAAATCTCAGCGTGAAGCTGCCACGGAGAAAGGGCACCTTGACACGTACCGACGCTCGCCGCGAACGGATAGTCCTCTTTACTGCCACCGTGACCTTTGATCCCCGGGCTACCTGGGCGCTAACCGTCCGACAAGGCTCGCAAAGGCTCTGCACAACATCAGTCTGCCGGGGCGTGAGAGTCTTTAAGTGCTTTATTGACGTGCGCCCGTTTGATCCCGTTGCGTCACACAAAACCCTAACGTGTTTGTGCAAAGGGTTTACGACAACAAGTCGAGTAAACAAGCAGGAGACTGAAGGGGATATGCAAAAGGTTCTTCCTCGTGGAGTAAATGCGATTGAAGGCTGGACATGGTGAATTTTTGCTCATAATCAGATTGAAAAGCTGGCTCGGGTGGATAGGTAACATTAGCTGGCAGAGGAAACTGAGCTTCACAGGATCCCGCTGTGCGTCATGGCGACTCTGGTGGACTCGCTGTGCCAGTATCCTGTTCAATCGGCGTCAGTTCAAAAGGAATGGCGAGACGTCGCTTTTCGAATTTCACATTTAAGATTGGAAAGCAGCAAGCATCTTGTGAGATGCTCCTCCAGTGCAGCTTATATTCACATTATTATTCAAAAGAAAAGAGAAACATTCTGTCGTAACGGATTACTGATTATGAAATTATATCTTATAATAATGACAACAGACACTGGCCCTGCGCCACCACACTAAAACGCACACTAATAAACACACACACTTGTGTATCCCTAATGACAGAACTAGGTCAATGGAGCACCTCTCTACTGCTGAAGTTGAAAACAAAAGCGCTGTGTCTTGTGAATTATAACTATTGCATTACACGACAGCTCAGCTCACCATCAGCTATTTCAGCTTCAGTGCACTAAAATTAATAGATAATAATAGAAAAATATAGAAAAATAAGTCAAACTAAGCTGGTTCATAAAAAAGTCAGAAGGGAAGTTAAATAAAGTAGAGAGAGGATAAACGAGAGGAAAACCTGACAAAAAGGGGGACTATTCATTCACCGTCATCAAACCCGGCCAGCGGCTTTTCTCTCAGCATCAGAATCACTCCGCCACCCCCCCCTCTCTCTCTCTCCCACTCCTCTCCCCCCTCCTTCTCCCTGCATGATCCTTTCTCTTACATAACTGGAGTCACCGGTGAAATGAAGTAATTCAACGCTACAACGCATTCATTTCCTCAAAGGCCGGTATAACTGCACAAACGTCTATAGGAATAAACACAGCAGGCGTCGCGTTTATTTTTTTTGCGATGTAAAATTGAAATAAAAACTTTTAAAACGTGCGTGATTCACTGTGCTCGATGGGGAGCCGTTTGACCGGCCGACCTACAAACAGCGTTTTTTATCCGCCTACGTGGAGCGCTCGGTGCCTTCGACCCGTGCAGAGCAGCCGGCCTACGCACTTCGGACCGCGGCCTCCAACGCGCTCAATGCGACTCAAAAAAAAAAAAAAAAAAGTTATTTAAAAAACATCCGACTCTTGAAACAAAACAACCCCCCCGCCCCCCTACCAAAAAAAATGCATTCAAAACTAATTCAAACGTTTCGACCGACTCACCTCTCATGTCGGCGGTGAAGTCTCGCCAACTCTTCGAGTCATGCGCCTCCAGCTGGAGACGAGGCCGGGGGGACGCGGAGAGAGACGCGCGCGCGCCCTGCTCGCTGCAGCTGGGGCAAATCCTCTTTCCTTAAAAAGCGGGGAGCGGGACGTCGCGTACGTACGTCGTTGCCCCGGCGCGGTCTCAGGCGAACTGTTTGGGGTAGAAAAACAAAAGCACGCACACGGTTGTCAACGCGGCCGCGTCCTGCTCTGCAACGTCGGTGACTGTGAAACCTGCTCTCGGTCGCGCGGGGACTTACACCTGATCTCTCCCCCCCCCCCCCTAAAACCGCGGTCCGCCCGCCTCGTGCCCCGTGATCTGACGCGCCCCCAACGCGTGCGTGCGCGCGCACCACCGCGAAGTTCACGCGTGCGTGGGAAAGTGTGGCAGTGTGTCACTTCGGGACCGAGCGTCTGCCAGCGTGGGTGTTGTTTAATAACAGCCGGTTTTATTTCCTGGAACTTTTCTCCACTGCGACAAACAGACAATATTAGAAAGACCTACACAACAATTAAGATTTATATTAATTTGATAAGATACATAAGAATGATCCATTAATTATTTTTAAAAGACGCTTACAAAAGTTGTTGAATTACGTCATACACTATAAATACCTTTACAATGTGCAAGATGAAAACATAATGTCTGCTTTAATGTTTGTTAGAGAAGACCAAAGCTGCAAACTACATTTCACTGTGAGATAATGTAGGATTCATTGGCTTACTTTCTTATGAAAGAAGCTGTCATAATAGTTCAGTTCCCCTTTGGCATATCACAGGCTTAACAAACAATAATTAAGTTTCACCACAGGGTGTTGTTTTTGTTCTTCCTCATTTCTTGAAGTTTAGCAAATTTGTAACTTGTAAACACAAGCGAGAGTGAACAATGTTTAACTCAAAGATGAATTAAATGCAATGATTAAACATAATTTTTTCAATAGATTAAAAAAATGAACTAATTGATTGCACATTTTCAAATGAATTAATCTCGATTAATGGAGATTAATGAATGTTGTTGTTACAATGATGTTTTTCTTCTATAGACTAATCTTACAAATAATGAGCAATCACTTTAGAAAACGTGTTTTTTTTAGACACTGTTTAATTGTCAATGCTATTTTAAACACAAAACTACGCACATTTGATCATCTTAGAGACAGAATTGCACCGGGAGGAACATGTTGAACTAGCGACTCTTCCTGCTGTGCTCGTGCACTTTGCTCCCAACGCTCCATCAATCGCCCCACTTTAAGCCAGGACGTTTTCAAACCCCTGTCTTTCAGGGACACAGCGGTGGTCCTCTGCAGACTGTGTGCCGCGCAGGGTAACGTTAGACGTTGAGATGGAAGCAGACTACCAGCGAGCTTAGCCTAGCAGCTAGCGTAGCATAACAGTGCTGTGCTAAGGTCCGTTTGCCACTCACTCCCCTTCTGCTTTGGCACGTGGAGTAATTCCTCTGCGCAGTTCTTCGCTGTATGTCGCGCCCAGGGCCGGCCCAAGGCATAAGCGAACTAAGCGGCTGCTTGGGGCCACCCGGGGGGCCCAAGCAGCCCCAAGCAGCCGCTTAGTTCGCTTATGCTGCAAGCAGCCCTAGTTTTGTATTATAACCTCACTGTATTCGTTTATAATTTTCGCTATAACAGTATAGCGTGACATTTGTGCCAATAATCTTCTAGCACAGGTGGCTGTGGTGGTGGGAGCAAATAAAATTCTGCTTAGGGCCCCCAAGAGGCTCAGGGCCGGCACTGGTCGCGCCTCTGTTTGTTTCACTTCCAATACAAAAAGCTCTCTCTATCTTGATCCGACTGACTGCAGCTAGCGGCCGTTCCGCGGTCAACTTGTTAAAACTATGTTAAAATATTTTGTTGCACTAATTTGGCCACATTAATCGCATAGATGAATGCGTCTCTGTTGACAGGCCTGATAATTTGTGTTATATTTTAAAACAATCTTTTCACACACTCTCTTAATGCAGAATAAAAAATGCATAATGCGTAATGCATAGTGTAAAATGTGCATGGATGTAACATGTTTGGAGTTCACCGGCCAGATTTTCATTTGTGTAGCTTCCCCTTGCAATCAAGACAACGAAGGCAGGGACACTGATAAAAACAAAAATCCATTATAACAGTGCAGATGAAAATAATTGATTAGCGAAGTACCATGACGAGCGTATCGCGTAACTCGGGCGCAGTTATGGACTGAGGAGAAGCGGGAGATTATGATAAGTAGGTTAGTGGAGCAGCACAGGCCTTTCACAGCCCTCCCGCTCTTTCTTCCCCCGCCCCCCGTAAACACTTTTGTGCTGAGTTATATTATTATCAATGCTTATGCTTTCAAGTAGGATCTCTCGGCGCCGCAGTGCTCTCTGCTGTATGTTTTCACTCCTCTCTGCTGGTGTACGCAGTCGTTTTTCTAAAGTTTTCTTCAGATCCTCCGACAAATGCTTAAAAAAAACAACACTTGAGCATAAATGCAAAGCGGGACTGTGTTCGCTTCTTACCAAATGTACACTTTCAAAAATACAATGCTGGGAAAAGGGGCAGTATGGGTTTGTTTAATTATATTTTCATCTTGTAAACTTCCTTTTCCTCCCATTTCAGCAGGGTTTTGTCAGTTGGATGGTTTCCTTCCTGATCCTCGTCTGCAGTCTCTCTCGGGTTGTATTTTGTCGCCGTAAAGCAGCTACACATCCATCCAGTGTTTGTCCGCAAACGTCAGTCGCCCCCTGACCCTGAGTCTTATGTAACCATGGCGATACCCAAATTAGAACATGGAGTACGGAAAGAAGGAGGCGCTTAGAGCTACAAATGCAGGCACGCAGCTCCTGACCAGCTTTCCAGATTAAGACAGATGGAATAAACAAGCCTGTGTGTGTGTGTGTGTGTGTGTGTGTGTGTGTGTGCGTCGGGGCTCGAAAGATAGAAACTAAAGGGGGAAACCCAACAGCAAGTGGTGCAGTGACCATCACACCTTCGGAAGCGTTTTCTACATGTTGAAACTGTGGCGCACAAAGGCAATGTCAATTTCACTGCTCAAACTGGACACACAGCGCACAAAGCCGAGTACACTGAGAGGATTATTTTAGGATTCAGACTGTGGCTTCCCTAATCCTCTCTCCTCTCCCTCATCCAGCTAAACCCTCGGCCTTCTCCCCTTTCAAAGGCCCACTAATCTGTCTCCCTCCAACCCTCTGCGCGGCCGTAATCTGGTTTGCACCTATACGTCTTTCGCCTGAACCAGCGTCCGCGCGGCCCGCGTGCCGAACCAAAAAGTGCTTCTTTCCTTTCTCTAAAGTACGACTCCCTCGCTAATCATCGACCTCCTCCCCCTCAACCTGAACGACGCCCCGATTAGTGTTTGACTGAACAGTTGCCTTGCAGTATTTCCATAATTTGACGCGTCAGCAGAGCACAAATAAATGGATAATTATAATTCCGAAAATGTCTACAAATGCCGCGATCAGCCTGCAATAAAAACGCTAACATGCAGATCAAGGAAATGCCATTGTTTGTATAAAATAGAATGCAGATGAGACATTAAATCTGGACTCAAAGTGAAGCCGTCGGCTCTGTCGCTCGTCTTTAAGTGTCTTTTTTTATAGACGAGGTAAAAACTGCAGCCGCGCTGCTGCTCCGGTATTCTGCAGCTCACCTCTGGCCTCGGCAACTGAGGTTTTTACGCTGGTGGCAAGGAGACCCGGCTGTGACCGCGGGCAGCGCGAGCCAACGAGCCAAACAAACAGGCCATTGGCCAGCCGGAGTGCCCTTCATCTCACTTCGGACCTGGCATTCGTCCTCTCTCAGCAGCTGCTGACACTGGAGATGGGTGGATTCACTACCCCTCCGGGTAGCGTTAGCTTCACACGCTGTTTGTTTAGTCTTGACGGGCAATAGCTATAGGATAGGCATCCAATTAAAGGTGACATTTACCATGGGGAGTCTGTCCGTGCTGCTTCCGCACACAGCGCTCCTCCAGTTTGCCTGTCGATAGCGCTCTGCCTGCGTCAGATAATATCGCAGGCCACAGTCGTGACAGGAGGAAGCGACCGCAGGCATTTGCAGAGCTGTGACAGGGTTCTGATAAAAGAATAAAGGACTCAAAATACATTTAGACAGCCTAATAGACCCAGAAGAGATTATGGGCAGAGATTGTGGCCTGCGCGGCAGCATAGAGGGACTGAAAGCTCATATTCTCATGACGATAATAATCCCTTCATTTCCAGTTACCTTTAGTCAGGTGAGAAGATCCAAAGGGATTCATGTGGCTGCTGTCTGTCTGTCAGGCCCGAAAGTCCCTGCATTCGTGGGAATGAGCAGTGAAATGTTGACCAAAGAGTGATGCAAAACAATAAATGGATGAAGAGAACATGTCAGTGTAGTGTGTCTTTGTGCGCGAAACTTTAACTGATACTGTGGAATTACCTGACAGAAGCCTGACCCGGTGCGTGTGCTCCATGGAGACATTTTAATCCTTAGAAAACGGATAAGAAAAATGTAACACACCACATATTTTAGCATAGGATTAGAGATGTACATATCTATATATATATCTGTCTTATGTCAACTGAAAACTAACAAACTGTCTCGAAGAGGCAATAAAGAGAAAGCCGATGTCCTAACCCTCTGAAGATGATCCTGAAAGCAGATCTGCCGTTTCCAACACTCGCTTCCATGACAACGGCCGCCGACGGGGCCCCCGACCCCACGGCTTGCCCGTAATGAATCATCTACCTTGAAGAGTGTGGTGACACCCACAAATGTACACATATGTGCACGCAAAAGCTGGCGCGCACACACACACACACACACAAACGCAGGGGCGTTCTCCTTCCAGAGAATGCTTGTTTAACAGCGACAGGAAAAAGGATTGTTTTTCACTGGTTGACCCGAGTTCGAAGTGGACTTGTAGTTCAACCATGAGAGCGGTTGACAAACCTCCGTGATCAATGATCTCCTTGATTACTGGTTTTGGAGCCACACCTGGAAACCGCGTGTTCACGTGTGCGCATTCGTGTCTTATTATGATTCACTGGTTTTGGTGTCAAACTGTCAGCACACTTCAGAGATCTTAAATCGCCGCTCTGCGTTCAGAGGGTTCGACAAAGCGTCCATCGCTCAAGTGCTGCTAAGGGTCCCCGTCATTATCTCTTTTTCTCTCCACTCCACTCGCACGTCCTCCACCTGTTTCTCCGCTCATTAATTAGTCCTAAAACCCACAAAAGGTTTTGCATTTGTATTCATCCAGTTCCCTTGTCTTCAGTGGAATGGTTGAACGGGTTAGAATAAGGTTAACAGAAGCTTACCGTCATTGTGACGTTTGGTTTTCACATAGAAAAGGCCTCAGTCGCCGTGGCGATTCTGATGGGTTTAAACCCTTTGAAAAAAGAAGATTGCAAATCTTATTAAAAAGATTCCCTGACTTTTGAAAGCGTGTCTAGTGTAGCTATTTATTACCTTGATCTGCTTAGTGACGTGACTGAAATAACATCTAATAGCTAGTTGACCCATTTAATGCTAGCGTCACAGTGACGATTGATTAGCACGCAAACAATGATAATTATATTGGAGCGATAATTACAGGGTGTGACTAGTGGCTGAAACTCAAGGAGTTGGTATTAGAGTCAACACGTAACACGTTCCACGAGTAAAGTCCAGAGTCAAGAGTGTTTATCAGAATCAACATCCAGACCAGACCACATTTGAAAGTATTTTAAAAGTGAAAAGTATTTATTTTACACACCGACTTGAGTCCAGCAGTGAGGCAGCGATTGCCGGACACACAGAAGGCTTCGTCCCCAATCACCGTTTCAGCGTTGAAAAAGGAGAATGAAGAAGACAGGGCCTCCGCCATGCCGCCGAGGATTTGCTTGTCGCTGATGAATCAGCGCGATAGGCCGTGTGTTTTGACCCACTTACCAAAACATGACCCACGCAAACACGAACCCACATAGGATGCACACGTTTCACAAGCCGGATCAGAACACCGCCGCCCTGCCGCCTCCGATCGACACCGCAATCTAAGATCTCCCCCCCGGCTGGCTGCCACTCGTGTCTCTTTCCATCTGTTCTCCACCACGTAAGAATTTACATAAAGACTGAACCCCCGGTGACAGATATAAGAGGCCTGGTATAAATTAGCTTGATAAATCAATGGCTTCCCATGTTTTATTTTCCTGTAATGTTTTGCAGCAGCCACTTGTCTCCGGGCCTGGAGCTCCACTTCTTCACACTCTCACTTTTCTCCACCGCTCCTCGAGAACTGCTGCGCAAAACTGTAACCATCATGCCGTTGTCTTGTTTTTAGAGGAAATCACTCTTTAAAAAAAAAACGGCTTTGGAACAAGACACCAATGGATGTTCAGATAAAACCTCTGAGACCTTAACATAACGGGTTTTTAGGTAAAATTACGGGATTTCCCCGTAACGGTTCCGTGTACGTGTGTTTGTATACGTGTTTCCGACATGTCTGCGACAAACTGAATTGTTTCCATACAATGCACCCCCCTAATGCCTCAATGCCCCCACCGGGTAGACATAAACACGGCTCGCTGGGGTACAGTAGATTGTTATATCATTTTGTTTGGTTACTCAACTTTAAAACAGCCTCTTCGCTCGGCAGGACAGATTTGTCTTTGTTTATGTACCCCCCCCCCCCCCCCCCCCCCTCTGGTTGTATTAGAGTCATGTGGTGAGGATTGTTTTGAATAATAACCCACTGCAAGAGAACTGCAACCCGCGGTGAGGAGGAGTGCGAAGGCCCTTCGGGCTCCTTTCATAACCGGCGTCAGCGCTTTCTGGCGCAGCTGCTCTCTGCATGGGATGCAAATGAGCGCCGGATGATTATAATGTGAGCATTACGATTCTGTTCATGTGCGTTCGGGAACTCTGGCATTAATATTCTCTCTAAGCCTGGATTAATCAATTGCAAACACGCATTTAAAGAGGCTCCCATGATGCAACTGCTCTGCTGGAGGGAGGCGGAGGGGCCTTGGGGGGGAGGGGGGGAGGGGTTCTGTGCAGGGCGTCACAGGTCGGGCGTCGCTGTCGTGCAATCTTAATGCTTCATTTTGATTCTTGGCCCAACTCCAAAGAGGTTTAGGAGGAGGGATTTGATGCGTGACATTTATTCAGGTCTCAGTGCCAGATCTCCATTCTGCAAAACAAGTTAATCAGGGAATCAAGCGGCCGCGTGCCGTCAAGAATACACTATTATTGTGATATTTCTTTTTCCTGATCTTGGTTGTGCGTCTTATTATGCAAGGAAAGGGTCAGTACGTCATGTGTGCGAATCCATCCACCAAGAGAACAAGTAGTTACAGCATACAATGCATCCTGTTTGAACACACAACAAAGAGTCAGGGAGAAGAAAGAAGGACGCAGATGAATAAAGAGAAAGAGAGGAACAGAAGTGGGGAGGCGGAAGGACGGGGACATCAGGGAGACGCGGGACACAGGACTGTAATTCATACACCAAGAAGAGCATTGAACGCGCCCGTCGCCACTGTTTGAATAACGGGAGGCATCGATATCTGTTTTGTAAGTGGCAGCTGGAGCGCATGCGCTGTGTGCGGTTCATTAGTTACCAGAGATGAATCGGGGCTGACATGTGACCAATCTGTGGTGGTAACACTGTTATTCTGTAACCGACGCCATCCCTCTTTCAATAAACATGATGCACAAACGTAACGCCAGGATTCCTGTTTACACACATTATGAAAAATTAACATCCACTTTCTTAATTAAGTGAGAAGTGTTTATGTTCAATTTGAAGATTAACTCGCCCTTGACTAAAAAATGTGATGTGATGATGTGATGTTTGTGGTTATTCATCTACGTGGGAGTTGCGCGCTGCAGAGGCGTTTGCCTTCTTCACTGTTTGACGCTAATACGCGTCACACTCGTGGTGCTCAAATCTGACATTCACAAACAGTAACATTATTCCAGAAGACCGGATGCGGACCTGGTTGGATGCAGGACCACATTAAACTGCTGTAGGTTCGTAATGAAATTACCAATTGAATCAAGTGTCCGAAACAATTGAATGAAATGGGATCGCATCTGATTGTGCGTGCTGTTTGTGTTGCAGTGCAGCAAACTTTGTCCCGGGATAATTCGTCACAGCGGAGTGTTTCATGCAACTAGGACGTCTGTTTGTGTGAATAAATGGAATTGGAAAATGTGTCGGTTTCAGAAATGAGGACACTGTCAAGGCAACAAAGATAATTGTGTTTTCCCCTCCATTTTCACACACACACACACACACACACACACACACACACACACACACACACACGGTGATTGCTCCACATCTTGTGATTGCGACTCTTGTGCTCGGTTTAGCAATCTGTGGATAGAAGAAGTCAAATGGATTAAGGGCGGTCAGAGGAAGATGGACGGGAGAGAGGGAGGCTGAGAGAGAGAGAGTTTAGGGTTTGTCATTTTAGGAATATTAAATAAAGTGAAAAAAAGAAAAAGAAATAGAAATATTTAGTCGCTGCTTTATGGGAGGACGAATAAACAGACTTCCTAAACACATAAAATGCTGCTCATACACGGTGGGTTATGTTACCTTCATGGTACTTCGTTGGGTTACTGGAGACTGAAGAGTCTTATACCATTGAACACACGTTCTAGGAAACGCACAGGCACACATGCATCTGCTGATGCATCGCCATGGAGACGGAGTGTTCCCGTGCAGCCCGCTGCGGGTGCGTTCACGAGGAAGACTCTTCCTGCGCCGACTGTGTGTGTGTGTGAACAAAAGCCACTGGGATGAGGTGATGTTTTGGTTACTCAACTGCTCGAACTGAACCCAACTGAACAGAGGCCATCAGGAGAAAATTGTAGAAATTATACATAAATAGATTCTAAAACGTCGGAACTTAATCTGTTTAAAAAGAAGCAAATCAAGTGGAGACTCTGTTCTGACTCTAAAGTCGCAGTAAAGTAGCCACAAGCCGGCGATCAACAATGTTGGTCCCAATGTATTATTGTCTGATCACAACCTACAAGCTAATCATCTCCGTAACCGTTACAGCGACTAATAAATTGATTGTAAACCGAGATTGTGCAGGATGTAAACACAAAGAGGGCCAGTCAGACCTGCTTTCTAAGGCTCAACAGAAGAGCGTGTTCCTTTCTGGTCGGGCTCTTTGTGCAACACGGAGCGGTGACGAAGGAGACACGTTATTAATGGAGACGCCACAATCGGAACCTGTTGTGCACACATATTGAACAAGCAGAGAGCTGCGCCGCTGAGAGAAACCTTTAAAGGCAGAATGGCATGCTGGCAGCGCCGCAAAATGAAGCAGTATGTAATTGTCACCCATAATGCTGCGCAACATCACATCGCGGGGCGTAAGAGCGGACTCTCAGATCGTTCGCCTGACGATTTCACGAGATCGACTCAGGAACATGAACCTTGACCTTTACCTATTGCAGGTCTCATGTGCAAAGTCAATGCAGGAGTAAATTCTTTTTAATTACCAGCAGGGGGCGACTCCTCTGGCTGCTTGAGGAAGTCAGATTGTGCAGAATTCTATGAAATAATGAGCCAACCTCTCAGTATCCTGCCGCTTTACAGGGCAGGATAAATTATAAAAACAGAAGCAAACAAGGAATGTCTTGTAAACATGAGTTTAAAATCCTAACGACTACTTTCAAACCTTCAACAAAGCAGAATGTCCCTCCTGTTAACTACACTCCCATTTTGAAGCAGGAAATGCTTTGGGTGTTGAGACCTTGCGACTGTTTTAGGAGTTTAACCCTTTCGCATCGTGTTTCCGGTTCATGGAAAATCAATTGTAAGGATTTCGGTCATTTTGTGCTTAGCTCCACGCTCTCGTGTCTTTTCTGGTGTCAAGTAGCCGAGGTGTCGATTGTCCACAAACCAACGGGTGCTTCTGACCGTGACAACGTCCTTCAGTCGTAACCTCAAACCTAAAGGAATAGTTTGACATCACTCTAGTCTTCAGTGCCGGCCCGAGCCTCTTGGGGGCCTTAAGCAGAATTTTATTTGGGGCCCCCCTCCCACTACGCACAGTCACCTGTGCTAGAAGATTATTGGCACAAATGTGACGCTATACTTTTATAGCGAAAATTATAAACAAAACAGTGTAAGCGAACTAAGCAGCTGCTTGGGGCCCCCTAACCCTCTGGCCAGGGGGCTAGGGGGCCGGCCCTGCTCATGTGTAAGAGACGAGTGGTGTTGATTTTTTTCATGTAATACAAAATTATGCAATTTCCATATCTGGCTGTAGAATGAGCCATTAGAGGTTCCATATTGGGCATTAACAGCATCGATATGGCGGCAAACTGCTGTCTACTTTGTAAAGACATCGTGGCTTGATGACTTTTATGAATCCACATAATACACTAAATCTATGATTTCTCAGCATCAGATTAAACTGGAACGCGAAACATGCTCCATTGACGTTATGTCTTCTTAGTGTCCGACGACGTTGAGCTGTGCTGTCCGTCAGTCGGGCTGGTCTCCGTTTCAGTTCCTGGGAATCTGTAAAGGCCCCCGGAGGAGGCTCGGCTTTCAATTAATCCAGCCGGCATTGTGTTACAGCACATCAGCGCTGCAGATAATCAGCAGGAACCGGCCGTGACACGCTAACACAAATACACAGCCGCAATCTGTCGGTACAAGATTCAATGAAAAGGATGAAAAAGAGCATTTTGTCGCGCTTCGTTTGACGCGAAGATGGGAAAAGTGGGTTTATAGGCAGCTGGATGAGCGGACAAAGACCAATGTTTATGTTTTAACGTGAAGAGGAAACAGCACAGCATGAACACCCAGAATTCACTCAGACTCCAGTCACGACTGCACAATTTACTGTGTTCGTACGTCTTGCTTGGCAAGGTGCATCTGCGACATGCTGACCACTGAACCTGGTTCCCATGGAAACGCCCGGTGGACTCAACAAACAAACAAAGCCGGACAATGGCCGAGGTAATCTCGCCATCGCGTAAAGCAGGAAAACACCTCTGTGTGCTCGGAGAAAAGGAGGAATGAGGACAATTTACTGGAAAATTGGAAAAAAAGAAATGTGAGGTTGTATTAAACGGGGGGGCGGCAAGGGGGACAAAAGACACCGTCCAGCAAAGAGTCCTCTGCTCCACTGCGCCGATAAACTCTTTCATCATGCAGCCGTGTTACACAGGCAGCACATATAACAGAGACAAAACACGACGGCCTACATCCACACTGCGTGAATAAAGCGTGGCAGTCAATGACTGCGAGTGGTTTGTGTATTTCTTTTGATCTCAGTTCGAAAGTAAATGAAAATGTAATTTTTTTTCTTCACACCACCGACGGGTTGAAGACTGTTGTTTGGAAAAAGAAACGGTGAAACTTTAAAATATCAAGACTTAAGAAAACGTTTTCCCTTGAACGCTGCAGTGCAGTAACGTCACGATGAATAATTAGCCCTTTTTTTTGCACAATGCAGTTTTACCTGTCAAATTCTGGGACCCCGTTTCTGCCACGGAGACACTTTGATATGCAAAACCTGTCGAAAGCTGCTTATTTTTACTCTGTCGCCCGGGCGAAACTGCATGGTGGGAGAAGATGATCGAACTGCTGCTACATTATCACATCGCTGCTGGAAAGCAGCTCTTTTGCTTTCCTTTTTCTAAAATTTGAAATTTATGTAAATCTATGTAATGGTTTAGAGGACAAACGATTTGTTCAAATGAACCCTTTGCTTGACCACGATGCTGTGTGTGTTTTTTTTTTTTGTTGCTGTGGGTCTGAGGCATCACACAACACGACTCACCAGGAGGATAAGCATTTCTTTTTACTTACAGCTCGCACACTGTCACAGTAAAACACGAAGCCAGAGGTGTTTGTGTTCAGGTAGGTTTGCGTCGTGCATCTGCACTCCCTGCTGGCTCGCCAATTAGGCCGATCGACGCACATTTTACTCACGCACCCTGTTGATTTTCCAATTACACCTATCCAGTCACACATGCTGCCGACTGTAATTAGGCCTAAAGCCTTCCTCGGGACGCGCATCGGATGTGCGACAGCTGCTGAGGTTATCGCTCGTAATGCACAGCGATCAGACACTCAGACGTTTAGAAATTAGACTACAAAAAAATGTGAAAAGGTTTTCTTTGGGAGATGTAGAGGTTATGTTTGCAGTGAATTAAATATGTGGTCGGCCACCTTACTTATCTTGTGTTTTTTTCCCCCAGATAATAAACAAGTTAACGCATAAAATGTTACGGTGCATTTACCTACACTCACACAGACTCCCCTCTAAAGCCGCACGTCACCAGATCACCTCCTGACCTCCATCGAAAAGGAGAATTACATCATAAGTGATATGAGGTGTACTTCCGTGGCCGCTGTTGAGCGTGTCCACCTGGGGGCTCTCTGCTCCCACTAAAGGCCGAGTCACGTGTTATTTTAAGGTTCCTGTCTGTCAACACATCTCCGCTGAATTCTCCCTTCATCTGTGCCCTTTGCACATACGTTACTCCCAATGCAGTTCTTCTTTCATTACCACCCTTTTAGTGCCACATGCATCTCTCGGCTCACATTACTAAATTGCATTTTGTCTAAAATATTTAAAATATTCCGGTGAAAAATAAGAAACCCGTTTTTGGATTGGACTGATTGTATCTCTCTTCGAGACTAATTGGAATAAACGCTGGAAGAGACTAAATAATGGAATGTTCTCTTGCGGATTTGAGTTGTCGTGTTGTTAGTTGAGTGGCTTACATCGCCCCCTAGTGGTCACCATTGGTTGTTGCAAAAGCTCAATGTGACAACAACACCAAACACACTGATTGGACATATAATGCCTATATATTTATGTATGTACATATATAATATTTTTTTGGAGGGCGGGGGTTGCAAACATCAACATAACTAACACACAACCGTTTTGTGTGTTGGAAGAAAAAGCATTATAATATAATTTAAGCATCCCTGCACCGAGGAATCACACAAGAGTTACCATCATGACCTTTCCACCAATGCCTGCATGACCCCATGTCGAGGCCCAGTCCGCCAGCTGCACAGCTCGCGTTTTGTTTCATTTGACCTCTGTTCCGTCACGAGTTCCGCAGTTAAACAGCTGCGTTGTTTCGTTGGTATCAAAGCGTGTGAGAGTTCGAAAGCTCTGCTTCAAAAGGCCGAACGCGTCACATCTTTCATCCGTGTCTTCGGGGGCCACGAGTGTTGGTCTCCTGTTTGTTAGACCACAGAGCGTTTGCTGCTCACGTCAACGTGCAGGACAATTCCAAGGCGTTCGCTAGTGGTGTAGATGTAAAATCTGGGTAAATAAAACAATCAAGTTGCTATTATGCTGCTGCTGCTGACCCTGATGAAAATACAATTTTTAAATACGTCTCCCACTCAGACGCATCTTGTGTTCTGGTCAAATCTAAAATAAAAGATGTCTATTTTGACGCAAAGCAGCTTCTTAGACATCAAATATTGAGACGCCAGTTGGCATTACGTGAAGCTCAGCTGAGGAGCAGGGAGTGAAATCAAGGAGAGTTCACCCACTGGCACTATTTCAGCCTCTTCATTAATCCGATTCACCATAACGACAGCGAGTGAGTGTTTGTGTGGAGGCTGCAGGGGGGAGGGACAGGAAGGAGGAGAAGATGGGTAGATAGACAGATGGATGGATGGATGGATGGATGGATGAAGGACTGCATGGTGTCACGTACATAACCTCATATCTCACCACAGATCTGGTCCTGGCGTAAACAAGCTGTAAATTATCCCAAAGCTGGCACACACAGTGCCCCTAAATCTGCAGAGGAGAGAGAACACACGGCCACCGGCCGCCTCCCTCCTCCTCCTCTTCCACCTCCTTCATTCCTTTATCAATTCGGCACTGCAGCACCAAGGGCCCATAAAGCATCAGCGACAGAAAGATGTGAAATGGCCCGATGCTCCCGGGAGAGAAGAGGAGCTGGTTCGGAGGGAGGCGGGGGGGGGGGGGGGGGGGGGGGGAGAATGAAACGTCCGTCCGCACCGGCAGAACGAACCAGGCAGGACGATAAACGGCGATTCCACTCGCTGATTTACACGTTGTTTTTGTCTCGCTCTGGACTTTCGGCGTTTGTTGCAACACTCATAGAATGTAATTCAGAGCGTTAGTGCTCTCTAATGAGGACCGGTGGAATCGCACGTTGACAGAGTTTGCAGCTTCGAGTCAGTTGCTCAGAGGTTTCAGAGGCCGACTAAAACCTATTTTTTTTAATGGAACTTCATTATGTGAATACGCTCTGTAGCCTCTTATGAATATACAACTGGCCCAGAAAAAGAGACTGGAACGAGCCGATGCATAAAATAAGGTCAACGTGCATATGCCATAAAGAAACCCGGCGGAGGCTGCGGCTTCAGTAACTACCGATGTGCCAGGTTGCTAGGCAACAGCGCGCTCGCATCGATGTGTTTGTTGACGTTCTCACCTGCAGAGTTTAAGCTTGTTTAAGTTTGTTCATTCTCTATGCGTGTTTTAACCCGTCCACTCTGTCCCTGCGTCCCAGTACAACCCGTCCACTCTGTCCCAGTGTGACTGGTCCTCCCCGGTCCACGCACGTCTCTGGTCTCCCCCCTTTCTAACCCCTTTGAGCGGAATGAAGCTCTCCCGTCTCACACTTCACAAATCACAGCACGCCGCGGTCAATGATGTCACCTTCGAGATCAACGTCTGAGAAGTTTATTAGAATAAGAAAGTTGACACAGAGCAAAGTCTCCATGCGGAGGGACACGCACAGCTCAGGACAATGTGCCGAATGGTGAACAACTGCTGGACTGTGTGTGTGTGTGTGTGTGTGTGTGTGTAGAGGAGGCGTGTGCACTGGGCAGTCGTAGAGGGGGTGCATGCACATGATTTCTGTTGCGTGACGACGGACAGATCTCTTTGCGAACACAAGCGCACTCTCACACACACGCGCACACACACACACACACACACACACACACACACTTGGATGTACTGTACAAATTCACACGTCGCTACTTCTGTACACACGCAGAGGCTGTGTGTTCATGCAGCTACTGCACTGAAATTACATGTAAGCATCAAGGTTATGTACACAGCATTGATGTGTTGTCCTGGGACGGCGGGGGCCGGCCTCTGGTAAAGGGGGATGGGGGGAGGGCACAGGGCGACGGGGTCCTTCACAGTAGCGGGAGAATCCCCCTTTTGCAGCCAGAACGTCAGTCCGATTGAGTCCATTCCCTCGCCCTCGTCCTCTCCTCTTCGGTAATCGGTAATCATTGTACAATAATACTCCATGTCATTTCAAACCGGATATCTAGCACAGGAACAAAACTATAGGAAAAGCAAACATGACAGAAAGGATCAGAGCCGACTAAACACGTCTACAACTTCACGTGAAAATGCAAACGTGGATTCTTGTTTTTTGTGCTTTTTTTCATTCGCCGTCTCCGGGAGTCGGAGCTGTGTCGAGTGAGACGGCGGGTTTAGGAATAGTTAGCCCCCATTCCTGGACTCTGTGGGGCATAGACCACGTACAGGGCGAGGTGGCAGTTATTGGCTGGGCGAGAAGGGGGGGCATTGCATGACTGGGCCAGAGGGCACAAACAAACCCCAAACACACAAAGGCATGGTCTCTTTAACACAGACACAACCGGATAAATAAGAACACAGACAGACTGGGTGGGAGAAAAAAAAAAAAGATTTCTGAGGAATGCAATTTACCGCATGAGAGGGTTTGAAAATGTTTTATGAAATATTGTCACTTGATTTGGGGGATTATCTGATTTCTGTTTCTGTCAGCGACTCATTACATTAACAAGCTAACCTTTAACAGTGACAAAAAAGGGAGTCACTGTGCAGCCTGGACATAAATATTGTGTGTGTGTGTGTGTGTGTGTGTGTGTGGAGAAAAAAAAGCAGTGTGAGTCTGCTATAAAAAGCAGACAAAGTGCAGCTGTTAAAAGAGGACGAATGGAAGAGAAGAGGGCGGACGATGGCTCGAATAAACAGACTCGACTTTAACAAGGCCACACTCGAATTCCTCGGCCGCCCTGTAATGTTGAACAAACGCAACGAAATGATCCGCCGAGTGAGACGGCGCCGCGTACAGGACCTTTCCTGCAGCGAGTAGGCGTCGGCCTATTTCAAGCCTCAGCGCCGTTTCCGCTGCTAATTCAATTGCATTTGCTGGTGCGGCTGCGAGCGAGCGAGGCCGGTGGTTAGTTTAACGGGGGTGAAGAGCCGGTCCAACGTGCCCCCCCCCCCCCACACGCCGATGTGTCTGCACTAATCTCCTCAAGGGCTCATCGGGCCATTAGAGGGGCGCCTCAATACACTTTGCCTAATCAAGCATGTTTAGCGAGACACAGGAGGAGATGCAGAGCGAGGACACGGCTGGTTGGGGCGAGCCGGCCAAGACGGGGAGGCCTGATTCACACACACACACACACACGCAGCAGAGAGGGAGACGGAGGGAGATAAAGGGAGTCAGGGAGGAGGGTCGTGGCTGGTGGAAGGCTGCGTGTCCTCGGCACTCATGACCTGTTTCAGGGCGGAATGTGTAAAGAATACACTGCGCTGATGTGCTGAGGCGGTAATGCAGTAACATCATGTCCGCCCGCCTGACCTCCTCCTCCTCCTCCTCCTCCGTCCTTGCTCTCATAAATCTCTTTCACTGGCTTGTCTCAAACCATTTGGTCTTCTAGGACTCGGGAGCCGAACCTTTTAGTCAAACGTGTCCGTGGCGCCGAGGAGTGAAACCCGTCGGCTGGCGTTCGGTCCGGCTTACGTTGGTTGTTTGTACATTTTCAGGGTTAAACATGTCCTAGATTCTGATCAGAGTGTTGTGATCCATCCCATCACAGCACAGCCCGGGTTTCCCATTTTAGTCACAATTCTTTGTGTACAGGTTTAGTGGCTTCAATTTCTCGTGGAGCAAAAACCCTCCCACACGAGTTTTCAAATGGCGTTTTCTGAATGTCGAGCAGAAGGGTCGCGGGAAAAAAAACTGTTGATGTCTGAATAGAAAAAGAAACGGGTGGAATAAAAGATGAAGGGTGAAAACGAAAGCGCAAGTGATCAAAGCAGTTTTTGGCACTCAATATGAGTAAACGCACTCAAACCCAAAGAGACTCACACACACACACACACACGCACACACACACACACACACACTCGGCAGCCGGCGGTTATAAAAAAAAAAGCACACACACCTCTAACGCACCGTGACCCAGATGAACCAAAGCGATCTCCGGATCTACATTTGAATCACAAAACGGACAGGAAACAGACGGGAACAAAACTACAACCGGCTAAACATCAAAAGACCAGACGGCGGGCGGAGAGAGTAACTCCACACCCGAGGGGGACCCGCCACGAGGGGCGGAGCATCGGGGCCTCGGCCCGGCGGACCGGGGGCTCATCGCCGGAGTCTCGGGTCGGGCTCATCTCACATGACGCGCCGTCCTTTTCATTGACATTCTGCAGGCCGGGGGGGGACAGACAGCTATATTCGTTGCCTAAAAAAGGAGGCGGAGTGTCGGGCAGAGGATGGCTGAGTGGAGCTCCCAGGCGGCCTGTGGGGGGGGGGGAAGGGGGGGGAGGGAGGGGATGTTCCCTACTTCCAATGGACGGCGGCCTCGGGTCAGCTCAGTGGGGCCCGGGCTGGACTCAGAGTCGGCTAGCGAGGGGAAGAATGGAGGGGAGATACTGTTCCTTTTCCCGTGGGCGGCGGGTGGGATGGAGGTGGGGGGAGGGGAGGGGGGCAGCTCCTCCGGACATCCCTAAACATGACTCGGCTCCGCTGAGAAAGCGGTGGCGTTATACAACATTGAATTAAGATTGTCTTTTTTCGTCGTCCTCACATGTCTCATTATTGCTTCCTTTCACTTCATGATGGCTCTGTCCAACGCGGGTCTCAAGGTGCTCTCGCCTCTGATTGGTCAACACACTGAGATCCATTTGTCTCTCATGAAAAAAAAAAAACGCCAACCTCCTCCGTACAGAAATGTCATTATATAGTTATATTTCACAGTTAAGACAGGACACTGGTTGGGGTTGTCGTGGCCACAAAAACACACACACACACACACACACACACACACACACACACACACACACACACACACAATCACGCACACACTGCATGATTCATTGAGTCACTCTGGCACAACAGTTTCAGTCTCCTCTGAACTCCAAAGTAAAGTACATTGGTGTCTGCTGAAAAACAAAACAAAAGCTGAAACAAAAAACTTCCAGGGTGTCAAAACAAAATGGTGGAGACCTTTAACAATTGGCGCTTCTTCTTTTTTTTTTTTTTAATCTCCACACTCTACTTTTAGAAGATTCCCTTTCCTTTGCACCCCTCTCTTTACTTTACTGTTCGTCCGGCGGTGCCAAAGTCAACCTCCGCGGGTTGTACCACTTACGGAGCAGAGGGGTGCACCTGCGACTAAGAGCAGGAGACGCGGGGGAGAGTTTGCTCCTCCGTCTCTTCGTCTCTCTCCTCGGTCAGCTGAATGACATCAGGACGTTGAATGGCAGTGAGAGAGGACAGACGGGGGTGAGGTGGAGCCGGGGCGGCGTGAGTCTGAGGGGGGGCTGATTTATTCCGGTCTCAGAGGGCTCTTGCACTTTGCCTCAGTGGCCACTGGGGGCGCGCTCTCCCATGTTCTTCCCCAGCAGATGGCTGAAGTCAGCCAGTTCTCCCAGCCCTCGGGGCCCGTGCACATCTGGCCTGATGAGGCCCGGCCGCTGGCCGTGATAGGGCGCCCCGTTGCTGCTGTTGAAGTTGAGCGCCTCGTGACTCCAGCGAGGCTCCCCGTAGTCCATGTGGGGCGTGGGGGCGGACACCACCCTCCGCCGATCGGGGGAGTCCTGCGGCGTGGCGGGATAGATGTACTCCCCCGCCGAGTTCCTCAGGGCGCCGCTGGGACGGCCGCCGCCGCCGTGGTCCCCTCGCTGGGTGGCCAGGATCAGGTAGCGCTGGCGCTCCGTGTGCGGGGGCAGAACCACCTCCCCCTGGTCCTCTATCCGGACCAGCCCGCCGCCGCCCCCGTGCAGGAACTTGGAGCTCAGGTAGATGACCGAGTTGTTGGGGCAGGGCGCCCCCACGGCGGTGAGGAAGGTCTGGCTCTGGTCCCAGTCGCTGTCGGGGAGACGCAGGGAGCGCTTCTGCTGCAGCGGCGTCTGCTCCGGCGTGGGCAGCAGACCCGGGTCCATCTCCACCTTGGGCCAGACGTTGGGCACCACGAAGGGGCTGTCCGCCTGCGAGCCTCGCCGCCTCTCGCCGCCGCTGGTCCTCGTCACGCTCATCACCGACCCGCCGGGGCCCTGCCCCAGCATGCTCTGCTCCTTGTCGCCCTTGCGGCGGGCGGCGCCGCCGGCGGCCCCCGGGCCTCGCGGGTGGCGGTGGCGGTGACTCATGATCCAGCAGACGGCGAGGCCGGAGAGGACGGCGCCGGTCGCGAAGGCCGACACGGCGGAGACCACCAGCAGGTTGACGGACACCAGGCCGTCCGGCTCCTCGATGAAGCCCTGCGGCAGCGTTCCTGCGCGGGGAGAGAGAAAAAAGCACCACAGAAACACGTCAACCGGCGGGAACACTATCGATGTCTCCCGCGTCAAGCGCGTGGGAGTGAAAGAATTGCGAGACAAAGGGGCCTATTTTCGCTCTCTCCCGCTGTGGGTGGGAATGGTCGTATGCTCGCAGCTCGAGGTGTAATTGCCTTGATTACGTAAAGTGGACGGTGACTTTAATAGCTGTAATAACCGCCGTCCTGATTGAGAATAGCTCTCGAGCCGAACATGTTTCACAACACTGGCTTCACAGGGAGAGAGGCCAAGTCTGACATTAATGGTGAGTAATAGTCCTCGGTTTTTTAAATTGTACACACAAGTTGTACTTTCCTAGATGTTTGTGTTGCGTGGACTACTCGTGACTCCACTGTAAAAACATGAATTATCTATCGCGCTTGTAGAAAAAAAATCTCACAAACTGGATAGGACGGGTTTTATTTTCCACTCAAAGCGAGTAAAGGCAGTAACAGTAAGGAAGGTTTCCCCCTCGTGCTGCATCAATATGCCAAAGGCTTTCAAAAGAGGAACATAAAGACGTTGTGTTTTTAGATAAAGGGTAAAAAAATCAGCAGAAAACATCAACATTTGCTTTAAAAAACCTGATGAACTCCCCTCAGAGGGAACTTTTAATGAATAATTGAAGATCTGCGTACGGCTGAAGCGCAGCCCGGGCTGCCACGGATCAATTAGGACGACGCCAGAAGAAAAGTTGTTCTTTCCAGTGTGAGCTCCCGAGACCAACACCAGCAAACACAATGGAACTGGGAATTGAATTTGGAAAGCAGATCGGAGCAGATGAAGGAAAGGGGGAGAGAGAGAGAGAGAGAGAGAGAGAGGGAGAGAGAAGGTTTCCAAAGCAAACTGAAACATTGGGGGCCTTAAACAAACATAATAATGGCTGTTAAATCACAGCAGATAGCGGAGGCGGAAGGACGGCCTGCACAGAGAAGTAAACCCTTTTCTCACGGAAAACAAATGGATGTCGTTAATGGACATCGGGAGCCACTTACTCACTTGGAGGGAGAGCGGAAGACAGAGGGAACGTACAGAGAACACCGGCGTCCTTTAAAACAAACACACTCTCATACGGTCTGACAAATTCATTTTTAATGGGGACAAATGGAGGTGGTTGTGGTGCAAATACACCAACACCACGCCGCCCGGCGGGTAATTAATGTGGCCTGCGGTTTGGTGAGCCGAAGCGCTATCCTACACGTTGAGCCGGGGAATAAATAAATGTCAAATCGTGTCTTTAACCAGAAAGCAAACGCTCAATTTGAAATGAATCTTTAGAGGTTTTGGCACCGATAAAGCGGGTTGAAATAATAACTTTTCTCTACACTAGGGGTTCTCAAAAGTACCACCTCAGAAAATACTTGGCTCTCCAAGTACCACTATAATGACCAATACTATACAGTAGCGTAGTAGGTAGTATTCATCAAAAACAAGGCAGAGGTTTTATGCCTAAAGAAGTATATTTAATATTGTCAGCCATTGTAACATTTTACACAGTTTCAACAGTAAGACTGCGCTTAAATATAGGGAGAAAAAAAACTGTACTTAAATAATGATTCAATTAAAATGTATTCAAAAAATAAAAGTTAAATAAACATTGTACTAAAATACATGTAAAAAAACTGTTGTTAAAGATTAAATAAAACTGTACTTAAAAAAAAATACTTAAATGTTTAGTAAAAATTACATTTTTTAATTATTATTTTTTTCCAGTGATTCTTTGGCGTACCACTAGAGGGAGCCCCGCGTACCACTAGTTTTACTAACAATCAAAACTGTGGAAACAGCTCATCAAACTCAGTGGCACAGCGACAGATATAATTTGGTCAAACATAAGCACTCTAAAGAAGGAAAATAGCCAGATTCATACCAAAGTCCTTTTAGGCAAGTCAGAACTTGAGGAAGTGGCATGTCTCCTTAATAAATAGTCTCTGTTTATACTCAGTACTTTATCCCGCGTCTGTCGATTGCTATTTCACCGTGAAGAGATCTGCGACACTTCCGACGCCCGTCCATCCACTCGACAGGTTCACGGAATCCATCCGCTCAATCAATGTCCTTCTCAGCACTAATCAGTCCTTCATCACCGACCCGACCAGCTCAGCCGGAGATCACATTTCATCGGCGGGATTGTTTTCGGCTTAATTTGAATTTAATCCATTGTTTGCTTTGGTACCTTTTATCGTCCGTTTGCCTTTGGCCATTCTCCCTTCCGTCACTGCCTCTGAATAGATATTTGAAACACTTGGCGCTTACGCATGATAAACTTACATTGTGTTATAATCGGCTTATTGTACTAAATAATGGTCATAAGTTGTCATACACGTTCATTTTTATAGTGACTGAGAAGGTCTGGCCTCATAATACTGGTAATTACGGGTCACTGACTGACTTTCTTTCAAAGATCAGAGTATATTAGCATTCCCATTGGCCAGGATGGGCTTTTGTTAAATAAAAACTGTTATGGTGAATTACAGGTTAATTAAGTTATTAAAGTTAGCCATTGCTTACAGTGAGTAACGTGAAAGATACCAAAGTATGCATTTGGTATGAGAATAAGTATTAATAACACGTTATAGACGATCGTCCAATAGAAAGTTAGGAATTTTCTTTTAACGTTGTTCTGAAGTAGGCCCTTGCGTGTGACTCCAGTTAGGCATTTTAAACTGTTTATTAGGATTTATTTATGATTATCAAAATGACCCCGAGACTCGGATCTGCCTTTCCGTCTTTGGGCATTCATTTAAACACTTGCGTACTTCTAAAATTCTATTGCATTTGTCATTTGTTTATTGAAAGCTCTTTTTCGCCTTAAACGCATTTTTGTTGCACGCAGCCGAAACAAAAGCCAGACCCTCCGCTGTTTACGTTTGTCATGTTTCAGGCCAATACTCAGTGTGCAGAGACGGCTGGTTTAAACACCCTTATTTATGTTTGTCACGGCAGCAGACGCACAGAAAGGTTACATTACAGCGCACACGCCTGCACACAAACACACACACACACACAGTGGAGAAGTTTGGATTCTTAACACAATTGATTCTTTGCTGCATGTTTATTTTTTACCCCCTGTAAACAAAAAAGAAGCGCTGCTGCAACCACAGACAATTCAGAGTGATATGTGTGGCGTAAAACCACAAATATCACTCTCAGACACACACACACACATGCACACACACACACACACACACACACACACACATCTGGAATTGTTCTCGCTGTACTCAGCTGCAGAGCTAGTAGACATTTACCTCAACTGTGGGTTGCTGGGTGGCACTTTGGATTAAATTCAGCACGGTGCAATAATACTGCTGTCATCCTCGTGCAGGAAGAGACAACTTGACGCGCGCGTGTGTGTGTGTGTGTGTGTGTGTGTGTGTGTAACAGGCCGGCCTCCTCACACTCAACAAGCTTCCTCGATCGTCCTTCTCCTCGACCCGGATATTATTGAAGGTTGAATTATTTTTTTCGTGAATTTATTCAATTCTACCGCACGCAACGTGCAGAAGGGAATCTGCAGGCAACAAGCTGAAAGAGCCGTGGGAAAGGAGGGATGTGATAGTGTGTTTTTGTGCGCGCGCCGGGAGGTGACAGCGTAGAAGCAGCACCGTGCTCCCTCTCCCCTCCCTTTCAACTCCTTCTCTCCTCTTGCAATCCCGCTCACTTATTAAAGCTTTATAGAAGAACGCGCCTGCCTGTCGCAAACTGAGCTGCTTGTCTTTGGGCTTCCAGCTCCAATTACAGCGTGGCAACGACAGGAGGGGGGGGGGGGGGGGGGGAGGAGGAGAAGAGAGGGAGAGAGAGAGAGAGAAAGAGAGAAAGAGAGAGAGAGAGAGAGAAAGAAAGAGAAGATGGGTGAGGGATTTAACGTGGGGCGTGGAAAAGGGCGGAGATATGAGCGCAGAAGGGTTGAAGAGTTGAAAGGGTTGAGAAGATGAAGAGGAAGTCACACAGTGGAAGAAAAGGGTAGATGGCTGGGAAGGAGAGGAGAGGAGAGGAAAGGAGAGGAGAGGAGAGGAGAGGAGAGGAGAGGCGAGGAGAGGCGAGGAGAGGAGAAGAGAGGAAAGGAAAGGAAAGGAAAGGAGAGGCGAGGAGAGGAGAGGAGAGGCGAGGAGAGGAAAGGAAAGGAAAGGAGAGGAGAGGAGAGGAGAGGTGAGGAAAGGAGAGGAGAGGCGAGGAGAGGCGAGGAAAGGATAGGAGAGGCGAGGAGAGGAGAGGAGAGGCGAGGAGAGGAGAGGAGAGGCGAGGAGAGGAAAGGAATAGGGAGAGGAGAGGCAAGGAAAGGACAGGAGAGGCGAGGAGAGGAGAGGAGAGGCGAGGAGAGGAAAGGAATAGGGAGAGGAGAGGCAAGGAAAGGACAGGAGAGGCGAGGAGAGGAGAGGAGAGAAGAGGACAGGAAAGGAGAGGAGAGGCGAGGAAAAGAGAGGAGAGGAGAGGCGAGGAGAGGAGAGGAAAGGAAAGGAAAGGAGAGGAGTTATCATTCATCCGTCACGGCCTGCATCGTCCTTCCCTCCCGTCGATCCTCTTGTTTTCTGTTAATGCCCTCGTCTCTCTCTCTCTCTCTCCCTCTCTCTCTTTCTTTCTCCCTTTCTCTCTTAACCGGCGGTCCTTTGATCAGCTGGGGGGAGGGGAGGGGAAGGAGGGGGAGTAATGGCCTTAGCAAGAGAAACTTTTCCTTGCCAACTTTCCGTCGAAGGACGTTCCCGCGCCATCAAATTTAACATCTGTGCGACGAAGCAAAAAAACGTTCCGGACCACGATACGTGACAGCTGCGCTCGTGTTAATCTGGGTGATTTGAGGAATGCTTCCCCGGCGTCCTCCGCTCTCATCTCTCTCTCTGTCTCTCCTCCGTTCTGCCGGTGGTGCCTGAGGGACACTAATGAAAGGCCCCTGCGAGCTCAATGTCACTTTGTCAAACATTCGCCTTGATTAGAGGAGCGGCAGAAGACTCGGCGAAACGCGCTCCGCCCGGCGCTCGCAGCTTCTTGACAATGGTTTTGTTGCCATGTGTGCGTGAGATGAAGAGTCAGGGAGAGAGGGGGGAGGGAGGGAAGGTTGGGGTTTTAACCCGGCAGCTGATTGCAACTCCAGTCTAATTTTCTTAGATTTTGGCCACCGAGTGTGACGGCAATCACGTAAATCTGGGAAAGCTGTAGCATCATCGTAATTAAGTTTGGCCAAAGAAACAAAGCTGACGTTATAAAGCCGGAGAATCCAACCAGTGATTACCAACCGGAGGGATGAGGAGCAACAAAATTATTATATTTTTTTTCTTGTGAACTAATTGAGAGTCCTGCCTCCTCCAGCCTTTAAAAAAATCAAAACCTTTAACGATGTGAAGGGAAAGTTACTCGTAGTACTATGCAAGGGTCGCAGACCAAAAGGTCGGGAACCAATGAGCTAAGCTACTGTATTTGAATGTAATTGCACACAATAAGTCACAAGCCGTCATTGCAAAAGAAAAATAGTATGTTCTCATAAATACATCCCGTGTGTCAATAAAGTAAGGCAGGAAGTCGTCAGTTTGCTAACTGGATATTTCAGCAGACAGGAAATTGAAAGGAAATGAGTTTTTTCTCTTCCAAAAACGTTTGCCCGCGCAGCCGGGGTCTGACTCCTCGCGGTCTGACTCCTCGTGTTGTTCTGCTCTCAGAGCTGTGCGATTTACTCAATTAAAGTTGCTCTGTGAAACACAAAACAACCAAAACCCCCGACCTGCCGACCGGCGCACATTAGCCGAACTGGACCGTGTGGATGTGAGAAAAACAACCAGGATTTGAACTTGGCCTCTTTTTAGATTCTTTACACAACTGTTACGTCCCTTTAACAAGTACAAACAAGCGGGGAGAGATGTGGGTCGCTGTCACCGTGATGATATTGATTCTCTCCTCTTTCGATGTCTGGCGAGGGGGCTAGAGACTATTCCTTTGAGAGGTTGTTTTTTTTGTCTTTATTTATAAAGATTAGTCAAGTGATAAAACGTAAGAACTCGTTGGATCAGCAGTCGATCTCTGACGCGGTTAAACAACATGCTGCAAAGACTAGTTCCTAACAAAATACCTAAGTTTTACCCAACAGGATGACCATAACTACCAGAGACTATTTATTAAGGAGACGGGCCACTTCCTCAATCCTCAATACAACTCCCGTAGGAAAACCCGTAACGGCAGAGATGGCAGTTGTATGCGCATGTCCCGCCCCCTTCCGCTGGAAAGCCAATCATCTGCTTTTTAACAGTCAAGCCGGGAAACATTTAAGCCTATCGTCTGGTTCCACTGACGCATGCGCACAGTCGAGGTTTTGCGACAGCGGAGACGATGGCGTAACACCGGCATTCTGGATAGAGACGTAAATTAAGGTTGGTGTCGTGAAGCCTTGCGCATGCGCAGTAACAGTAACCTGTGGGGGGGAAAAGGCGTTTTAAACCTTATTTTGGGGCAAAGTCATCAAACTTTTCCAGCGATTTTTATGATATTCTACTGCTGTTTCTATGCATGTAGTTTTTGTGTCCCGATGACCCGGGAAAGTGCAGTTCTGACTCTCTGCCCATTGATTGAGATAGGAGGCTGGTCTTGTTAGAGCGGCCCGGAGGCGTTGCAAAGATGGCGGCGAGTGGCATGACTTGCCTAAAAGGACTTTGTAACTACCCAAACCATGATACTTTGAGAAAACGAGGCCTGTGATTGACTATTGCCTGCAGGTTTCAGCCAGATTAGATGTTAACAAATTCCCTTTTGAACTATTTGAGGCTTCCTACAGTTCAATACGTTCCCTCATCAAACGCCAGGCAAGGGAACTTTTATGCAGTTTGAGAGCTTGAATACATGCATCAGAAACGCGGCACATCAAAAACGGAACAAAAAGACTTCACAGCCTCCCGGTGGACCTGTTGACGCGGCGAACGCGCGCCTCCGAGCTTCAGAGGTTACGACTCAGCGTAGCGCCGACTGATCCGAGGGCCTTTCATCTCCGGAATCCGCCATTTCTCTGCATGTTAATGTGTTGATGCACGCTGCGACGGGGAGGGACGCACGTGGCAAAGCACGCGCGGCCTGCTGTGAATCTACGGGTTGCAGAGAGTATGAATATGTGCGCCCGCGTCGACGCGCTGCTGCGCGCGCAGCCTGCACCCTCGGCTCGGTGATTCCGCTCATTATCCCCCTCTGCTTTTCTCCCGTTGAGAGACTGCCGGCACTGTTTTGTGTCTTTGCTCTTTAGAGCGTCTTCCTGCTTCCTGCTCCACACCTCCCAACCCATCCCCACTTCTTCTCTTTCAGCACAGCTGCCTATTTCACTCTCTATTCCCACTATGGCGTCTCTCACTCCTTCACACTACCGACGCCGCCGACGTGTGCAGGAAGATGGAAAAAACGAGCTGGGAAAGAAATGAAAGCTCTTGGAAAAGAAGCAGGATCCCTTGCAGAGATGCTCACTCGGACTAAAAGCCGGCTGGCCTCGTGAACCGTGTTTACTCTCGGCTGCTGCTGGAGGGTTCTGCACGACAGCTCGGGAACCTCGAGGCACGTCGGATGACTCCACCGATCGATTCGTTAAAACATTTATTCGCAACGGCCGTGTGTTCGCTATTAAAAATACATAAAATCTCCAGCACAAAACCGGGTTTTTAATGGATGCGGGTCGTCAGCTGGGTCTGTTAGCGAGGCCGGATTGGGCTTTCGGCTGACTCAGAGTCAGGGATCGGGAGGATGATGACCGCGTAACGACGTACCTGCACGACTTCCTTCCTGCAGATACATCCCTCTCCTCCACGGCCAGTGCATCTCCATCTTTAACTCCCGCACTCTCCCCCCCGGGCTGGTTTCTGCATGCACGCCTAGTTATTTTTCCTTGCTGTGAGGAATGTTCCTCATTGAATTTGTGGATTCAATTAAATCGGGAGACAATCTGGTCGACCTTTAGTGAGAGGCAGCTTAACAGGGGCCGGTGTGTTAGCAGTTTCAGCTGCATCCAATTCAAACAAAGCAACTGGGCTGTGGCGGACACTGTGGCGAAATAAATTGTTTTCCTGAGAGCTTTTTTTTTTTTGCACGCACAGGAGTGCATGCATGTTTCTCCTCAGGATGCAGTTTTCATTATTTTCCCCCCTATACACTCAAGCTAAGGGGTTACAGGTCGCCTGTGCTTTGGTTTGGTAATTGATGTTTTAATTTGGGGTGCAAACGGAGCCAAACGGCGGAGAGCAATAATAAATATTCACAAACACGTCAGGGGGAATGAATTGGAGAGCAGGTCTGCGTAGCATTAGTGCGACTACCTGCCCAGAGGGCTCATATCTCTCCTTCCCCAAAAATCATGAACCAAGCAATTTCAACTTAATCTCTCTCACATGCTACACCCATACATCACTTTGGAGCTGCGTTACGCGCCCCCGCCAGCTGGAAACACACGCCAATTTGTTTTTATGCTTTAAGTCCCTCAGCGCCGCGGCCTGGACCCGGTTCCTGGTGCAAACGTATGAAGCGTTTAACCGAATGATTAAACCATCAGGGTTTATGTCGGGGCGGCACACCGTCTGGGAGGCTGATTGAACCCCCCCCCCACCCCCCCGACCCGCCCCGCCCCCGCTCTGGTAATTTACAGGTTCCCTTTAATGACCTGTCTCCGTCTAGGACGAGGCCTCGCAAGTGCACGTTGGGATGTCAGCTGACCGCCACCGAGGGGAGTTTAAGGCGATCAATAGGGAGAGAGAGAGATGGAAGGAGAAGGCCAAGAGGAGCGACAAAGAGAGCCGCAGGGAGGAGAAACGCAAAGGAGGTGAAAAACAACGAGATTGAGACAGAGGGAACGCGGGCGTTTGCCGTAGTGTTACAGGAAAGGAGGGATGCGTTTGAGGCGGGCAGCTGGGGGAACTCGGTTCGTCGATTTTGCGTCTTGAATGATGGACACGAAAAAACCATCCCGAGCGGTGTGAGTGAAGAGCAGTCGCAGCGGCTCTGGATGTCACGCTGCAGGAAGCTCTGTTGAGGCATTACACAAGGCCTGCGGGCCCCGCTCGCACTTCATCAGGCGACTACTGCTCAGCAGCCAGGGGCCCTTTTTCTTCGTCAGCTGTGTGTGTGTGTGTGTGTGTGTGTGTTGAAGGTTCAGTGCAATTCCTTCAATGTCAGGCGTTCATTTAGTAAACAAATAGAGAAGAGCTGGTGGCTTCGGCAGGTGTATGCTCGCATGTAAAGAAGGTTCCAGCAACACACTGTTTAATGTTCTGATCTGTACTTTTTTTTAGCAAACACAGACACACACAATTACAGTCGACCATTTTTGAGGCGGGCATCTGGATCACATTAATGCGATCATGCACGCATGCACACTTATAGAGGACTCTAAGTACAGTGCAAGTGTTAGCCAATTTTAGGTAGTCCAGGTAGTCGAGGCGTTGCTAACGCTATTAGCCAACAACACAGCCTTATCAGCTGATCTGCTCCAGCTGAGCCGCATCAGCTGATCTGGATTAGCGCACCAGCTGGTCAACACTCCCCCCCCCCCCCCCCCCCCCCCTGCTAATGGCTACACTCAAACAGGGCACCCTATTTAAAGCAGATTTAGCTTTGCTCCTACCTGCTTGCGGCTCGCTTCTCTGCCGCCTGCCACCTCCCCAGCTCCTCCTCGTCATGCATAACGAGGCAAGACGCAGTCCTAAAAGCGTTCCCTAATGCTGCTGCTGTCCTCTGACTCCCTGCTATTCCATTCCCTGAACAGAGACACACCGCCAAAGATTTAATTCTGAACTCAATACTGGATGCATCTATCTAATAAAAATGTTTCCTAAATCATTTTTATTGGCATGGGTGTTCTTGACTTAATGGACCTGACAGAATTGGTTCGTAACTCGAATTTCAAATTCGGTGTCACAAAGGTCGATGGAGGTGTGTGCGGGTGGAGGCAGGACTCAAATGAAGAGTTCAAAAGAAAAATACTTTAATGGTTAAAATGCCCAAACAAACTCAAAAATCCAAAAGGCAAAAACCGACCAGGACCCACCAACATCCAGGTGATTGGACAGGACAAGGCAGGAAGTGAATCCAGCCCAGGGACACGAGAGACATGACACTACAAAACAAAACGGGAAATGAACCCAAGCCGTGACATTCAGAAAAGTCGTCGCCGTCGAGTAAAAATGTACTTTACAGTCCAATTTTAATCATTGTTAGAGTTGACTGCGGGATTTTGGGGATTTTGATTACTTCATATCGGCAATCAAGCAATCAAACATTTGTGCTTTACAATTGCGGTTAATCAAGGTGACGGCCTTTTGATTAATTGGCCCCCCGCCCCCAAAAAATGGCTTCTGCACGTGTGTGAATTTAAAATCAAGGGAGGAAACTTGTAATAAAAGTTTGTTGAAGATGCATAAGAAACAACAACTATTAAACAACAAATGTAGGCTATTTGTGGGTCCGTTTGTGCTTGTCGAGGCTCTTCCTCGGGCCCCCCCCCCACCCCCCACCGCTGCGACGGAGGAGACGCGCGGAGCAAAGGAAAAGACTCGGGGGCCAAGAAGTCGGATGAAAGAGCCGGAGCCCTTTCAGGAGCCAGAAGGCTGCGCCTGCTATTCTTATCTTCTTAGAACTAAAAAGAGTCTCTCTACGCTAAGAACGGCTCACAGACGCCGCGCAGCATATCACCCCCCCCCCCCCCCCTCCTGTGCAAGCGGCACATACATCCTCTTATTTCATCAGCCCAGCCTCAGTATTCACCCTGGGGTGGGGGGGGGGGGGGGGTGAACTCTGTTCTTCAAGGCTCTCAGATGCTCCTCAGGTTGTCTACTCCCCCCCTGGATCTCTCTTTTTTGCCACCGGTGACAGCAGAGAGGACGACTGTGGCACCAAGGTCACGGAGCCCTCCGCCCGTCTGGAAGGGGACACCGCATCAAACATATAATCCCCCAAATTCCCCCCATTCCTCTCTCTCTCTCTCTCCCTCTCTCCCCCGTTTCCTGCCTGTCGCCGTTGGGGGTTCAAACCGCAGGGCAACTCATTCATCACCAGCTGACTCGAGAGCGCGCTTCAGCTGCCGTGTAAATACAAAAAGGACCGCGGCGGCGGCTTCGTGGGTTCCTCCGCATGAGGCTCAACTCGGGGGCCTGGAGCCCAAGCCGCGGCAATTCAGCCAATGCTTGGGGAGTAGGGGGTTGCGGGGGGGGGGAGACGGGCGGAGACGGTGCCGGTTCCGCGGTGATCGTCGTCCAAGTCCGAAGAACCTCCGTCCCACACTCACCCTCATTGATGTTTCGGTGGCCCTCAATTACTTAGTGATTGCATCCCGCTGTTCCGCCAGTCAAAACACCGCCTTTCTCCGGGAAATATTTTTTCACAGCACCATATAATTGCTTCCATGTGCAGCTGCACCGCGGCGGCCGCAGCTAGCCGCGTCATTGCGGCCGAGCGAGTTCACGGGCGAAAAAAGGCGGCCGGGCGAATGTGTTTGTGCGACTGTGAACAAGTTTGCCGAGCGTCCGGACGGCGGAAAGGGGAACGGACACCTGAGAAGTGCGTTGAGTCGGAAAAACAATGAGGGAACCGTGATGAAGCAGGACGTGTCTCCTCACACACACACACACACACACACACACACACACACACATTCGCTGGCTGGTTTAACCGAGTGGGCCTCGGCCGATGAGCCGTCTGTGCAAACACAATGTGACTCCCAGAAACAGCAGAGGAAACACGAGGCGGCGCTCGGCTCGTTGATGCTGGGAGAAGTCGGAGGTTTGACGGACCACTTAGCCCTTGATGGTGTTCAGGAGGTGCACCGGCTTAAATCACGCGTAGTGCCGTGTGCAGCTAAAGGAAACTTGGATTTGAGACTTAATGGTACTTAATGGTGGTGCCCCGCCGCAATTTAACACGCTGCTTGTTCCAATAACGAAATGTGGATGTCAGAAAAAAAGGTTCAAATAAGCGCACGTTTTGTTTTTCTAGGACGTTTCAATACAATTTACGACTTGTTTTAGATTCATTATTCAATAGCTTTCAAGACCATTAATGAAAATAGCAAAAGAAATTAAATTATACTTCCAACTCAAGTATATTAAGAAGTTTCACGAGCTGAAGAGCTCCATCGCTGCCCAGAAATGATTATACTACGAGTTGAAAATGGAGCTGGAGATTGGAAAACGGAAACAGCTTTCACGCGGTTAATAATCGGTGCCGGCGTATTCATCAGTCTGAAGTAGAGACAATTTGGCGCGCATCTTTTTTGTTACATCCCAGTGTGAACCCACTCAGACCGCGTGATCCTGAGGATCAGAATCAGAGAACATTTATTGCCACGGTACGGTTAGACATACTAGGAATTTTACATGGCATTTTGTGCATTACAACAGAACAACAGACGAAAATGGAGGAAAAATAAAGAATTATAAAAAATTATAAAATATAATATAATACAGTACCATAGGTTAGTAGCTAAGGCTATGGGTTAGTATATAAAGAGTTGAATAAAGTTATAAAATAACTGACCTCCTCCTCAAACTACAGACTAAAGATGGAACAAACACATCAATGCAGCTGCCTTTTGATTGTACGGGAGAATCATTTTTACACCTCATCCTAAAAGCCTTGAATCGCTACGCCGCAAAGTGGTTTTTAATAAAGAAGTGACCTCAAAGTGCAGTTGGAGATTTTCTGTGTTTACCAAAAACTAAGAAAATGGCTCTTTGTGCGTGTGTTTGCGTTAAAATGTGGCCTCGGCAAGCGGAAATGCAGAGTTACACGCCAGAGCCTCTGACTCAACATCTTTGGACCTTCGAAAAAGGAACAACAATGAAGTTAGCTTGCCGAGCGCCTATGAGAAAGAAGACACACCAGCACACACACTCACACACACACGCATAATTGAACCCAGTTATTTCTCTGACATCATCCTTTTCATCAGATTTCCTCCCACAGCACATTGTCTCAATTAGACGACGTGCTTCCAAGCGGCTTTGATCAGAGGCGGTTTAGAGGAACGGAATGTCTCTGCGTATTAATATAAGGAGGAGAACCAAACGGCAAACGATAAATGCGTTATTGTGAAGTGGGGAGAAGGGCGCGCCCCCCCCAGTTCTCGTCTTCTTGTCGCCACGACGGAGTTAGGCCACCGAGGACGCCGGCTGTGACCCGGGAGACGGCGGTGGCACTCTCAGCCCATTTGTCACAGCCTCCTCCGCGCTCACTTCTCCTGCACCTCCCACCGTTCCTAAAGCTTTCGTTCAACCACACCTCCCCCACCTCACCCCCACCCGTCACCCTCCTCTATCCCCCCCGCACTCCGCTATGTGATTACCTCGCCATCCTCTCCTCGTCTGACCTCACTTTTGCCGTCCTGCCTTTCCATTTATTTTCCCGCTCGCCCACACGACTTTGCACTTCTGATCCTCTGAACCGTTCCGTCCTCAAAGTCGGCCTTCTCCCTACGACCTTTTTTTTGTCTCCACTCTCTACTCCTTGATCTGATTCACCCGTTCTCATCTCCCCGGCCCCGCGCTACCCCCCCCCCTGCATTCTCTTCCCCCTTTGCAGAATCACCCTTAATATCTATTCGACTGCCATCAGCCAGAAGAGGGATGAAAATCGATTCGCCTTCCAGCAGCCGCTCCTCTCTGGCTAAGGAGGAAGGCAAGGCAGTTAGCTGGGCTCTAAGTAAGGCCGTCCATCCATCTTCCTTTGAGGTCTGACGACGAGGCTGCTGGGGAATAAGTGGAGCACCGACTGGGACCCGAGAGAGAGGGAGAGCGAGGGAGGGAGGGAGGGAGGGAGAGATGAGACGTGGCGCAGAGGAGAAGCAGAGGAGCAGCGGCGTAAACGACTTGGCTGCAAAGTCAAAACTGGCATAATTCCCTCTTTAAAAAAAGTCAACCTTAAAAAGAGCCAGTTCACCGAAAAAAAAAAAGACGCCACTGGTTTGTACGATGTTCTTCGAGTCAAACAGACACCATTTCTCACCTACAATATATCCATTTGTAAACTCCTATATGAAAGCATGCTTGCATACGTTTTCCATAGTCCTTTCCCTGTAGACGTCTGACATCGTTTCATTTTAACAATAGAAAGGATAGAGAATATAAAATTAGCTTAACTTCTAGCAGACAACAAAATTGAAAAGACATGTCCTGTATGTCAAATAACAATGTGTTTACTAATGCCGAGCTGGAGTCCTCATTAAACATCACGATTAAAAAAAAAAAAAAAAACTGACTGCGGAGGATTGTCTGAACTTTGACCGAAAAGTGAAACTCGTCTTTGCAGAAAGCGGTAAAGAAAAAAAGGGGGAGGCTTAAAAATGAGTTTCTGCTGGATTTCCCCAAAGAGAGGTGGAGAGGCCGACGGCGTGCTGCACCTCTCGTCTGCCGGGTCACCGCGCAGGCATGTGCTCTGAGTTTGATAAAAAGATATGAAATATTCAGCAAGCAAAAGCCTTCTGCCACAGACTCCCCGAACGAAGAGCTCTGTGCCGGTGTGTGTGTGTGTGTGCGCGTGTGTGTGTGTGTTTGTAAGTACTGTGTGCGTCCTGTGTACGTTACCAACGAGGCGCGTGGAGAGAATTAAAGAGAAACCAGCTGAGAGACGAACGCCAAAGTGCTCCTCCTCCTCCTCCTCCTCCTCCTCCTCCTCGTCTTCCTCCAGCGGACTAATGCCCCTTTTTTCAGATGGCAGATATGGAGTCTTTGTCTTACGGGACAAAGAGAGACGGTGTCGGTGTCAAACCGCGGCGCAGGAAACACTTAGGAAACCATCCATATCAGAGGCAGCGGAAAGTGTCAAATGAGAAAAAAGAGGCGCGAGGAGAAAAAGGCCAACGGAGCGAGGCCGCCACCACATCGCAGGCAGAGTGCTGTCTAAGTGGCGCCCTGCGAACAAAGACGCCCCTCAGCCCCGACAGCAGCTCGGTGTTCCTCCTGACCTGGAGCAGGCGCCGCGCGAGAAGCGCGGAATCAGGTCAAAGGTCGCGGGGGGAGCATTTTAACCGAGGACGGCGAAAAACGACACTAGCTTGTTGCCGAAAGATAAACGTGGAATGCAGCGTTTTGGGGTCGCCCCCCCCAGAAGAAGGTCTGCGGTGAACCAAATCTGCGTAATGCATAATGTAATTATCTTACTGTGAGTGTGTTGTGGTGGTGCAGAGTTGCAGGAGGATGCAGCGCGGCGTTAAATACAGGAAATGGGAGACGGAGGCAGCGTTTGTTTCAAAGATACTTTCATTCTTCTTATAGATTTCGATGTCTTTATCTCCTTCGCTAGTTTCCCAACTTTTACGCAAACGAAATGGTTGGTTCATTCCTTTCAGGCTGGTGGACATCACACGGCTCACCCAGAAGAAAGCGCGCCGACAATCTGCAGCGTGCAGGCGGCGGGAACGCCGTTCTTCCGTATCATTTGCTTCCTCTGAGCGCGAGACCTCGAACCACCGGTCAGGATACAACAAGGTTGGGTTATTTTACCAAGCAGGACTTAAAAGCAGCACACGTGCACACGTGCACGCCCTGATCTAGTTCAAACACGAGAACCCCATATATACCCGAGAAGATTCCGTGTTTCCCTTCTCATCAGAGCAGGACGGAGCCACATGTTCTGTAAGGGTCTGCCCACGTGACCAACGGAGGCCGATAACCATCTTCTACGGAACCGTTTTCCCGCCTGCACCGTGGAGAGCGAGCGAGCGCCGAGCCGCCACGCGGCATCAAACGGGGAGGCCATCCGAAACGGGATCAGGTTCTGATTACGCAATATGTATCTGTTCCTTTTCTCATGGAGCACGCCGCGTGAACTCGGGGAACTTCCAGTGAAGTGAAGGATTAATTTGCACGCGTTGGAATTAGCGCTCAGATCAAAGAGACGGGGAGGGGATCCAAAAGCTCTGCTCTGCTGTGTACCACTTCTATTTTCATAATTATATATATAGAGAGAGAAAATGGAAACATCAAGGGGAATTGAAGCTAAAGGGGAATACAATCAAACACATGTATTTGGAACAAAGCGGAGACGGCAGACATGTACGGACAGTAAACAGCGAGGAGAACAAAGTCAGCTTTGAAAACATACGCAGGGATTTTTCCTGCCGGCTCGACGGAGGCGGCCCAGCCGACCGTCTTCGTGTTCAGGTTTGTTGTGGCTCCGGAGAGGACGGAGAAACTACACAGCGCCGGCAGATTGGGACTTTTCTCTGTGTTTATTTACGGATTTGTTCTGTATAAACTGGCCCATCCGCTCACTTTGCTGTGTTGTCCTCTACACAAGAGAGCCATTAGCTTTGACACTTGTGGGCAAACACACACACACACACACACACACACACACACACACACACAGACAGACTCATCGTTTCTCTTACCGTCACAGTCACCCAAGTGGGCCACGTTTCCCTGTTCGACATCCTGCTCGAACGGCAGTCTGCAGAGGGGAAGAGACACAGTCATTAATCACGCAGCACAGAGCAAAAGTATCTCAGTGTTACAGCAGAGGACGAGCTACCAGAGAGCGTACATGCATATAATATAATATATATATATATATATATATATATATATATATATATATCTCCATAAGCTCCTGTAACACTCTTGATTGTATTGTTTCTGTTTTGACACAGTGAGAAAAAGGAAAGTATTATAACAGAGCTCCCTTGAGTGGCCTAATTTCTTGCAATAATCACCATTATAATTCAAAGGTAACCCTTTGTGCCTGCAGGGACACTCATTAAGTGGATTAATGCTTTGAATTAGATGTATTTCGAGGTCAGTATTCTTTTCACATTAAATTTGTATTTGAGAAGGGAAACGTGTTTTAATCATAATATGGAACTTACGATGGGGAGGCTGTTAAAATATACAGCGAAATATAAGACCATTGCATCGGTGTGATGGAAAATGTATTATTCCTCAGAATAAATATTCAACAAAACCTCCGGCTCGACTCACGT
This sequence comes from Apeltes quadracus, assembly GCA_021346845.1. NCBI lineage: Eukaryota > Metazoa > Chordata > Actinopteri > Perciformes > Gasterosteidae > Apeltes > Apeltes quadracus. Next base: position 3,673,164 of record CM037924.1, on the reverse strand, counting down.
TCAACAGAAATTCTCACACATCTGATTTCTACAGATCTATCCACCAGCTTTAAAACTCATTTTCCATTCAGGCAACAGGGGAGCAACAGAAAGTCAGAAGGACAGAAACACATGATGAGGTGAGGAGGCGGAGAGGAAATGAGAACAGCACACGGACCAGGTGCACGCAAAGAAAAACACAACTGCTCTTAATCATGGCTCATATCGGGGAAGAACGGCACCATGGTGCAAAACAAAGGCCTGGAGAGTGTGTGTGTGTGTGTGTGTGTGTGTGTGTGTGTGCGTGTGTGTGCGTGTGTTCAGTCATGATTAGATAATCTAATACAGTTCCAATCCACTCCTACGAAAACCAGACACAGACAAGGTTTTCATCCACACACACACACACCTAATAATCAAAATTATACATATTTAACCAAGTTGTTTTTTTTTGCTTTTGCAAAATTAACATCTCTAAATGTCTGATTATTCCTGTAATAGAATTGGCAAGTTGATGTTTCCGGGGCAACATTTCTATAATGAACTGGATCGGAACAGATTGATATGCATCTCATAACACTTCATCAGACTTGTTTCAGTTAGGATCCATCGATCAGCAGGCACTTGGCAGCAGACCAGCTGACGCGAGTCCAATTTAAGGGCCGTTTAGTGAAGCCGGGGATTACCAAAGTCACCGGCCTGCAGGGTGCGAAGCATGCGTCTTTCTTTACTCGACAGAGGCATCAGCACGCACTTCTCTCTGCTTGATAATGGTGGATATAAATGGCTTTCTCTTTTCTGGTCATAAGTCGGACAAAAACAAACAACACAAAAACAACTCCTGAAAAAAAAACAGAGGAAAAAAAAAACGCTTAAAGCTCAATGGGACAAAGTGAGGGAGAAGTTGGTGCTCTGCAATTAGCTAAAAGCTGCGGCGGCATCGTCCAGCTGCACCGTGAACAAACAGCGGGTCGTCGCCCGAGTTAAGAATAATGTCTTATTTGTGTTCAGTTGGCTGTAACTCAAGGATTGTGGGTTATTTATTTCAGTGTGTGTGTGTGTGTGTGTGCGCGTGTGTTTTTAAAAATTCCTAAATTTAAAGAGTTGATAATAAAAAAGGAACTTGATTAGGACCACATGTGTATCCGTGTTAGACGCTTGCTTATTAACAGTAATGACGGCGTCCAGCACTACTTGTACCCCGAGGGGGTCAGTTACCAGAGGCTCAGCTAATCTAATAAAACATCTAATAAAAATCGCATATTCACTCTCTTTTGTAATGACATGTTGCAATACAGAGGGAGTGAATAGTTAAAAAGTGAATGCTTTAATAAAAGTAATGGAAAACAGTAGTAGTCACAATATATAATATGTATTATATCATAATGGCAAAAGCAAAAGACATGAAAGCATTTCTCCTCCCAGTGCAAAACCCCAAACCAGCGTCTTCTTAAAAAAAAAAAAGAAAGAAGCGGCCTAAACAGATGAGAGATATAACATCAGCTGCGCGCTTCTCCTCGGGTGTCAGTTTGCAAAGAGAGGTCGCATTCAGTCCAAAAAGAGGAAATCCGCAGTAACTTAATGCACAATCGATTGCAGAGTTGACCGACCTTGGCGAATCAAATGAAACCCAACCCCACGGGCCTTTAACGGTATCAGCGGGCAGCCTGAGGTGGTCTGAAGAACCACGCTGTCTGTTCTTCTGGCACTACACCTCTGTTTTCAAAGGGCCTAATTCAATAAACCTCCCGACTTAAGAGGGATTTCATTTCACCGGAGAGCAAAACAGAGCAGGAGGGGAGAGGGAGAGAGGGAAAGAGAGAGAGAGGACACACCAACACACGTACTCTCACGTTTACACACATCCAGACAACACCACGGGCGTTGTACGGAAACGCCGGCTGGTAACAGGCGCAGCGAAAGGACGAGGTGGCGCTTAACGGTAGCGGCGGACATCTTGAATCGATGATGTACAAAGAGCCGACCGTGGGACAGGTTACTCAGAGGGCACAGATGTTACTCAGATGCTCAAGGAGTCGCAGCTAGAGACCAAGGATTTCCAGACCAGATGAATAATATACGGGGCGTCTCCGAGGGGGAGCTGGAGGGGGGGGGGGGGCGTCGAAAAAAAAACCTCGACCACCGCGATAAAAAAAGGAAATAAATCAAAACAAAATAGAAAAGTCTCTCCGAGATCAAGGGGAGGGGGGAGAGACAGGTGTTAACACAGCATGTGGACTTGATAGTGTGTGTGTGTGTGTGTGGGGGGGGGGTCCAAATGGAGAGGAGTCCCACCTGGTCCCAGGTCTGAGGAAGGAACAAGTGCTTCCTCTGGTCCAGCCACAGTAAGGATCCCTGGAGGCGATGCAGTTCCTGCAGGGACACAAACAGATAATCCCCATTTCACTTTATGTTAATGCGGCTTAAATGTAAAGTAGCGATCCGCATCTCCTCACACGTTCGAGATTCTCTCTCTTCATAACTAGAGGGATGATGTTGGGCTGCGATGTTCAATGTGAAGGTTCACTAATCTCGAGAAGAACTCGAGTCCGTAAATCAATTATGAAACCGTACCAGCGTCATGAATAGAAATTGGTGTGCGCCTTAAAGACGAAAAAAACAAAAAAATCCCCAAACCTGCAGCACCTGAAAAAATGGATGACGGAGATGTCAAGTAGCGTAAAATGAATGGTTGACTGATTAAATGTAAAATCTCTGATGTCCTCGGTGAACTGCGCGACATTACTTTTTAATGACGGGGGTCCTCAAGTGGTGTTAAATGGGGTTTAAACGTCGACAGTATGCATTAGACAGCAGACTGCTCAATCATTAAAGATTTAAAGAAGGTACAGGCGGACTGAAAGCCGTGCGGAGAGGAGGCGCCTAGCGACACCAGACCCGAAAGCTGCTGAGGCGCAACTAAGAAATCACCAGCATCCCAGACATTTGCCTCTCAGTCTGTGACCCAAACACATGAACTCACACGCAGGTGAAACATTATTACTTTGATTATGAGCATTTTCATGTTTAATTGTGGGGGGTTAGTGCACTCGTGGTGCTGCTGCACCTTTGGTTTCCGGTAAATACATTGAGAAAGGCAAACTGCCGCAATAACAGAAGCTTCACTGGTGACGATGATGTCTGCAGGACGAGGTTGGGAAAATTCATCCCTCTCTAAAAATATGAAGTAGCTGCTAAATAATACCTCACAAATAGTTAACATTGTCATCACTCTAGACTGTAATATGGGTGATGATGATCTAATATTATTCAAGACTGGGGAAATTCTATTAAACTCCATTATAGTTTATTATTGTAATTTATTTACCATATAATGCTTTAATACCTTTATAATGATTTGTTTAAATGATGGTGTTATAGGATAAGGTTAAAATTGGCTAAAGCTAATAAAATAATTTTATTTAACGGTAAACCATTCCGCTATTTGTTTTTATAAGATTTTCTTCCAATTTATTGACACATTCATTGCATTTTGGATTCAAGTATAAATAAGCAGTTAACACATTATCTCTCAGAGGCCGTTGTTATAATGGCAGGATGAATTCTTGCAATGATAGAGGCTCAGTGTCCTGCCTGAGGACACCTGACTTCTTATTACGCTGCTGTGCAGCCGGTCGATGTCTCCCCCCACCTGCCCCCCTCCCCCTCCCAGTGTTTGGTGCAGACTCACTTCATGCACCGGGAGTAGAGCTGGCATCGAGCCACCGGTACTCTAACCACACAGGAGGGGAAGGCCAGGAGCAGAGTGTGGCTGTCCCGGTCCAGAGTCAGGGACAGCAGCTGCCTGGCCGGCAGAGAGTCTTCGGCACACCTGCAACACACACAAACACGGCGGAACAGATTAGACCGTTTCAATCAGCCGGGCCGAGGCCGGCCGCACATTAAGGGCTGTGGCCTCACGACTCCATGTGACAGAATCGAACACAAGCAGTTGCTTGAACAAAGGCCGCGATCAAAGTGAACGACGCCACATAACCAGAGGCGATAATGCTGATCCAAATATGCAGTGTGCCGATCCTGAAGGTCGGAGAGGTCTGCCGGACGTCAAGAAGTAGCAGCCAGCAGCCGAGTAAGTTGTAATTGCCACTTAGAGCTACGCGGCGACCTGCCTTCATGCAACAGATTTATACCTTTCTATGCAAATGTGCTCTCATGCACAATTTGCATCTGCATGGATTATGGTAATGAGACTGTTGAGAGACCACAGTCATTATGAGGAATCTTTCACTCAGCTGAGGCTGAAGCGTGAGTCATTCTTCACTGCGTAAACCACGAAAAGCAGGGGAAAAGGATGGGAGACAGATGCAGGGAGCGCAAAGCAACACGATGGACTTCTATCGCAGGGAAAAAGAAACAAAGACGGGAGACTGGTGGAAAAAAAAAGGGAACAAGAAAAAGAACCATGATCAGAGAGGCTGCATCGTTCTCGTTGCCGTGTCCATTACGGCAGAGCGGGGATTCATCCCTGCGATGACTTCCTGATAGACGAGCGTGTTTGTGGCCCTGCTCCCGTGTCCCCTGGGGTTTACTTCAGGGCACGAGGCATCTCTTTGTCTGCGTATGCGTGGTGAGGCCGGGCTTCGCCTGGAGCATGAAAGGGAAAAATGCGGCGCTGATGCGGCCGTGCTCCGTCTCCTGATTTGCTTGGGGGGCCCCCCGCTGTGATAGCGCCACTGTCACTGACCTCGTGCTGGGCTTACCGTGCTCACCAAATTATCCCCTCGCACACTGGCTCCGGTCCAGACGAGCTCATTCATCACACAACCCCTTTTATTTATCACCTTGCATCCCTCTCCCTCTCTTTGTCGAGTCTGAACAAACAAGCTGAGACACAAATTGGGGAGGATATTTTGGTGGAAAGGAAGGAAGTTGAGTATTGAAAAAAGGAACACTAGTGCATCTTGTCATCATTTATTTGTGGAAAAATCCTTTTTCTTTCCCTTATTGAAGAAGGAAAGTTATACCGTATATATCAGGGCGCACAATTACCACGGGCAAGAAGCTTGTGTTTTTCCTTTTTTAAAAGCCTCTAATTAGCCTTGCTGAAAGATAATCACCAGCCAAATCTCTCTGCATCTGTGTGACAGTCGTATTTCTTCCACCCTGCAGCCATCCACCGTGTGGAACGGTGCGTCCCGGGAGAGAACAAAAGGCGAAATGAAGACTGAAAAGGCATCGTATGCCCGGTGTTTACTGCGTAGTGGTGGGCATCCAATGAAACCCGGCGCAAAATGCTAATTAGAGAGGCACAAGAAGCCCACTCCCCATCTTTTGTGCAGATCCAGATATTGAATATGATTTAGCGTCGGCCTGGAAATAAGAGGTAATTTTGGTCAAGATGCGGGGATAATGTGATTTTATCTTTTCATTTCTATTCATGTTTCTTTGCCCTAATGGTGCTCCACAGTATTTCTCCAGCTCATTAGAACATGTTGAGCTCTCCTCATCATCAATCCAGGTTTTTAATCTTATGCTTTCTTTTGTTTTCTCCCATGTTCGTATTCTCCGGCTCAACTCCCGTACCATCACCAGAAGAATAGGTGAGGCCATTTATATGACACATCATGTTTACAGGACATGTAATGGCTTTTCTTCCCCCTTTCGACTCTTTTTCTCGGGTTATCACACCATCAGCTCCCCCTCGCTGTGTATACATCAACCCCGGATGTCAGCTAACCCTTTCCTGCCCTGCTGTACGGAATGTGTTGAGCTACATTATCTCAAGCGCTCTAGTCTGTTCGACCTGCTGAGAGTTAGTCAGGCTCGGTCAATGACTGTCAAACAAACCATCTGCAGCTTGATATTTAACCTGCAGAGAAAGCAAGCTTACACACACGTGTCCAGAAATGCTTTAGTGCTCTAATGCTCTAATTGGTTAGCTTTAACGTCTTACTTATCGGGGTTGAATCCCTCCAGTTCCTCCAGGAACACGTGGCTGTTGGTGACGGTGTTGTCCTGGTTGGGCACGATGAGGAACTTGAGGATCGTCCCCCGGTTCGATCCGAGGAACACGACGGTCTGGTTCCTGTGAGGCCCGGCTTCTGTATCCACCACGATCTTATTCAGCTGGTATCTGCTGAGACGGAGCACAGCTGTGACCCCCCCCCATTGTGGACTTATCTTACACAAACGATAAAAGCACGTCGTCGAGCCGCTCCACGAAGCGCGTTTATGGTTCGAGCGCAACAGTTTTAGGCGCTGTTCTCTCTCTCGCTGCAAAGGTAAATGAATTCCATAGAGGAGAAAATGCTTAGCAAATTTGCATAACAAACTAATTACAGCAGACGTTGAGTCATTAATAATAGCAGTCAAGTAAATGCGGCGTTCTTGAAACAACAGCAGAGTGTTGCCGAACCCCACACAGTCCTGTGTGCACGAGACAATAGGCGACGATGGAAGCCGCATTGTGCCGCCTGCTCAATATTCCGCGTGGAGAGGCGTGCGTGCAGTGATGTGGGACTCGACGTGCTGCTGCTGCTGCTGCTGTCTGCTACCAGAGGCTTCAACACCAAACCAGTTCAGACCAGAGTTCACAGCCGAACAGACCGGCCGTGCGTTCACGGCAAAACCGAATTGACCGAGATGGGCGGACCGAGACAAATACACAATTTATTCCAGAACAAATATAATTGCAGGAAATCATAAATTAACTTAATGTACTTCTAAGTCCTCACTTTCTTCCACCAAATGAAACACATTCACAGGGTTCGATAGTTAAAATTGCTAAATACGACTTGATGGAGGCGTAATTGCTGCCTTGACTGCGTTCAGACGTAACAACGTTTAGTGCTGAGTGGAAGTCACTCAGAGGTGCTCAGCGTGGATAGTCGGCATAAAATCCATCAGAGTGAGAAAAATATCACGGTAAATGTTAATAAAATCAATCCCCCCTCTGTCGTTCAACAGGTCTCTTTTGACTTGAAGATAAATCGTTTTTTTCCCCTCACCTTAAGAAGCCTAAAAATAAATACGAGCAAACATTGACAATGCTTTAAGTTTAACATCCTTGTCTCCTAGCAACACGTCGCTAGGAAACCGGCTTACGTCTCACCTGACCATGGTTCTGACAATCCAGGGTCTCTGTCCGAGCGACGGCACGGCCTCGTCCATCAGAGGATGGGTCTTGACGAAGTTGAGCATCTCGTCGGGGAACGAGTTTGAAGAATTGAACCTGGAGCCTTGAACGGCACAGCCACCGGGTCTGCACAGAGTTTCAGCGCACGTTAGGAGATTGTTATGTTACGAGGCTACGAAGTAGTCCAGAACGTCAAAGCACACAAAGCACTTTATCAAGAGGAGAGAAACTGGTGCTCAAAGTGTTTTGGAAGTTGATGGAACATTTGCATCAGAAGTTTTAGGAGATCCTTGTATCCTTGTGAAGAAACAAATCTCCCTCCTCCATAACATGCAATATTCAGAAGCACCTAGAGGCTGCAATATCATGTCTGCAATCTTCCTGCGTTCTACATTACATTTGCGTATAAATCAGCTTTAATCACCTTGTAAATAAATCCTTCTAGAAAAATGCCCTTGAGCATCATTTTAAAGTATCGCTGCATTTCCTTTTGTTATGAAATGCAATCCTGAAACCTGCGAAAGCAAAACCTCTCTGCAACAGATAACAATACCGTCCCCTGATAACAGCCTGAACCCTGATGCATTGATTGATTGCAGCCATCTGTACCTCGGCTTCGGGATGACTTCATCTGGAACGGGCGTCCAAATAGACTCGGAGGATTTCTGCTCCTTGAATCTCCCCTCGAACGCCCCGGCCAGCTGCTCCATGTCGAAGGCGCACACCGCCGAACCGGGGATGCTGCACAGACAGAGAGGTGAGAAAGACAGGTGAGACAGACAGGTGAGACAGAGGTGAGGCAGAGAGGTGAGACAGACAGGTGAGACAGACAGGTGAGACAGAGGTGAGGCAGAGAGGTGAGACAGAGCCCACTCGATGAACCGATGAAAATACTCTTTGAACTGACACGAGATGATCAAGTGGGATTTACGCTCCGGCGGAAGTGCAGGACAAATAAGTGTCGTAACAAGAAAAGACGAGGCGGATAATAGGAGAGCGGTTAAAAAGCATAAAGCCGATTGTGGACGTGAGAAAGGGAAAGGCTTCCAGGGGAGATGACAAATTGGATTTGGGCCGTTCATTTATTTGAGATTCTTTGACCACAAAGGGAAGTGTTACTGAGACGAGGAGGGAGAACGGAGCAGATAGACGCTGTCGTCTCCGTGGGCGAAGAATCGACGCAACGGCTCCATCCGACACGCTAGAAGATCTTGGCTGGAATTCCTGGAGTATAAAAACTAAATGGGAAATGACTCACTGAATATTTGTGTGTGTACGTGTGTACGTGTGTGCTGGTGGTGGGTGGGAGGGGGGAGCGATTGAGGGGGGGGGGGCGGATTCTTGTAAACCAAACAGCACATTGCAGGAAAAAGCCTGGTGCACCTGGGAAGCTGTTCAACTACGCGTGAACTCAGCAACCTGGAACAGAACATCTGTTCAAGAAGGTGTCCGTAGCTCTGACACACACACACACACACAAACACACACACACACACACACACACACACAATCAGGGAATGAATGAGGAAGGAATTAGTGCTTCATGCACAGAGACTCAACTCGTTCAAACAAGCGTCCTCCTCGATGACTAATAGTGTGCGTGGACGGAGCGCTGGTGACTAAGTGCTACCGCCTCATGATCCAAGCGTATTGAAAAAACCCGAGAGGCTAAGTAACCGGCAAAAAAAACTCCCGTCTGGTCCCAGATTTGTTGTTGTCTTTCTTCTTGACCAAAATGAACGGGCAACCGGTGATGTGAGGGTTGGTGCCGCCGGCCTTCGTGGTTCCGAGCGCCGATTCTGTCGAGTGGCTCTTTGAAAGCTGCGGAAGGGTTTGTTTTTCGAGGCTTTGATTTTGGTTTGCGGCAGGCAGGAGGCCGAGGCTCCGCCGACGGGGCCATCGGCTCCCTCGGTACCTCATCATTTCACAGGTTTCACACAGTCGTTGTAAATATGACAGTAAATGCTGTGTGAAATGTATCGATTCGCCGCATGGGAGCTGCATCATTACTGCTCAGAGTGGTTCGCTTTATTTTTAATTCCTTTTTATCCTATTTTGGTAATAAATGTACCAGATTCCTGAATCCTGATGTATTCAATTGATTAACCTTTATTTCAACCACAGTTTTACAAATAAACTTTGTTAATTCAACCAACATCTTAGTTGGCTGCCATGGTGGAATAAACTAATGACCTTTAATGCAATCAACCCCAAATATAATTTGTTCAGTAAAACAGGAATGCACTTCTGCAGATTTTCAAAGTAGTTTAACATTTTGGTTCCACACTTTTTTGTTTTCTTGAAGAAGATTGTGGGTATTCTCATAACTGTAAATATGAAGTTTGAGCCACGACTGTTTATTTAATTAGATTCTTGTATAGAAACAACAAGTTGCAAGAGAGTTGCAACAAGAGATTATTTCTTCGCTGGGAGCAGTTAGCTTGAGTATTTTAATCTTAATTTAAATCTTACATGTCTATATAAATATATAGACTCATACTATCACAAAGTTCAAAATTAATGAGACTGAGACTGTTTTCTTTGCAGCTCGTGAACTTAATTAGAATTATTTAAATATTATTCAGTCAACTTTATTTTCATTTCATCCTCCCACAAACCTTTTCCACGCTGCTTTTTTTTCATGGCTATCCAAGCGACCTAGTTCTTCTGTCCTTTTCTCGTCAGGTCCCAATGGGGACAATCACTATCTGACTTTTCAGGCCTACGTCACAGAGACCCGGCACTGCTGCCAACTACACAGGGACCCATTCCTCCAGCTCTAACCAGACACCTAACCATGTACTCCCCCCCCCCCCCCCCCCCCCGCCCGCCTCCTCTACTCGTGCAGCCCTGGGGGGGGAACACAGCTCGCATGTCTCGGTCCCCAGGGTCTCCCACTTCCACGTGAACCCGTTCTCCTCCAGCTCCTTGTCCTCCTCGTTTTCCCATCACGGCCCGCTTCCCTCAGGATGCACTACATTTACTCTGCTTTGCATGGGCTGTTTTCCCTGCGATCGAGCGTGGCTCCATTAGGCGTAATGAGTCAACGTTAGTCTGCTCCAGCAGCAACAGGCATTTTCAGCTCCCAGAACTGAGAAAGGACGACTGGTGCTTTTTATTCTTCGGCGCCGGTCCAGTGCAGCACGATGTCGGCCTTCCGCTTCTCCTCTTCCGACGGCAGAAAGTATTTTTATTTTTCTCTTCTTCTCCCCGATGCTCTCCTATTTTTATTCCCCCGTCTTTTCAGTTTGCTGTCGCTCCCCAGGCCTCCGTGACCTCCCGAGCATCAGGGAGAAGGGGAGGAGTGGGGGGGGCCTTATTAGGAAATCCAAGCCCTTCTTTTTTCACTGTTGGACAGGATGGGCCCGGGGCTTCGCAGATGCACAAAGGAACTGACGAGCGGAGGCCATTTTAAACTCTGGACGTAAAGAATGAAGGATCCCCCCCCAAAAAAGCAACTCCACAATGTTTGAGGAGTTGCGGCTGCACATTATCCCCGGAGAACGTGGGCACAAGGGGGGGGAGACGAGAGTTTCATCCGTTTATTCCCATCCTAATGTCCCTCTAATGTCGCCCGCGGCCAAATGGCAGGAAAGAGAGAGCCGCTCTTCCTCCGCTCTCAGGTCCTGCTTCACGCTGTTCCTCGCCGCAGGCCGCCGGCCAGAGCAATTTGTCCCGCGAGCAGTAAGCCGGCGTGCCGCAGAGGCGCCTCACAACTTCTCTCCTTCTCTTTGTGTTCACGTCCCTCCATCGCGTGTCTCCTTATCCATCCATCTGAAACCTCTCTCTCCCTCTCGCCATCCTGTCTGGCAGTTACTTAAAACAGGACAAAGAGGTAGTTTACCCGAGCAGGGTGTGTGTGTGTGTGTATTCAGCTGGTTCTCCTTGGTGGCATGCCGCATATTCTGTTATCTGGGAACCATTGTAGGTGTGTTTGTGCACGTGTGTGTTTGCGTATGAGGGAGGGAGTCTGTGTGTGTGTGTGTGTGTGTGTGTGTGAGTGTGTGTGTGCGAATCGCCCATCTGTCTCTGCGGGCAGTGGCTTCGTCTCTTCCTTCCAAACGCAGCGATAAGATGCAGCTGATGAAACAGTTTTGGATCTCGGGCAGAGCGGGCGGCGCACGTGTTGTCCATTATTGACTTCCTCGTCCTTGAGCTCCACATCCATCCCCCCCCCCCACCCTCTTGTTTGCTGCTTCCCTTTTAATTCGACTCTCTCCGTTCTCTCGTTTTGCATTCACATCTTCTGCTTTTTCTCCCCCCTTTCCCTCTCGTCTATTACAGGGAGACCACAAATTTGAGACACCGTCGTGCAACTGGTTTAGCACTTTATCCTTAAAATAATAGAGGCTATTATTCTGGGAGCGGTGTCAGATGATTGCTGTGCCGCTGGCTGCGTTTAAGTGAGCCACTGCATTGATTCCAGACTGCGGTCCAAAGATCAGGCATGTGTTTCTGCGCGTTGGCTTCGATGTCGCGCCCTGACGCGAGAAGCCACGGCGGTTAAACACTGAATCATTTGCCTTCGTTTGAGCCGCAGAGACACACACAGACTGTGGGCTATTTGTACTCGCAACGAGAGGAAGCAAGCAAATGTAAGACTCAACGATCACTTCAGAGCATCACAGCTCCTGTGATCTAACGCATCAAAGGGACGCGAGGTATCCTCACATGCAACCGCCGTCTCCCCGTTGTTTAGGTCTTTCTGGTCGGCCGTTTGTTATTGTCGCGGGACGAGCGACAGTCTCCAGTAATCCCCCCCCCCCCACCCCCGTTTACCACCAAGCATCCGTCCTCCCCTTCCGCTCTCAACAACTTTTTCCATTTCAATCCCGTCTTTCAACAAATCACCCTTTTGTCCTCGATGAAAGCGCCGCATGTGTCTTGCATTACTGCGCCCGCCGCAGTCTTGACCTTTGCACCTGCGCGCAGCTCCTTCCATTCCCCTGGAGCTTTGCTCGGCCCGCAGGAGGCCCCCCCGGCTCTTTCCGACTTTAGGAGGTGATGGAACAAACTGCCGGTCCGCTACATTTTCCAAGGTGAGCCGTGTGAGTGCCGCTTCCCACCGGGTGTCTACCTCAGTCTACACAGGAAGTGGGTCTGCCTCTGTGTTTTTCTTAAAAAAAAATTAAAAATGGGATTGAATCTGCTCTTCTCTTTGGAGAGAGGATTTGGCTGCAGCCCTCAGAGTCCCACACGTGCTCACATACACACAAACAGGGCTTTTTTTAAAGGCTGATAATGGATCTGCAGTCGTGGTGTGCGACCAGGTTCTGCGCTTTGCCGATCGTGGAAACATTGCGGTGACGGAGGAGTAGCAATAACGGGACAGTTCACCTCAAACCTGGTTTGGGAGATATCCGCTGTGTGGATGTCTGCGTTCTCTCAAATCTAACGAGATTACTCAACGGCACTCGGCAAGCTCGACAGCGATGTCTGTTCCAAAAAAAAACGCTTCCCTGCAGATGATCCACAGGCCTCGGGGGTGAGCAGCGTCACGTCGGTAAGTGTTGTTAAAAAGACAATGGTTCAAACAGCAGAAAGAAACGAACGTAATGTTGAGTGAATAAACTGTTTATGAATAACTTGAACCAGCTAAAGATAGCTGAAGCGCTGCGTACCTGTTTGCCGGCGTGGAGAACACCCCCAGGACGATGTCCCTGCCGTGCATCCTGATGACGGGGCTGGTGGAGTGGAGCAGGTTGAAGTAGAAGTGGGAATCCCCGGGGACGGAGCAGTTCAGCCGGGCCTTCAGGAACGACGTCCACTGCTTCTCCAGGACGCGCTGGGACCCCCCCAGGTCGCGCTTGCACACCCGCGCCACGCGCGACACCACCACCTGGAGGCGGGGGGGGGGGGGGGGGGGGGGGGGGAATTAAGAAATACCGACAGGTGCATCTCAAAGCTCGCATATCGCAGGCTGCGGTTGGGAGAAAGCCGGTTTAGACGCATCCGTTTTATAAAAGGTAAATCCATCTGATCAATTATTCATGAAATTGTCAGTGCATGTTAACCGGGCCTCTTTGAACATTCTCGTCAATCCGACAACGATGCTTTCCAAGTAAACCGTTTACTCCGCAAAAGACGGAGATCTTTAGCGAGCACGGGTATTGCTGATTGATCAGAAAAGAGCCCCATGCTGATTTATACGCATCCTACAGTAGGATGCGTATAAATCAAATTTTTCAAATTTGATCAATCAAATTTTTTTACTCTGGTAAAAAAAAGGGCTTTTCTCAGGTTAATAGGGACATGAATGGTTTACTCAGGACTGTGATTTGTTGGATTAGATATGCAAACAAACAAATCCAAGGATGAAAGGTCAGCGCGGCTGTGGGAAAAAGAGCTTATATTGACATTCAAATAATAGCAGCACGGAGGTATTAGCGCGACCTCAGCCGTTTTAACCGCACGTCCTCCACAGTCCATTTTAAATACCGACAGAGGGGGGGAGGTGATGTTTCTTCTCAGAGGGACTTCCGTACCTTCTCCAGGTAGTTGAACTCCATGGCGATCTCCCTGAAGAAGAAGTAGATGTGCGGCCCCCACTCGACAGCGCTGACAAAGTACGGCTCTGCAGTGTGAGAGGGAGGGGACAGGAGGAGGGGAAGAGGCCTAATGAAATCAAGATGGACCTTGAGAAAGCACGCGGCAAACACTGTCTCCATCACTCGCTCTTTCGCTCGCACGCCGCCGAGGAGGGCGCCGGACGTGTAATGTCATTACGCGGTGAGAGGGGGGATTTCACGCCAAACAATAAGCACATTATGACTCGCCGATGTTTTCTGAGAACTCGGTTTCACGCTACGCATTCCGGCGCCGTCGCACCCCTGGGGACCGGCCCGCGACCTGCGAGTCCCCATGCGTCCCTCGTCCCGCTGCCGTTGTCGGTTATGGACCTTGATGTGACTTTTTCTGGCAGCTTTGTGGCCAATGACCCAGACGTCTGTGTGTGTGTGTGTGTGTGTGTGTGTGTGTGTGTGTGTGTGTGTGTGTGTGTGTTGTCAGGGTGCCGCTGACTCAGCGCTATGCTGAGGACACGGGTATCGATCCGGGCCTGCCGCTAAGTGATGAGGACACGCACACTGTAAAACACGCACACACACGCACACACACACACACACACACACACACACACACACACACACGCCACTGTAGGTACCTCGGAACCACTTGGAGTCGTGCTTGACGGTGCGCAGAGCGGGACTGTCCCCGAGGCTGCGGTAGATCACCGCGTCGATGGCCAGGAAGTCCGTCACCGTGGCGGTAAACAGATTTCCCTCTGACAAACACGCGGGCAGAAAAAAACGCTGGTTAATAGAAGAGCCTGCCGAGGACGCCGCACAGCCACAAACAGGGATGCCGGCGTGAAAGTCCTCCAACATTAAACACGCACACGTCGACAGTGTAATTGCAGCAGTGTGATTGCGACGCCGCAGCCCTCCCACCTCCTGAAAAACAAACACTTTACTTTGAGCTAATGTCAGATAATGGTGAGAGGGCTGAACACTAATGGCTCCCCGCGGTTCCAGCCACAGAGCCCTCTGGATAATAATAATAATATAGCGCAGGGTTTAAATCTGACGAAGAAACAAAAAAAAAAAAAAATCCTCCAATTTGTTAAACTGCTCTTTACAGAGCAGAAGAGCGAGTGCGTCTCACCTGCGAAGCGAGCCACGTTTGCATGTTTGGGGTCGTAAGGGCACCTCGCCATTCCACTGACCGTGTCTCCGACCATCTCCAGAGTGTCTCCCTGTTACAGCACACACACACACACACACACACACACACACACACATATGGACACACACAGATGTGCGCATCAATCAGCAAACTCCAAACAATATGAGCGCATCTCCAGCAGCATTATGAAAACAAGCCCCAAAGAGGGAAGACAATTAGCGAGCGTTACCGTGAGTGCAGACTAATGATTCACTGGTGCCAATTAGGGACAGCAGCAGCAGCAACAAGAGTCACGTTCTCATGCATAAATAAAACGCGCACGCACACGCAGACACACACACGCAAGCATACATAAATACACTGTGAAGTCTCTCTTCTGCATCTCTCTCTCTCTCTCTAGACTTGAAAGGCAGCCAAAACAGTTTCAACAGCGCAGTCCGATCCGCCGGCTGAAAAGGTGTCATTTCATTAAAAAAACAGCTATAAATAAAACTTTTCACTTAACTAGTCCCCGGAGAAACAGACAGCCAATCGCGGAGAGACAGGTGTGTCGTACAGCGTTGAGTCATTAGTGTGTGACAGATAATGGGCCAGGTACGTCTTTGAAATGTGAGCGACCGAAAATAACGCTGTTCTGAAGAAGCGTTTGGTGGAGGGAGGACTTCTTCATCCTCTCTCTCTCTCTCTTTTATCTTTCCCCAACTCACCTGCCTTTTGTGGCTAATTTAATATTCCCGCAGAAGTGAAATCATCCGAATCGACGATTGATATTCATGTGTAGCTTTTCTCCCGGTTACTGTGATGGAGCGAGAGAGCGAGAGACCCTTCAAAGTACGGTCAACGTGCTCTGGACGAGGCGGAAGAAAACATTTAGAGGGACCGATGGTTCGAATCCCGCCAGCCGGCTCTTGCACCTGTCGCTTGAACCCCGGCGTGTTTCTTCAGCTCTGCTTCCGTAATCACTGGCGAAATAACCGGGCAAAGAAGTCACGTCCTCCTCCTCCTCCTCCTCCCCCTCCTCTTCCTCCTCTAACCGCTTTGTGTTCCTCTTGATTATCCGCCTCGCGACTCTCGACGCTAACAAGCTCGGCAGAAATGACAGCCGTGTCTCAGGGAAGCTGGGGAGGAAGCCGACGCCTCCTCGGCGGAGGAGCAAAACCACTCTAATCAGGCTGCACGTTTGCACCTGAACTGATTGGGGTTTTGTCTATTATGGGAGAAGAGACGGTTAGGCGTCCGACCCGCGTGCGACGTTGGACCGGGTAACTCACAGTGTAGTTGGCGCACAGCGGGTTGAAGGCGTTGGTCCCGCACACAAACAGGCCTCCTCGTCTGCTGAGCAGCACCTTCATGAAGTTGCGGCACTCGTCCTGCGGGAGAAGGGAGACATACAGAGAGAGAGAGAGAGCGGCGGCTCAGATGCGGAGGAGGGGAAGAAGGTGAATAAGAATAAAAAGACAAAACGACGGGAGTGAAAAAAGGGGAACGTTTATTTTTCAGAGAGCGATTATCCCAAAACGCCGGGTGAAATGAGGCTTCCCGGTTGCCCGGCGTGTGGGATTATCAGACCATTGACGCTGTCAATCACGCGGGAGCCTGCAGAGGCCTCAACTGTCTCCCCTCTTCAACCCAACGCAAACAAGCACACACACACACACGCACACAGCACGCGGCACATGCGCCGCTGATGGACGGACGGTAATCTAAACCAGCTTCGGGCTTTTTTTTTTTTCTTCTTTCAAACAAGCGGCAGATTTAAGGCTAATTTCTCCACGGCGAGACGCCGGACTGCATGAAGCCCGGCTAATGACTAAGAGCTCGCCTTCGTTCTCCTTCGCCCCCTTTTGCCTCTGAAATGAAAGTCGCGTAAGCGCCACATGACTTAATAGCCGCTTTAGCTCCAGAGTGCCAAAGAGCAATAAATGTTGGTGCGGGGGAAACCGAGAGAAATGACTTTCAAGTTAAGCCGCCGCCTCGACAGAAGAACAGTTGAGTGCGTTTACGGTAGAAATGATTAAACCCGTGTTACTTCTGATAAACACGTTACACGGCTGCTGAGATCACAGAACACGGAAAATGCAGAAATGGTACTTTTAACAAACAAAGTGCTCGCTACTCGCACACTGTTTGCTCGTATGCCTATAAATCTCACTTAGACGTGGCTGCAAAGTGAGAAACATGTTAAAAAGGAAAGAGAAAAATATGTGTTGATTGAATAATATTTCTATTAAATATGTTTATTTATTATTTATAACAAGTCTTTTTAACACGAGAAAAAGAAAAATCTTAAGGATTGAAAACAATAAAAATATATGGACAATATAGATATTTAAAGTTGCGTGTGTGTGTGTCTGTGTGTATATGTCTGTGTGTGTGTGTGTGTATGTGTTTTTGTGTGGATAGAGTTGCGATGTACAGTTCAGTACTTTAGATCACTGCAGCCAGCAACCCCCAAAACTGTCCCAGCCAGGATGGCACCAGGACTG
Source organism: Apeltes quadracus (assembly GCA_021346845.1). Classification (NCBI taxonomy): domain Eukaryota; kingdom Metazoa; phylum Chordata; class Actinopteri; order Perciformes; family Gasterosteidae; genus Apeltes; species Apeltes quadracus. The sequence goes on along the minus strand of CM037924.1, from coordinate 3,655,920 downwards.
CCACACACACACACACACACACACACACACGCACACACACACGCACACACGCACACACACTGGTTCTACTTCAGGACCACGGCTCACACTGATCTCATCGGAAAGAGGAGCGGTGGGGGTGATAGCGGGGCATGTGGAGGCAAAGTGTGTGTACGTGAGTGTGCGTTTGTGCAGTTGTGTGTGAGAGATCAGAGGGGAAGCAGCGATATGAGAGACGGGTGAGTGTTATTCCAGATGCTCCAACCACAACAACCCCGCTCCTCCATCTCCCGACTTCGCTCTCTGCTGGGATCTCAATTTCCAAATGCAAAAAAAAAAAAAAAGAAAGGGGGAAGTGTTTCCGTGAGTGTCAAGTGTGTGTGTGTGTGTGTGTGTGTGTGTGTGTGTGTGTGTGTGAGTGTGTGTGAGAGTGTGCGTGTCAAACGTGAGGTGTAAATTTCTAATGGCGCAGTGCTGTGTGACAAATCACTGACAGCACAGGTGTATGTGTGTGTGTGTGTGTGTGTGTCACGCCCCCACGTACACCGTGTGTTCACGTGTGCCGGCCGCATTCATGCATTCACGTGCGTGTGCGTCCTATTTGCACGCCGTTGCATTCTGTCAGCTCGGTCGGAGCTGTAATCACAAAGCAACCGGGTGCGACTGCCAGCCTGCGAGAGCCAAACCGCTGCACCGACGTGCGGATTTGGCCGGGATGATACGCAGGAATTAAAACATTTCATGACGGGATCTTTCAAATATTGACTTGGGATTGCCAGGAGCGTTTCACAGACATCAACAACACGTGTCCCGCGCTGCGAAGCGACTTTCCATTAACCCGCATTCATCTTTTCCAGGAAGCAATTTGCCTCTTCCAGGTAGGGGGCTTTTTTTAAATTTAGTCAACAGGATTAGGGGTCTACAATGGTTTAAAAAAAAGACAAAACCAATTACAAAGGATCAAGTGCTGAATCACATAACTAAACAATTCATTTCAAATCCAAATGTTGTGCGTCCTGGCTGCTCCTTCTTCTTCCCTCTGCCTCCTTCCCTCTCTCTCTCTCTCTCTCTCTCTCTCTCTCTCTCTCTCTCTCTCTCTCTCTCTCTCTCTCTCTCTCCTCCCTCGCTCCTCCCTCGCTCCCTCTGGGAAGAATCCAGACAAAACGCCACCTGTGCCGGCTGGCAAGCCTCCCCAACACCCAGATGACTGCACCACCACCTCCACCACCTCCTCCTCCACCACCACCACCACCCACCCTCTCCCTGTGCCAGAGCTGCTCTTAGAAATCCATCTGTAATGAATTACACAGGAGTTGTGAATGGCGGGAAGATTTGAAGAGACGAGAGAGGGGGGAGACGGCCGAAAGAACCAAACCCGACGCTACGCAGGCGGCACCTGCGGCTTCGCTCTCCTCTGCAGATGCCGGGACACTTTCCACGGGTGCAGAACTGTGGATGCAACAAGTTGTCCGTTGCTACAACACGTCTGGTCTGCTCAAAACAACCCGCAGTCAGGGAGCTCCACATTCTGCGTCTGCTTTTCATCTGTTATCTCTCCCGATTAGCGACCCCTTTTTCCACTTGGCCCTCAGCCCGGCCTCCACGGCTTTATACCAAAAACCTTAAACTCAGGTTTTTTTCGGGTCCAACCAAAACACAAAACAGGTGCACACGTCGTGAAAATCGTCTGCTAATTTTCCCGTTCCACGAGCGCCCGCAGCGTCGTTCGTGCTCTCGTGAAACGTCTTCATTTATCGCGATGACCTGTTTCAGGAATGATTGTAAAAAAGGAGCCATTTAAGGTTCGTATTTAGCGAGCTGCTCTTCTACGTCTCAAAAAGTTTCCATTACATGCCTGGCTGATCCACTGATGTTAGCGACCGAGGGAGAAAAGAGAGCGTTGCTCTGCCAAGAGCCGCCATCAAGCCAGAACACTCCCACACAAACACACACAAACACACACACACACACACACACAGGAGTGAGTTTGGCGAACGCTCGTCTTCGCTCGTTAACAACTGGCTCGTCATTCCCGGAAAAAATCCCTGACGCACAATTCTGAGGGAAAACAGAGTGACGCACGGCGACAGGAAGCGAGAGGCGTGTGCGTGTGGGCGGAGGGCGAATTCACCGCGGTACCAAATTAGCAGCCATGTACGTATTTTTTTTAGAGTGTTACTCAGCGTGTTAAAAGTTAATCCGCCGTCCGTCGGTTTGACGGTGATTCTGAGTGAGCCCCGCCGCGGGGGGGCCGCCAGAGCGAGGCAGCAGGGGTGAGGTGATGGAGATGTGAGGAGAAAAGGAGGGAGGAAAGGAGGAAACAGGAGACTCAGGAGTTTTTCCAGGCCGGTCAGCCATGAGGCAGCCTCGGCTCCCTGGTGGAAACACACACACACACACACACACACACATACATGTCACTCAACACTTAACCCGAATGACCCCCTCCCCCCAGAAAAGCTCTCGCTTCGGCGACACGCTGAGAGAAAGGCGGCTAATTGTCACCATGTGATTAATACTTGTCGTGTTGAATGGTTGCTACGGAGACAGGAGGGCTCAGCGCGTGTCCTCGGATGAAGCTGGTTTGTTTCACTCTTAACCCGGGGGGGCGGAGGGGGGAGAGGGGGTGTGTCTTCCTCCCGAGCGCCGATCCAGTACCAGAAGTGAAGAATTAGTGATAACAAACGCTAACACTTAACTCGATTAACAACAGACATCGCAGTAAGAACCTAAAGGCCACAGAAAAACAAAACACAACGACGCCGAATCAAAGTGACTCGAAAACGATTCGTCTTCTGACCGTCGAAACCCAGATAAAGGTTGTTTGGGTGACAGCACGGAACCCCCCCCCGAGTGCCGCTCTTTGGAAGCGATCTGCGCGGAATGGCCTTTGTTTGGCCGCACATGGCACGCCGCCGCGGGCCGACGTGTTGAACGTTCGCTTGGTCAACACGGGGAGAAAAAAAAGAAAAAGAAAGAATTAGCATATAGAATTTTCAGCCTAATTAGGGGGAATACTATGTCCTTTGTGATCAACCATGCGGATGCATTTAATTGGAAAACCAATTACGAGGTGGTGAATGCGTCACATCTGACACAGACGTCCCCCAAGCAGAACGGGGGACATTTTCAGGAGGAGCGCAGGAGGAGAAGAGGGGAAAAGGGAGGCGACCCAGGGCGCCGGGATGATGACGGCTGACAGATTTCATGTGATTTTTTAATTGTGTTTCATGTAGGAGACCGGGAGGGTGAGAGACAGAGAGAGAGAGAGAGAGAGAGGATTTATTAAAGACTGCACTTGAAATGCTGAATATGTATAAACGTACATGAAGGTCGGCGACCAAACCTCCGGGTCGTGTGTCTGCGAGGCGTTTGGGTCAGAAGGACAATTGATCTCTGGTTAAACAGTCAGACCGTTTGACCTCCGGAGTGACAAAGGGCAAAACAGCCAACAGGTCACCTGATTGAGTGCGTTTAGCGCAAAAGCAGCGCCACAGAAACGCAAGCTAGACGTCGCACTTTCTTGTTTCTTGTTCTTGTGAGTTTGTGTCTTTATGTTTTCAAGGCTTATGATGCAATCTTTTAAGCTAAGTGCTTTAAAGGAAACGCCTCTCATTTGTCACTCGAGCCAGTTCATAACACAACACGTCTTCATCATCCTCAGAATACACATTATTTGTAAAGGTTTCCATTAAATCTTGAGTGGGAGCAAGCAAGAGTAGACTTGATTTAAAAAAGTAGTCAGCAGATTCAATAGTACCATGCAAGATGCTTCTTGCTGGGACCAAAACAGGATCTTAAAAAAAAAAAAGAAAATCCAATTTCTTTTTTCGGGTCTAGAGCCCATGTCTGTAGCGCCAACCTTTTGGAGTGTTATTTGTAATGAAACTTTTTCAGTCACATAAAAATGATAGAGGCCTTATGTTATCCAAGGCAGTTTGAGTGTGTGTGTGTGTGTGTGTGTGTGTGTGTGTGTGTGTGCGTGTGTGTGTGTGTGTGTGTGTGTGTGCGTGTCCTGACTGCGCTGACTGAGAGCACCTGGCAGTGTTCTTATCTCCCTCACATTGCCGTGTGACTCATTAGGGAGCAAGAAGACCTTTCATATCTCAGTCGGTCCCACAGCTCTCCTCTGGGCCGGCCAGCACCCTCCCCCCCTCCTCCCCTCTGCCTCCCCCCACCCCGCTCCTCCTCCTCCTCCCCTCTCGGCCAGGCTTTTTGTCTCCGTCCCTCTTTTGTGGTTCTGTCTGGCGCGGATTTAATGTCAGCTATTCCTTCACTGTAAAATAGCCTTTTCTTTTTTCCTCGGCCTCTGGAGGCGAACGGAGCCCATGTTCCCCCCCCCCGGGCCGACCGTCACCCCCGCGCTCGCCCCCGCACTCTGAATACGGGCTGTTTACGTGTGGCGGTTCTGGGGATGTGTGTGTGTGTGTGTGTGTGTGTGTGTGTGTGTGTGGTGGAGGTGTAAAAGGTATTCAGGCGTGTGGGATGCTGGTGGCTGCTGCGACATTTCACCCCCATCACTTCTTCGCCGCCTCAGCTTCCCAACACCCCCCCCTCCCCCCTCCTCCTCTTCCACAAGCAGCCTTCCCAAAGTGGTGGTGGGTGAAGGAGATTGGTGTGTGTGCGTGTGTGTGTGTGTGTGTGTGATGAGCAGGGCACAATGAGAAGATACGCAGTCGTCCTCCTCTGGAGGCGGAGCCAGCGGGCACGAGAGAGACAGATGACTGGCACAAGGAAACCAGAGCTGCTGGAAAAGGCAAAGGGAAGACAAGCGGCGCGAGATAACGTGCATACGAAAGAGAGCCGACGCGCTCGCCAAATGTCACCCGAGACATTTGATCGGGAGTTCTTTTGAACGTTGTCTCTGCCGCTGATCATTTGGGGGTTTTAATCAAAAACGTCAGAAGGAGACGAGCGATTTAAGCTTTTTTTTTCAAGGCTCCCAACAGAAAATGTTTATGTTTATGTTTTTGGTGTCCAATTCACTAAAAACAGATTGACAAAGTGCGGCCTGCGTCTTCCTGTCGCCTCGTGACGCCCTGAATGGTTTAAATACTGGATTTAGTTGTGAGCCATTTTATGTAATCAAGTATTTGTTTGTGTTTTAACCTATTTTGGCTTGATTTTAATTTTCTTTCACTCTTCATCTGTCGATATTTTTTGCACAGCTGTTGAACGGCCTTGTTGCTGAGTTTGATAATTTAGCTCTGCCTCGTTTTAACATGAAAGAGAAGATGAAGAGGACGCGTCTCACCTCGTGTTTGCCCTTCATCCTGCAGATCCTGATGTCGTTCTTATTAGACTCCCACGTCCTTTTCTATACATGAAAAAAACACACACACACGCACACACACACTGCTTGTTAGCTACATTTGCATTTTACAGTTTTACAGAGTGATGCATCCTCCCTAAGGTTGTAAATGCTCACCTTGCTGTAGAACATCTCGTCTCCTGCCACGATGTCCAGCTCCACGCGGAAAAGGTCATCCCTGCCGGGGGGTGGGGGGGACGGGCAGAGAATGAGTGCAGGTCAGCACAGCACAGCTCTGTCCAAAGGGAAGAAGCCAACCGAACCACGGAGGCACGAGGTCCGCAGAGAGATCACGACTCGCTCAGGATGAAATCCAGGCAAAAATCGGTAAATGAATATTCCTGCGATATATTAAATCAGTGCGGTTTAACAACTAAATAATTCCGCGCGTACAGCTATGATAAAGTATTAGAGACTTTGATTCCTTTAAACTTGATCAGAGCCTCAGAGATTAGGAAACTGCTCTACAATGTCTTCCATTTCTGAATATATCAGAGAATGGGGCACCTGACTGCATAATAATGTCTCCTATTTTCCTTTTTGCTTTCTGCTTCTTCTCATTAAACTCTACTTGCTGCATTCATTTTGCACCGAGCCGCCCAAATCGGTCTTATTTAAGCCTGAAATTGAATTATTGGCATGATTTAATCAAGTTGTTATTCTGACGCACGTGGTTCTGACAACATACATGTATTCATGACGCTTTCTGCGCTCCTGATCTGCCGCTAATTCGGCAGTAACCTTGGACGCTCCTGTCCAAAAAACAAGCAGCTGAATGAGAGTCGGGCCGGGCAGCCGGTAGCGTCTGAAGAGCGCGTATTGATCGGGGGCCTCGGCGTATCTGCTGGGACGGTTCTGGAGCAAAGGGCCGGCCTCTGAACTCATCTCGGAATCTGCCACGGGCGTGTTACTGCGGCGGCATCGATCGGCGCTGCATATCTTCTCGCTTTCCCCTTTTTCTTTTTACTTTGACCGAGTCGGGGGGGTTCATCACGTGTGCGTCCACGTCTGCCCTAAGTGTGTGTATCTGTGTGTATCAACGGGCTCTTGCATCTACCTTTTTCTGAGCGGTGAGAGGGAGGGGGGGGTGGGGGAGGCTGAGACCACAGGTAGGCCGAGTGCCCCCGAGGTCATGAATAATTCATCCTCTTCCTCTTCCTCCTGCCGCTGCAGAAGAGCGTGCATGCAGGCTAAGTGGCGAAGAAGTGCAAAAAATGGCCCAAAAACGCTCGCCGGGCGCGTCCCCTGCTTAACGGGCCAGAGTTCAAGCGTCCTCCGAACAGCGGAGGGGGGGGGGGGGCTAATCTCATCCAGGCTGTTTCAGCGTTGTCTCAGCATTAACATAATGGATACAGCAACAGGCCTCCCAGTCAGGGTGATGGGGGCAGAGGAGGGGGAATCATTCATGCTGCTGCTCCCTTCCTGCGTTTGAGGTTGTAGGAATGTTTTTTTTTTGGTTTGTTTACGTGTGTGTTAGTGGATTTAACGTGTACGGCGTGTGGTAGAGGATTGAGGTAACGACGTGAAATGTCGCCGTTCTTTATGTTGCTGGATGTGCGTGCGGCCAGGGCCGGCCCAAGGCATAAGCGAACTAAGCGGCTGCTTGGGGCCCCCGCTTAGTTCGCTTAGTTCGAGTTTTGTATTCGAGTTTTGTTCGAGTTTTGTATTATAACCTCACTGTATTTGTTAATAATTTTCGCTATAACAGTATAGTGTGACATTTGTGCCAATAATCTTCTAGCACAGGTGACGTGTGCGTGGTGGGAGGGGGGCCCCCAAATAAAATTCTGCTTAGGGCCCCCAAGAGGCTCGGGCCGGCACTACGTGCGGCCACGAATAGGTCACAACTCCCAAGGGTGCCTCGACTCGCGAAATCCGCAACCCCTTTAGACCCGCAAATCAAAAGTCTCCCGTTTCTTTCTCTCGCCTTGGCCGAGTGTGTTGGTACGTGTGTGCGTGCGCAGGACGTGCGCGTGCCTGAGCTGTTATTTCAAGAACGCCCCTGACCCTCTTTGACCGGGCTAACGCAAAGTCAACACGGAATCTGAAGGGGAAAGAGACAACATTTCCTACATTTCTGACTTGGCCAGCGGATGAACTTTCTCTCCTTTTGACAGCAGCCGACTCAAGGCCGAGACGTCGAAAGCCTCTATTTCTTCTCGGTTTTCTTACTGGTTTAGAGTGGACACGGTTGAGCCTTTTTCCAAAGTCTGCAAAAACAGTGTGCAGCAAAAGCTGCTCCACCGGATGAAAACGGAGCGGAAATGTTTCGAGCTGACCGCCTGGTTACACGGACACGTCTTTCGACAGAGGGAGAGGAGAATGCGGCGGGCCGGTGTGGGAGTTTGCATGATATTTGGTTGGCTGTATACTTTATATGTGCCGGAGAGAGTATCCGTGTCCTAGTTTAAAATCTTATCTTACGTTAGGTTCTGACTAGTAAACATGGCAGCGCTCTCAAAAATAGCGTGTCTAGAAAAACCCTGGACCACTCACTAAGTTTGAAATGAGAGCAAAAAGTCCTGCAAACAAAATAAATTTGTGAAAAATAAATAACTTGGTTTATTGTTTTGACATGTAAACTGATGAATTGTCCAATTGACCAATATTATTGGTCTCATTTTAAAAAAAGTTGCCCTCCTCTTGAATGTCCCATTGTAAATTCACATATAGCCCAAATGAAGTAGTAGATTAAAGTGCGTAAACCCGTTGGTATGTTCTGAGGATCGGCCCCCCGCGTGCATCCGAGTGTGTGCGAGCAGCGTGGCTTTGTGTCCAGGTGAGTGACCCTCCCCACAAATCTTCACCCTCAGCGGGCCGCCCCGTCCGCCACGAGGCCGTTCACCCGACTGTGACCGCCGCGTGAACCTCGGCGACCCCTTGAGGTCGGCGCCCGCGTGCTAATAAACCACCGGCTTGGCGGTGTGTCTGCACACTTTGACGCAAATACACGCACGCACACACTAACGCGCATGGAGCCAGATGGTAAAACCCTCTTACGCTTCATCGCGAGTGGAACAGCTAATCAAGAGCTGGCTGCGCTCCTTCGGTCCATCTCGTCAGGAGATGAACACTCTCCAGTTGGTTTGCATCGGTGGGGATTAGTTCCCCCCCCTCTCCCCCCATTTGGACGCGTCTGAAGACCACGGGATCCGCAGCTGCTCATCTGGGCGGCGATGAAATGGGGGGGGGGGGGGGGGGGGCTTAACACAGCAAGGCGCTTCATTCCAGCCGCCAGCAGCCAAACACACAGCTTACTTTCAGTTAGCGAGGCTGGGAGGAGGACGGGGGAGAGGTGGCCTGCTTTCAGCAGGTGCTCGAGGGGCAAAGAGATTCAGCAAGCTAATAGTGACAGGATTTTGGGGGGGGGGGGGGAGGGGGGGGGGGGGATGAGCGAGGCGTCTTATCGGGCCGGGCGCGCTGTGCAGAGCTTTTGGCGGTCGTACCTGGCGCGGCGGCAGGTACTTATTTATATGTAACACATTTTTTAAAACTCTTCCTCCCCCCCGCCAGCTTGTCTCCGGCTAACACCCGGCGTTTGAACGGGGGAGGGAGGGGGGGGGGGGGATCTGTGTCTTTTTTCTGTCAGCAAAGCTGCAAAACGCTGCGTATGAGAAATGTATAAATAAACCCTCCATAAACGCTCTTTCTGCGAATCTCTCATGCAACCGAACCCCCCCACCTCCTCCCCCCCACTCCTCCCCCCCTCGCCTTCCTCGTCGTTCTAGCATTTCATTACTGGACTCTGACACTCATATCGGTTTACGTCTCACAGACCCCCTTATTGGCTCTGGTGATATTTTGCGGCCGACCTGCAGACTATGCCTATGTGTGTGCGCTTACAGACCCTCTCAGTGCAGACAAATCGCCGTAGTTACATAGTTTAATATGTTTACTACCAGCTCTGGGAGGTGAGGTCAGACAAGCTGGAGGCCTGCGGGTCATTTCCTGGACCGACGGTGGCGTCTCTTGTCTAAACCTTTTCAGTCTTCCTCAGACTACCACTACGTCAAATAACCAGCACCTCATGTGGAACCTTTGTGTTTCAAACTAAATACTCTTTTTTGACAACAGTAGTAAATCTTGAGGGGGGGTGTTTTTTGTGTTGAGGTTCAGGTTTGGCTCCTGGGTGGCTCCGGGGAGCAGCAGACGGAGCTTTTTAACGTCGTAAAAAACCCGGTGCAGCCGTTCGCAGGCCGTCCTTGTCTGTCCTCCAGACCACCGCGGCTTCTTTCTGTCCAGTATCAGCACACTCACCAGACTGACAGGCATCGGGCGGAGACCAAACCAGAAAAAACATTAGCTAGTTACCAAAAATAACGTTGTGACGGTATCTTTAATCATGAATGTAATTGCTCCTGCATTCTGGCGATGCCTACGGAAAATAGGTTGTGTTCACGAACCCCAGAGTCCCTTTAGAAAACATTGGAGTAATATTTCGGCCTCGGGCCTCCATCCGCAGCTCCGTTGCTGACCGCAGGAGGAGCTGGTCTCCACGTTCTGGTGAACCTGTGAACCATTTTGTCTGAATCTGACCCGGCGGCATCGAGGAGAGTCATTGAGTGTAACTGCATAAAAGTGCCGACCTTATTACCGATGGCATCTGGAGGCATAAGGACGAGAGGGCCATCCACTCATTGGACGATCAGCGGTCTAATCCCAAGCTGTCTAACCTCCACTCTGCATGAACCCCAAACTCCCACAGAAAGCCGTAACGTCAGTGTGAAAATGTGTATAAATGAAACATTGTATTAATCTTGACGGCAGGTGGAACCTTGTATGGCATCAGAATATGGATGCGTGTAAAACGTGAATAGAATAATATATTGTAATATATATATATATATATATATATATATATATATATATATATATATATATATATATATATATAATGTTGTAAAGCGCTTTGAGGGGTTTCTCAGTAGTAAATTACTACTACACTATGTATGTGGGTCACATAGAGGCCATCGAGACATTGAGAACGTTTGATAACCGGTTAAAAGTAAAAGATCTGTCTACACTTACAATGTCGAAAGACTGACGCAAGCGTTTGAAACGGCACCATTATTGCATCCAAAAAGGAGTAAATATCTCCAGCTAGATTACTGATGGTAGGTTTCATCAGTACGTTTAGATTTGAGCCTCTGACAATAAGGCCCAGTCTGTGCAGTGCAGTCTAAGCAATATTGCAGCTAAAAAAGAGCTCCGTGATCAACGGAATAAAATGATCCACGAAGTGTATTCTCACTGCGTAGTAGCGTAGTTTATCGCCGTGTGTGTGTGTGTGTGTGTGTGTGTGTGTGTGTGTGTGTGTGTGCTGTACCTGGCTCCGATGTACAGCGTCCGGTTGACTTGGAGGATCCTCTGGATGTGAAGGGGCTCTTGCCTCAGCCAGGTCCGATGGGGTCGGCCCAGGAACACCGGGTGTCTTCTCACCACTGTCGTTGAGCGAGAGACAGAGGCGCGTTACCGTTATTCATCTCCCCCCCCGGTCCCCATAATGGGATTTTATGTTGCTTTTGTTATGACAGTTCCGCAGCAATACCGGACATCCAAGGTGACGCGGCGTCGGAGAACTGCATTTTGCGATGGCGCCATATCTTCTGCATTAAAAGCATACAAAGCACGGAGCAAGAAGCTCAGACTCGGATCTGAAAATCCTCTATATTCATGAGGTTTTCTTTTGCGGACAGTTTAGGACTCATTTTTGATAAATTGTTCATTTGCTGTTGTCAGGTGAGACGTGCTCTGCCAAGCGGTTCAGATGACTTGAGAGGAGGGACACGCGGGTGACATTTTCAAAAATCATCAAAAAAGGGGAAAACTGGATATTCAAAGTGTTTCCAAGGACGAAGGAAGGGTGACCTTAAGATAAAAGTGGGAAATGATGTGCAAAAAAATACAGAAAATAAATAAAGACGGCGAGAGGAGCAGAAATCACACTTGCATACAGATCGTATCGCCGGTGTGGTTATCTGTCCTTCACCGTACCACTACCATCCTCCTCTGTGCTCTTTCATGCTTCATATGCTTTCTCCACTTCCTCACCTCTGTGTCTTGAGTGCTTGTGCTACATTTCTATTCCACGTCAATCCTTCCTGGGACCCACTGTGCTTCATTCCTTCTCTCTCTCTCTCTCTCTCTCTCTCTGTCCTTCACATTTTTCTCTTTCAGTCCATTGTGACACCTTCCTCTACTCGTCCTGTGTAATCTGCTTAAGTCTGGTCCCACGGTTAACCAGCAGCCACTGTGATGTAAAGAAAACCGCTAAAAACTCCTGCGTTCGGCATCGATTCGTCGGGAAAAAGGTCCTGGACTCGGCTGGGAAACCGTCAATCGATGACATTGAACTGCGATCAATCGAAGGGTCGGGTCCGAGACGGAGACTCCGTGTCTGAGTGCGTTCCCAGCCGCGTCTCAGGGGGGGGGTCGGGTGTTGCCTTGCCCCTGTGGTCTCATTCCCGAGTGCGACCCCACACCTCCTGCTCTCCACACCGGTCGTGTGAGGGCTTGTCTGACCTCCACAGCCCACGTCGTGCCCTTTTTAAAGCCTCCCCCCGCCCCATGCCCTCCCCCACTAATTCAACACCCTGATCCCACACCTCACACATCACGACCCGGGAGGGAGGCGCACAGGGGGGGGGGGGGGGGGAGAAGTCGGGAGGTCAGTACCTTCGGTGGGGATGAAGTTGAGGGGCCCCGATTCCTCCGGGAACGCCGAGCTCGCCGTTCGGAGCAGCCAGCACAGCACGAAGAAGGGAGGGGCCGCGGTCGCCATAGCAACACCGCGCCGCAGTCTGTGGGATTTAAGAAACAAAAAAAAGGGCAATGAGTTGTTGCTGAGTGAGGCAGAGGTGAGACAGAGTGCCTCTCACCCAATTTCTGACCGACAGACAGACCGAAGCTCCGGCTCCATTTACTCCCACAGCTTCTCTGTCATCTCTCTGGAGGGGGAGGAGGGGGAGGGGGAGGGGGGAGGGGGGGGGAGACACAGCCGCTGGGAGCGACGGATTTAACCAGCGGTCCAGTCAGCTCCGAGTGCCGCCTGATGGCCGTGGCACAGACGCGACCACATCAAACATCACACACCGCCGGTGACGCATCCGAGAGGAATGCTGAGGCGGCGAAGGGGCGACATGTCGGGCGAGACAGAGGACAATGCGCGGCCCACAGATCAAAGGGTCACCAGTTCAGGGAGACGGGAAGGCAGAATGCTCCATAACGGTGCCGACATGGAGCATTATGCGGGACATGAAGGAGGCTGGGAGAGAGGAGGGGGGGGTAGAAGTGGAGGTTCACTCAAATGAAATGCTTGCCGGGGCCACAAATCACCTCTCTGACAGCGCAGATGAGCTGTTGGTATTTTTCGGCCTGGAAGTACGGAGGCAGATCCCGGGTCCCAGATGTGAATCGTGTGGAAATTGTTGAATGATACCCGAATTAAGTTCGCCTCCACGTGACATCTAGACATCTCGACGTCTGCGTGCTAGCAGCATGTGTTTAGTGGAAACAGGCCCTGTTATTGGAGTTGTTATTGTCTTGAGCTCTGACTCATCTGTATCTTGTTTCAATCTCCACACAAGCCTCCCGCGGTTTTTAAAACCCCATGACTCGATTTTCATCAGGTAGTTATCGTAACACGCGGGGTCATTTGTTTTGAAAATCAAGCGGAGAGGCCTCCAATCCCCACTGCTGCACACACAAAACATTTTTACCAGTCATGCACAATTGCAACATCTCGAATTTGAATACTGTCGGTTGAATTTCTTTCTATGCAAAACACCGTAGCAATTTGTTGTTGCTACAGATGCACAATGTGTAAAGGGATGCAAACACAGAGACTACTAAGTAGAGAATCCACTATGCTGCCGCCCTTCTGTGTCAGGCTTTGTCTCTCTTAGAATCTTTTCCTGTCTTTATTCCACTCGGCCATATTGTGGGTTTAAGAGCCTCACTGGCAAAGATTTACAGAGTTTTTGGGGTTATTTTGTTACGACAATAAAAGAATTATGATCAAATTTTGTGCACAAGGTCATCGTCACGATGAATTTGAAAAACTCCTTCGATAAAAGTTTGGAAGCACTGAGTAAAATACCACTGTGTGCTGTTTGCTGACATATTATGGGATGATGATAAATGCTAAAACACGGGCTAGCGTAGCAGCAGCACGAGCAGAGAGGAGACTAACCCAAGGAACACAATGTGTTTTTTAATACTTCTCTAAACGTGACTCAGTCCCTCGGAATTGTGCAGATGAGGGGGCCTGGCTCAAACAATGGCAAACAGCGACAGACCAAAACAGTAAAATTACGGTAAAATATGGTGAAAATAACAACAAGGAAAGGGTCTATCTTAATCTTAAATTACAGGGAAATTGGATTTGGGTCTGACTGCTGCGGGCTGTCCAAGCAAAAAAAAAAAAAACCTGCATCATTTTCAACTTATTATTCTACCAGTTTCTCACAGTAACTCTCAGTAAAGTACAGAAAAAGGCAACAGAAGCCCCCCCCCCGCCCCACACCCGCCTCGCAGAGGATACAAACAGCCATTGTGCGGCCCATCTCACTAATGGAGTCCCAGTCATAACCTTATCAGGACACATAATCTTTATGGGAAATTTCTCACATTCCCTCCTCTGACATCACAATTGAAGTGGGAGGCATGCTGATTACTCAACACCCACAAGGGAAGTGACAAGAGGTAAAGGGGAAAGTCACCCAGCGAAGAATGGAGGCCATGGGGTTAAGAGGGGGAGAGAGCGAGATAGAGAGAGAGAGAGAGAGAGAGAGAGAGAGAGAGAGAGAAGTCAGTAAGTCACTATATCCAATCACAGATTCTATTGTTTCTGCTATTACTAATGTATGAATAAATGTCAGGCGGTACGCATTCGATTAGTATAATTGGACACCCTGGGCGATACAATTTCATGGGGCAGCAGAATAAGTAGATGCACAAGTATAAAAGTGCGTATGCCGGTGGGGGAGGAGGCGGGGGGGGGGGGGGTGGCTAATACTCAAACGATTCAGAGCCAAAGCGTCTCTTTAATTGTGACAAATGGCTGCAGCCGAGTCCATTCAGCAGCACAGCAACTCACCGTTATCATTATCCCACTTGGAGCAGACACTGAACCCCTGATGATGGACCCCCGGGGGACGGGGGGGACGGGGTCTTTTATTTGGAATTGGAAATGGCAGCCGGTGGATTTAAGAAACGTCACAAACGACAGAAGTTAGCCGCAAAAATCGTTTAAAGCTCATCCGCTCTGCCGCTGTATTTTCATCCAACATTCCCCATGAAACAGAACCCCTGAACTCATCACCACGCTCCGTTCGCTTCATCCGGATTTACATGCACTTGTTAATTTGTCTGTTTCCACAGTCCCAGATCAGTGTGATTAGCGCTGTTTAGGCGAGTTATTTCCCAAACAAAGTCATAAAGAGAACATTTAGCTGTCAAAGGTGTGTGTGTGTGTGTGTGTGTGTGTGTGTGCAGGGAGACATTAAAGCCATCTCATAATGTTCACCATTACACTTACAGTTAAATGTAAGGAATGTTTGCAGTTGGAATTGTTTGCGGGTTCTGCAGAGACAGCGAGCGCCGAGCTGCAAGGGTTCGGACACTTTACATGCAAACAGAACCGCTCGTCATCGACTGAAGGTGCTTAACGGGCTCTGAACTGCCCCTCTCTTTCTCTCTCTTGTTGATGTGTCTCGTTCTCGTCGACCTTTTCGTTCGTGGTGTGTTTTTATCTCCCAGCCGTGAGGTACTCGCACTAAAAATTTCAAAACCAAGATTATGCGTGTCTTAGATGGGGGGGGGGAATGGTAATGAACTAGAGCAGCGTTAATGGAGGCACTATGGTGGTTAGGGTATTTAAGATTAAAATATAAACCAGAATGTCTGTCAAGGATTATACGGAGTTATCAGTACTGGTAACAAGGTACTCAAGCAATTGTCGGATATAATCCCTTTTCACTTTCAACGGTCGCCGAGCTTCTAAAAGCCTGCGCAAGAGGAGGAATAAACCCAAGTGAGGTCTGTTTTGACTCAAATCCTTTTTATATTATTTTCCAAAGGTGAAATAATAAGAACGTGTGTGTGCATATCCTTATTTAAATATAATTTGCTTGTTTAGTAATCATCAAGAGGTGCATCAAATGTTCGCTGTTTGTCTTCATTTTTCTGTCATTTCATTACAGGGGCACAAATATTTATAATAAAATGAAATCTACAGCACACTTTTTCTCCTCGTGACGGGAAAGAAGCAGAGACTACATGGAAGCAGCAGAACACGACGTAGCGGCACCAGAACCCCCTTGATTCAATTCACAGTTTCCAATAAAGCTCCGTGGAAAGAGATGGAACTGGAGGCGAGCCAAAACACCGCGACGGGTTTAAAGCTCTAATAACCTTTGCTGTTGAAGGAGACGCACCGAGCTACCAGAAGACTTTAAGCCTGATCCTTAAAACACTTAATCAGTGTTTGGAGAAGAATTCATGTTGTAAATACTCGTCTGCCGCAGGCTCCAGGGTGAGCCGCACTTTGCTCTGCTTTTATTGTTGCACACCACAGAAATGACCTTCGGCTGTGCACGCATGCATGGGGAAAGTGCGTTAAGTAAGCGGGGAAGGGTTTTGCGACGGTTCCGTTTCCCTTATGCAGCCTCCAAAAACGGCCCATGGATTTTTCCACGGAGTGGCCTAATTGTCGAATGAGAGAGCAGATGAGAAGCTGCTTTTATGGAGCGTGTGGAATCAATGACAGGTGATGGCCCGCCCTGCGGGGAGCGCCTTCAGTTTGCTAAACACAAGACGCTGTGTGCGGCGGGGAGATCAGGAGGAGAGTGAATGGAGATTGAGAACGAGCGCTGCGAGGGAGGGTTTAAGGCAAAGACGGAAATCAACACCGCGGATATATTTCTCATCCAGATAAAAAGGAAAAAAGTTTGGGGAGTGGGGAGGTGACAGGTCAGGACCAAAAAAAAAAGATAAGATACACTATAGGGAGCAATGAGGAGAAACAGAGGTGGGCGAGAGAGGGGGAGTGACACCGGATATACGGGGGAGTGGAGCCAAAGAATGTCCCAAATGAGAGAGACAGAAAGAAAAAGAAACAGGAGAGCAAGAGCGCCGAGCCAATAAACGCGCGTTGCCAGATTTATAATCACGCTAAGCCAAGAGTAGACTGTGGGAAAGGACTTATCTGAAGGGACAACAGGTTTCCTTATCGCTGTGTTGCGCGTAGGAAAGGAGAGTCCTTAAGGGTTCGATACCCAGCCTTAACATCCACGGCAAACGAATCAATGAATGCACATAAAATGAGCCCAGAACCTCCCTGACATGGATGAACATATACATAAGCGTTCACTATACATCATCTCCATCGCTCTCAGGCCTAGTGGAAAAGCAATGCTGGCATTATTAATGCCCACATGATTTCCTCTCGTTGCCGAGGACCCGACTGACCCGAGGGTCTGTTTACTAGATATTTGCATCGCCGTGCAATCCTGCAGCCTCAATAATGTCGCACATATTTAAAATGAGAGCGAGAGAGAGTGAGAGAGAGAGAGAGAGAGAGAAAGGAGGGGGAGTGCACAGCAAATGAAAAATGTGACCTTTATGCACAGAACACTGGTTTTCCCATGCACCGAGAGACACCATGGATTTATGTAGTGGGAAATATGTGCAAGCTGGGGGGGGCAAAAACACACACACACCTCGTCGTCCGACGTACCAGGCACAGTATCTTCTTCGCACAGCACCGCATGGACGTATCATTCCGGGGGATTTAAAGGCCGGCGCCGGAATAAGATAATCTCCGTACGCGTTCTCTCCGCGGCGGATGATGTGCTCCCGCTAATGAGCGAGCGGCCTCCCGCCTTCGGAGCGCTGCTGAATGACGGCGCGGTGATGTGATACCTGTACTGTGCCTACTGTTGATGAATGGATATCTTTGAGCGTTACTGGCGTTGCCTCCCTGGAGTTGTGTCGCTGCCATTAACCTTCACAGTCCTCCAAACGACAGCGGCTGACACACGGGGGAAAACGGAGGAGCGGTAGTCGCCATCTCGACGGGGTGGAACAAAGATTTTGCATTGTCTGCACGTCGATTAGAGGTCTGTGTTTCTCTGTGCCGTATGCGTCCTTTTCTCCTCGCCCCATTTTTATCTTTTTGGCCTTCACTGTGCTTCACTCGAAACCTCATCTCACATCGCAACGGTGCAGATAGAGGCCCGACCTTTGCCCTACAACCATTTTACAACCATCATTAGCAGGGCAGGGATCAGGGGGGCCAAAGCCATAAATCACACTCAAACCATCCATGTAGGAGGAACCCAGCCACACTGCAGTGAACAAAGAAAAAGAAAAGGAAAACACGCTCTGAGACGGACGGGAGACTAAAAGCAAATCCATCCATCACTGGCTGGAGGCTCTATAAAGCCAGCAGAAGAAAACACACAAGGCGATAATCTCTAGCATGGTTATAAATAATACAGAAACCTTGCTAATGGCAATGAGACGTTCTGCAGCAGGACAGAATCCCTCATGATGTAATTATTCGGCTGAAATTCCCCCAAGGACATGTATTATCTTGCGTAAATACTCAGGAGTAACTCAATAGGGCAATATGTTCCCTTTGAGAGGCTGTTTGCCCTCTTAGCTAGTTAACCAGGAGGAGAAGTGGATTTATTGTAATGGCAACAAGCGACGGTCAGCCGGGGCACGAGGTCGGGTGGCGGGCAAAATATAGAACATACAGATGGGAAAAATACGGCCCATCTTTACACAGGGGCACTTACTCGTAGATGGAAAAATGGAGGGTTTCGAGAAAAACAGGAGGAGAATGCAAATGAGCTTCTGATCATGAGTCATTTGGAACGAGTAAACAACAACAACGAATGGTTCAACAGCAAAAAGCCATAAAAGGCCTTGAAAATAATGAGCCGAATGAGAAAACAACATGTCGTGCTTAGACCAGAGTGAGTTGTTTTTATTAGATTATGGGTACTAACAATGTAGGAAAATATAACTCAACCTGCATGGCCATCAGGAAAAAAACATGTTATTTTCGATTTGTATAAACAGCACAATGTGATTTTTACGAGTTGCAATGTGACGGACTGGGAGCAGGTACATCCTGGAATCCTTATACAGGGTTTACCCAAACGCATCATTCGAGTTCCAGCATAGATGAAGAGGAGCCTAAAAAAAAAAAGTGAACCGGACCTCTGAACGCAACACAGAGCGGTTGAACGCAACAACCTTTGGATACTGCAACATGGGAAAGGGCAGCACGTCTATCTGAGCTGTGAAGAATCAACGTATTCCACACCCAGTCGATCGGTGAGATCGTTTCCTCGCATCGAATCCAGGTCCAATACATTTACAGATCTCACAGGGAAATCGTCCTCTCCAGCGCTCCGGCGTGGACGCCCCCGTCCCAAACGGCGTCTACAAGCAATTATCTCCCGCGGCGACGGTGGGAGGAAGCCAGAGGGTCTCCACTCCACGCGCACACTCCGCACATTATCAGCCTCCTGGACTCAGATGTGCATCACCCCCTCCCTCCCTCCCCCTCTCCCACCTCCTCCCACCTCCTCCCACCACAAATCAGCCACCCGGCCGACCAATCTGATCAGATGAATTCCAACCCGATGTAAGACGAGTTCCTGCGGTACAGCCACTCTGGGTGACCATCTTATCTCTTCCTGTTGCTCCGGATGTCACATCTCTCACCCACACACACACACACAGGCGCACACACACACACTGAGGTGTCAATCAACAGATGTTTTCAGTTGACAACTGTGCACACAAGGCAGCAGTGAACAAAGACACATGCCTTCCCGAGTGCCGAGCAGTAGATCCAAACACGAAACAAACAAACAGAAATAAACACACGCACACACACACGCACACACACACAGTCACACGCACTATCGTTGCATTGCAGGCATAACTCCCAGGCCTGGCTGTGTGCAAGTTTGATCCCTCTCACCGTGTCTGAGAGGCATGTTAATCAGCAGAAGAGGCTGCCAGCTCAGCCGTATACGTCTCCATCTCGCCGCCTGCTTCTATCTGCGTCTCGTCTCTCCGACGCGTCAAACCCCCCCTGTTTATCTCACATTCCTCTCATTCTCCTCTTGTTCGCGCCCCGGCTCTCATCACATCAGAGCAAATCCGCTCTTTTTTTTTTTTATTATTTCTGCATGTTAATGCGTCCACTCTCCTGGGTTGGACAGATGGAATATAAGACCCTCAAAAAAGTAAGGTTTATTTAGAAGGGCTGCTGAAGATTTCATTGCCCTCTTCTTCCTCCCCCAACTGCCCCCCCCCCCATCCCCCGCTTCCTCTTGTCAACTTCCCGTCCTCTCCAACCCCTCTGGGATCTGTGCATGTGGTTGTGGTGACTGGATCAGGGTGGGTGGCTGCTGGATGCTGGATGAGTTTCACAGGACACGGTTTTAAAGCGCAAGCTTTGCGAGCCGAAGGGTAGAGAGAGAGAGAGAGAGAGAGAGAGAGAGAGAGGGAGGGATACAGCAATCGTCCGTTTGCAGAGACGGTTCCTAAGGAGATTTATTTATAAGTCATGAGGTGTGGGGAGAGTGGAGGGAGGTGGTCATCGCCGCGCTGACAGCGGAGACAATGGCGAGACAGATGAGGAAGGAGCAGAGCAAAGGAGGGACAGGAGAGGGGGAAATTAGACGAGAAAGAGAAACATGAAGCGTGGTGAGTGCAGTCAATTTAGAGAGAAGAGCGGGCCGTTCAACGGCTCCACGTGGGCGCCACAAAAGGGTCCTTTTAGCCTCCTTAAACAATGGCGGCAGGCGGCGACACAAATTAAGAGACGCCGCTTCCTTGACCTGAATAACTCGGTCAAAGGGAAGACGCGTTGTGCCTATCGGCCTCCCGTCTTCATTTTACCGCGCGATTGCTCTCGGGCGCTTCCTCCACTTAAGACACACTTTCGGAGACGACACCTCAACGGGCGGGGGGGGGGGTTTCCCGCCGGGCCCCGTTCACCCGCCGCCATTTGCAAAACGAAGGAGGTCCCCTCGTCGCTCCGCGGCGTCTGAAATCGATACACATAAAAACCATTTCCCTTGGAAATCAATCCCCCCCCCCCCCCCTCCTGTTCCCCCCCGCTGACCCTCCTCCGTCGCTCTGGTTGTCAGGTTAATTCAATGAATCCGGAGACAAAGCGACGAGCCCGCCCCGGGGGAGACGCGTCGGTGAGCTCTCACTTACAGGACGTGGAGGCGGGCGGAGGTACCGAGGTACCGGCGTACGGTAGATCGATCGCGAAGGCCGTGGTACAATAACACGGACACTTACAGGGGTAAGTGAGGCACCGCGGAGCTTTTCGCCCGTTTTTACCTGTCACAAATCCAATCAAGAGCAAGGCGGCGGCTCAACTGGGCCTTTAAATTCCACACAACAATAATAAGGATCCAACACGCCGCCCCCCCCCCCTCTCACTGATCTGCTACACAGGTTCTTTGTGCTCCCTCCACCGCGGCAGATTGGTGGCTACAGACGCGGTTTCGTTGTCTGAGTCACAGGGTAAGTGGCTGCGCTCGCTGATTGGTCTCTTTCTCCGGGTTTCTCGAGCAACAGGGTTACAGCGCAGCGCGGGCCGGGCCGACAGTAGGCCAACCCTCCTGCTGCGGCTGTTGACAGACGGCGCCGTTTAAAAAAAACGTCAAGACGGTGAGGAAGATTGCCCGGTTTCATTTCACCATTTTCATTTTTTTTTTTTTTTTGTTGCTTTTCCCGGGACCCGCTCATCCAGCTGGAATACCCACACAAGAACTCCAAAATATTTGAGACAGGAATGCTTTAGGGAACGGCGTTGACACATTTTGCACGAAAGAAACAATCCTCCTTTGGAGACTCTCGCACAGTCGCATATCCTCTATTTGTGATGTGCAAAGGCTTCCAGGAGCTTTGCCCACTCGGTCTGCTTCTGCTGAAGTTTCAGACGATTGGCAGGGAGACACCGAAGAGTTCTGAGAGAAATGAAAACGAGGCATTCAAGGACATTCAGACACCAGCAGACTGGCCAAACACTTCAAATGGCCTCAGGTCGGACTTTTTTATTCTGGCCCGCGACGTTGACCGTCGGTCACAATGTCGATTACAGACGGTCCCGTCGTTGTTTATTCCTGAGAATAAAAAAATCGGGGGCTCTTTTCAAGCAGCTTTCCTTCCCACTCAAGACAGACGTGTCCTGCTGGGAAGCGAGTGAACAGCAAACAACGTCATGGTGTAAATGCCTGATATAGTGTGTATTAAAGTGGCCCCGACAAAGAAATAATCCACAGGTAAATGGAATAACTGTTCGAGGTCAGCTGATGGGCCGCGCTGTATAATGTTCTCGTTCAAGAACACGCGCCATGAGGCACATGTGACCTCATGGTGACATTTATGTCTCTGTTTGGTTGATCATTTATCTGCTACCAAACTGTTTCGAAATATTCCACTGCGTCGGTAATATCAGAGACTATGTATTAAGGAGACGTGCCACTTCCTCAATACTCAACTCGCGTAGGAAAACCCGTAACGGCAAAGATGGCGGTTGTATGAGCGTGTCCCGCCCCTCCCGCTGGAAAGCCAATCATCTGCTTTTTAACAGAAACACTTAAGCCTATCGTCTGGTTCCACTGACGCATGCGCACAGTCATGGTTTTGCAACAGCGGAGACGATGGCGCAACACCGGCATTCTGGATAGAGACGTAAATTAAGGTTGGTGTCGTGAAGCCTTGCGCATGCGCAGTAACAGTAACCTGTGGGGGGGAAAAGGGCGTTTTGAACCTTATTTTGGGGCAAAGTCATCAAACTTTTCCAGCGATTTTTATCATATTCTACTGCTGTTTCTATACATGTGGTTTTTATGTCCCGATGACCCGTGGAATGTGCAGTTCTGTCTCTCTGCCCATTCATTGAGATAGGGGGCCGGTCTTGTTAGTCCGAAATAGCTGCCCGGAGGCCAAAGACGGCGGCCGAGTGGCATGAGTTGCCTAAAAGGACTTTGGTAATATCGATCCCGATTTAATGCCACACCCCCGTCACCTGTGGCCGGTCATCTGCACAAATAAAATCCACAGAAAAAAAACAAATGAAAAAGTGTCAGCTGTTCTGTTTAAAAGTGAAGCTCAGGGAAGGAAACACAGCGATGCCGTTAGATGTGTCTCAATTCCAAACGGCGCCTGAAAGAAGCAAGAAGCGCTGTCAGACTGCGTTACGTCAGTGAGAAGTACCGTAAAGATTTTTGGAACATTCGTGCTCTGTGCAGATGAAGCGCACGGCGGTCAGAAATGAAGCAATGCTCCGGGGGCCCCGATTGATCCAGCAACAGCGACCCGCCTGCTTATCGACCGACGTGCCGGGTTTCGGCGCAGCTCGGACGCCCCGGGGGCACTTTGTCGGGGCCGCGGCTCTGTGACTGCCCCCCTCCCTCCTCCCGTGCTCCCTGTTCTTTGTGACCATGTGAGAACTATTCAATACTGCCTTTTTCCCCACTCCAGAGAAGTGCAGCCCTCGGAGCGTGTTATTATTTCATCTACGAACTGCATTACGCTTTCTTGACATTAATTCAATTCAGTGTCTGAGAAAAATCCTTATTTATTTATGTGATGGGAGTATCGCGTTTTAGACAGATACACAATAAAATATTCAACGGCTCCTCCGACTATCTACAATCGTCATCAATTATACATACACTTGGGCAGTTTGATAATCACACACTTTAAGCAGGTGTTCTGTCTTTAAGGAAAAACAGCCCACAACAAAGACAAACAAAGCTCAAAGTTATTCTTCTGTTGACTAAGGCCACTTAAAACGTCACCGTTCAAGCATTTGTGAAAGAAACATGGAGAAATCTGGAGAATGACGTACAGCAAAAAGGGAAAAAATAACCTCGGTTTTACTGCATGATTTAAGCCTGGCTGTTTGTGGGGCCGTTAATCTGAATGAGATTACACTCTGCGTGAGACATACCGACCACCTTTTGTTCTTTTCCCCAGCGACATTTCAGCTGAATCACCACGATGAAGGCCGTTTTTACTGGACTTGCGTCTCACGTGGACAACATACAGCCGGTGACAGCTGTCAAGCCTGGCAGATCTTATTGAAAGGGGGGGTGGGGGGCTGAAAATTGATATCCATCTACAGGTGAGGATTTGGGAAGTAAGAGAAGAAATTAGAGCCGGCCAACAACAACGGGGAGGAGAGAGAGAGAGAAACAGCGCGTAAATGAATTTTAGAGTCAGAGCGAGATGACTCGGGGAGATAAGAGCGAAAAATAGAGGGTCGGATCGGAGCGGCTGAAGACAAATGGAAAGATAGCGGAAAGGCGGCCTCGCCGGCAGCGTGGTAATGCCGAAAAACAGTTTGGCTCATGACAAGATAAGGACAGCCATCACAACCCATCACACAAAGAGGCCTCCATTTTTACTCATCCCGAGTGTTTGGCTGAATAACACCCCCCCCCCTCTCAGCGTCCCTTATCAGCAGCTGGTTTTTGTTGGAAAATCACCCTGAAGCTCACACAATCACAGGGGGGACACAAATGATTAGCTCTAACAGCGGCATTAAATGGAATTTAAAGACCGTTGCAAAAGAGACACGGTTCATTAACTCGCGTGCTCCTGAATTAAGCTGCCGCCAGTTTTTTTACGGGTCTGAAGCCGTCATGGATGCTTCCTTCCTCCTCCATCCGCTTCCTTTACTCTCCTTCTCTCACAGCTTCTGTTTCAAGCTCTATGTCAAAGCCTGCGAGATTTTCGAAATGGCTGCCCAATGCTAATCGGAGTGAGTCACTCTGTGGGAAATCAGTCAGAGATTTAAAAAAAATAAAAATAAGTGTGAAGGAAGCAGCAGGCGAAGGTTTGGGGCCGAATGGTTGTTCGTTAACCTCCCGACATCCGCCCCTCGACGTTCTCTCGCTCGTTTCCTTCCCGACGTATTTCCCTCCGTACCTCACGTCTTGCTCTCGCCGCCCTCCTCTTTGCACGGCCCGGCCTCGCCGAGTCCCTCGATGCAAACGGGCGCCATGGCAACCAGACGTTTGGCCGGCAGCGAGCGCGGAAACAGCAACACGCGAACATTCACGCATATCTGCCACCTTACATTCAGGGTTTAAACACATTACGGTGAATAATGATGAAATGATGAACGATTTAGCCCAACCTAGTCTTTAAACTCGCAGTTTCTTTTGAGCTACTTTCTATTCTCACTAGGAATCCCCCCTAGCACCATATTCCGGGGTTTGGACTTGTTAGCTCGGTCGATGACCAACTGTTGAGCAGTTTATACTCTAAAACCTTAAATAAACCCACATGCAGCACAGCTAGTGAACGTGTTAGCTCAATTGCTAACAATGAGTTTGCAACTTTTATTGAAATCAGTTTCCATCACATTACTAAACGAAAAAACATTTTTATTCCATAAGTACAGATTCTTTTATTTTGGAGAGGTTACTGACAAGGCCACGTGTCAACGGCAAAGCTCTAAGAGTTTTCAGTTTTTCTTTTCCTTGATCTAATTCAAATTAATCTCACCAGATGTGTGAACCAAGTTCCTGAAATTCCTGGTCTGAAACCAAGCATTTATTCTTACGCCAATCAATTTTTAATATTGTTTATATTTCCATATCTTTTTAGTTTTTCCTGATATTTTAGCAAGTAATATTATTAAACTTTGTGTATATAGGGTCTGTTTGCCTTTTCATAAACGTGGAATTCAGGCTCTGTCAACCTGTACATATATTTCTCCACAAGGGATGTCATATAAGATAAAAACTTGGCATGAAGAAACATTTTTTTTTTTGTATTTTGTATAAAACAAGCACAACGTCAAAACAGAACAAGTTGTAAACCCTTTTGTATTCCGCTCTTGTTTTTCTATTACAAAGCAGCGTCTGGCCGCCGCTGATGTCAGCCCGAGGCCGCGCTTCGCCGTGAATGCATCCACTCATGAAGAACTCTAGATGCTAATGATAGCAAACTTCCCACACAAAAATGGAGAGCTCTCATGATCCATTAAAACTCATCTGAAAGGATGTGAAAACAACGAGACCTTTCTCTTACGGCACAAAAAAAAAAAAAGCCCAAAGAGTCAGCATCAGAACACTCTGATTTTGATGTTGAGCAAACAGCAGCTGTGCCCCTGAGCGCCGGGGGCCAAAATCCATCGGCAATCGCGAGTAAACCAGGAAGCTCGGCGCTTAACGAAGTTGTTGGTTGACTCTCTCTCCGCGCTGAGAGTCCGGGGAGGCTGCCTCATTTATCCCCCAGCCGCAGTGAGCGAAGCGCTTTGAAGGGAGGTTTGAGTAATGAGGGTAATGCTATGTAACCTGGCATGTTGCTACACAAGAGGATGCCAAGAGAACAGAGCTGCTTCCCTCTGAGGAGGATGCATTATCCCAAAATGCAAAAGAAAAATATGCGTGATCCCAAAATAAGCCTTCCAGCGTTGTTGATACGCAGAAGCTGCAGAACGTGTTGAACTGAGCAGATGTTGCGCTGAATGTGCTGGTCCTGCTGTAAGCGGGAGGAGATCTGGTTAGTCCAAAGGCACCAGATGCTGTTCATAGCAATCGAAGATGGTGAAACAGAAATCAGATGAGGATCCAGGTTCACAGGAGGCTCCGATTGTCGTTTGCTTTGATTAATATCAAAGCACAATTTGAGATGAAAAATGAGATGTGTAATAGTTTTGTATATGCGTGAATACAATTGATGAGTTCATAGGCATCCTTATCTGCCCAATCAAAAATCATCCTTTTAAAAACAGTGAAGAAAACAAGGAGGCATCTCAAACTTGCATTCTTTCTAATGACCAGCAGGGGCCGACCCCTCTTCCGCAAGAAATGTTATATTGAAATAAGTAAAATTACGCTACTTCTCACTTGAGATAATAAAGCACGGCACCATTTGAATTAAAACAGTTGATGTTACAGTCACGTATGTTTTAGGGCGTGGCTACCGTTGACGGGTCGCCACCACCGTTGTGCAGTGTTCATTATTTTTTCGATCTAACTCACTCATTAGCAGCCAGCCACTGGCCTCCCTCAGTCCAACGCATCTTCACAGGCAGCCACGGTCGATGTGTGCTACCGAGTCGATTTAGAAAGCAAGAAAAAGTAATTCAACTGGAAATATGGGGGAAATTTGGTGAGTGAGAAACGGGATGTGAGCTTTCAGTCTGAGTGTGCGAGTATCGGAGTGTGTGTGTGTGTGTGTGTGTTTGTGATGAGCATGACAGCACCGTCCGCCCACCTTCGTAGCCACTCATTGGGCAGGAGCCTAGCAACAAGCCGAGCAACCTCCTGTTCACGGTGTAAAAGCGTAATCAGACATGGCGTCGATTAACGGTGCCAGCGCCGGCGGTCCGTCACGAGGCCTTTCACTCCGCACTTGGCCCCGACTTCAAGGCCTCGGATAAGGGGGAACATGTGGGAAGCTGTGCGAGGAACCCATATGTTTACAGACAGAGACAGCAGGTGTGTGTGTGTGTGTGTGATTCCTTGTTAAAATGAGGCCGTGGGAGAGGAGGAGGGGAGAGGAGGTAGGGGGGGGGGGTGGGGGGGGGGGCGTCCTGGATGCGACATCACCTAAAACAACAGGATTCAAGCCCAAAAGCCCGAGTCCCGCCGAGCCGTCCGTTCAGACCATTTCCCCCCCTTTCAGCGTCGCTCTTGAATGAATTTGTTTTCTTAAAAACAAACACTTGAAAGAGGTTTGAGACTTCGGGGGAACCCCAGATGAGACACGCGGGACCGGTGGGAGAGGGCGTGGGAGGTGGGAGAGGGCGTGGGAGGTGGGAGAGGGCGTGGGAGGTGGGAGAGGGCGTGGGAGGTGAGATAAGACGAGGAGTAGCAGCAGGGGAAGAGGAGAGAGAACAAAAGCGAGACGGTCAGAGGAGAACCAGGCGAAGGCGGGAGAGCGAAAAAAGAAAGGGGGGAGGGAGGGAGGGTTTGGCCCTCTGCCCGCGCTGCCGCCGCCCTGGCGTCCGTCCAAGGCGTGGGTCCGCGTGGGATCGGCGCGCTGCGATGGCGAGGCTTCCCCCGCCGCGCGGCCGCGAGAGACGGCGACGCGCCGCCTCCTCCTCCTCCCTCCTCCCCTCCCTCCCCCGTTTGTCCGCCTGTCTTCTGGCTTTCTTGCGTTTTGTTCATCTGTTCTGTCGCAGTCTCTAACAGGTCTCTATTGATCATCTTATTTCCTCTTTATCTTTAATCAAAAGGGAAACTCTGTTGTTTAATTGATGGGTTCTCTGCGAGAGGCCTACTCACTGGCTCCCACAGAACCGGCTCTCGTTCATAATTAATAAACCACTGCTGATTATCCGAGCGCGTCCTATATATGTGTGGAGGGAGGGAGGGAGGCGGAGGAAGGCGAGGAGAAGAGGGAAATGGCTGGAACTAGAGACAGAATCCGCAAGAGACTAGAAGAACAGAGCGGGGGTTTTTTTTTCGGGGGGCGAAAGGGAGGAGAGGACGAGAGACCTGTCACCTGTGGCTCTCATCCGCATCCAATCCATCTCCATTTCATCATCTCTCTCATCTCCATCACATCACACACTTCCTCTCCCGCGTTTCATCTTCTTATTAAAGTGCTCCAACTTTCACGGGGCTTTGAGGAAAACGAGAGAGGGAGAGAAAAGAGGAGGTGGCTGCAAAGACAGGCCAACGGTGGTGAGGCAAAATGTGATTGATTTGAGAGGGAATAATGCATTAGAGGCTTATATATATATATTTATCTCGGCGCCAAAAAGACTCTCCTTTTCTCAGTATTTCCTCGTTGAAACGTTCAGCGAGCGTTTTCCGACCCCGGTGCGGGTCCCGTAAGCGGAGCGACTGGGGCTCCCGGCAGAGGGGGGGGGGGGGGGGAGTCTGTATCTAATAAGGATCCATCTGGAGGTGGATTGACCTGCCTGTTTACCCACCACGGGCTAAAACGGAGAGATTTACATGAAGAAATCTATGGCAGGCTCACAAATCTTGATTGCCTGCACAGGGGGGGGGCTTTAAATCAATATGGTAAGCAAAAACAAACACACTCACTCACACGCACAGACTGAATAAACTCCCTTCACTCCATTAATTGGTCTCTTATGTCTGTTAACCAACAGATGTATCTGTTTATTTAATTTAAGGCAATACTTTGGCTTCCCACAAACTACTTAACATGATGATTAAACTTTGATATAATGCAAAAAAAAAGAAGAAACGTAACCCCGGGATCATTTTAAACAACTTCAAATACGTTACTGTTTAATTGGATCTTGAGATGCTCTGAGCGTTTGCACACAGCTCTCAGCACCAGCGCATTCCTTTTTGCTACTCACACCCGTTTCTTGCCTCCGGGCCTTTACTCCGTCTTTACTCCGTCTTTACTCCCTTTCTCACATTACACCATCAGCTTGAATCACGCTCAAACTGCGTCGGTAGCTGTGGTTATTTCTTTATGTGCGCTGTAGTGATGTAAAGGAGAACGTCCAAGGTGACCGATGAGCATCCAGCCACGGAGCCAAACACATTACAGGTGCTTCGAGGGGGGAGGCCGACAACCACAGAACCACTGGAGCCAAGAAAAATATTATTCTTCCCACAAATAAACCCTCTTCAACCCACAAAGCGCCGGCTGAGCGTCATTTCCGAGTTCTCTGCTCGCCGTGATTTCGCCGTTTCCATAAAGGTGAAAGATTTATACGTTGCTGTGAAAAGAAAGGCTACTTCAGCTATTGGGTCCTGGGCCAGATGTTGACACGTTCTCACCCGTCAGGAATGATGATCAGGAAGAAGAAATGGGCACCAAACCAGATGCAGTTTTATACGTTTCTATCAGCGGTTTTAATTGACTCCCTTTTCACTCGCTCGCGGTTGGCAGCCGAGCTCCCCCCTTACCCCCCCCCCCCCCCCCGCTTTCAGTTCAGTGACCGGAGATTACGTACGGACTCACCTCTTCTTCCCTCTGTCATCTTGGCTCCGTTCCATCCCTCCCTTTGCCTCACGTCTCCCCAAAGTCCTCTACCACAACTTCTCTTTGTTTGACCCCCTCCACCCCCGGTAACTCCCCCATCCACGAGCGCCTTCCCCTCAACCAGCAGTCGGGTTTTTTTCACTCACCCTGCTTTACCCAGAAGGCAGCGTGTCTTTACACAAACCCCCTCGTGTGACGGTGGCCTTGGCTTTCTGAACTGAAATAGAAGACAAATTAAAAGAAATCACCGCCGCCGCCCCCCCCTCCTCCGTGCAGCCGGCCCCTTCCCACTCAAATTACACTTGAATGGTTTGAATGGTGCCCTCAACATGAGACCCCGGGCTCACTCCTGGGGGGGGGGGCGGGGCGGGTGAAGGGTACGGCTGTAAATCCATGAGTCAACCAAAGGTCATCGGTAAATCCTGCGCCTCAATTATTAGGTTTCACTAAGCAACAGTAAACAAAGCACAACTGGTGCGGCGTTTTAATCCAATTAATTCCCAACAAGGAGACAAAGACGAGCGTTCGGACATCAAAGGGGGGAAAAATGATTTGTCTGTCGAAGCGGTATCTCCGATGACGCGCTGCATTCCCAACGGACGCGTTCACCTTTTTGGCAACAAAGCAGGTAATGTAAAAACGAGAGAATGTAAAAACTAGCTTTCCAAACTGTGCCGTGGCCCTCGGATGAACGGTCAGCGCGCCTTTCAGCGTGATTTAAACGCGTCATTCATTTGACTTTAAGTGCAGTAAAATGCAGATGAACGGCCGAGGAGCAATACTCCGCTTCGGCTGGATTTTGTTTGGTAATGTCAGACATAAAAATGCACGGCACAGACCTCGCAGGGAAAACCTCGGAGAGGTCGACTGACACGCGCAGACAAGACAACCACTCAAGTTCTACTTCGGCTTTATGAAAACTTTGCGTTTTCATTTCACAGTGTAGTGACACGGCCTTTCGTCCAAGGTTGAACAAGACTAAAACTCTCCTTTCCTTCCCTCACTCCGAGCAGCGTGTCCTCTCAGAGAGACGGACAGGGGATCGGGAGAAACGATGGACTCTCGCTTGCCACATGGCCGCCAATGTTTGTTCTGTGTCGAGCGACGAGCCGTGTGCTGCAGGAAATACGGCAAAAGACGGGAGAGAGAAACGTGTCCGTCTACAATCTCCTCACGCGAGTGGATTTCTATCCAAACACTTTGGTTTCCTTTGTTTCAGCGACAGCCGCGGCAAACTTTTGCGTTCGACAATCGGAAGCGAGTCAGGGGTTCGTGTCGTGAATGCCAACAAGGACCGCGCGGTTTCACCGGAGCGGAGCTGCGGCGGGCGTTACGGCGACGCGACAAACCGCGAGGCGGCTGGTATCAGTGCGATCCTGAGACGCTTCGCCCCTGCGGGTCAGAAGCACCTTTGTGTGATTGGCTTTGCGCCTGTGCAAACACTGCGAGCGCAGCGTGTGTCGTCTTCAAACAGATGCCAGTCTACCAAGAGACGCCCCCCCCCCCCCCCCCCCCTGCAGTGTCCAATCCCAAGCCGCACGCCCACGGGGCCCCCGCGCCGCTTGTTTTTTCACACTGGCGCGTGAACACGTGCGGCTCTGAGCCGCGACCGCCGGTCTCAGAGCTAAATATAGGCGGTGAAGCGGGGGGGGGGGGGCGGGGGGCTGTAGGTAGTCGTCCAATGAGGCCCCGCCATCGGCCCTTGTGCTGCACCTGTCGCTCCCTGCGGCCGCACGCGGGCACTCGGGTCAGGCTATATATAGCCGTCGGCCCCCTCTTTGTCTCTCTCTGTTGCCTCGCGCTGCAGCACGCTGGAGAATTACCCCCAACGACCCCCCCCCCCTCTCCCCCTCTCCCTCACCCCCAAGCTCCCCCCCCGTCCAACACACCCCTGCTGTTTAACCAAACTGGTCTCAGCCGGGCCTGAAGAGTGACACGACCCCCCCCCCCTCATCTCGTCCCCCTTTATAGAAACATGATGACATTACAGCAAACAGGGATCCATTGGATCCATTGGCAGCAGAGAAGTGGCCATTAGACATTATTACAGTGGCGACGTCTGTGTCTATATGTCTATCTTTGGACTGCGGCAAAACAGTCATCCAAGTGCGAAGCGTTGTTGTAAAGCTGGACATTTCGTTTTTATTTTTCATATTAAGCATGGGCTTATAATTTATGGCTGTTCATTTCGTCTCAATCCGGTAATTTTAGAATGCGATTTAATTACAAAACACACGATTTTGTGAATTCTTTTCATTGTGTCACGATCAACCACCTGTTGGGGGTTTATCACCTTTCAGTTTCTATTACACAAAGTATATTCCATTGGTTGCACAGCTCAAGGAGACCTTGACTGCTGGAAACTGTTATGAGTTTTGGTTTTAAACAAATGTGGTCCGTAAAAATGTTGAATCTTAAAAATAAGGTAAAAAACATGGAGACCAATAACCACATAGCCGTGACTACCCAGAAATATCGTTATGACTGCTCTTGTACTGCTCTTTAAGTCAGCGCGACGCATTGCTTTGATTGATGTTTGTCTTCCCGAATAACGCAGAGGTTGTTCGGAGAACACTAACAACGTCGATTACAGGACAACCAGCCATTTCCGATCCCCGAGGCCACATAAAGATTTGACGAAAGGAATATTTTCTTAATGTGATTTCGCAGAACGTGTGAGAGTTTGTTCCAATTCTGCGCGCAGATACACACTCCCTGGAGCAAAGTGGCGATATTACCGACAGTCTTATTACGGGTCTGTCTCTTCCACTCTATTCCGCCACTGAGAAAATGCTGCGATACTGCGGGCGGTGGAAACATCTGCAGCGCCGGCACCCGGGAGGAGAATGACTTTCCGGGGCAATAAAAGATGGAGACGGATTGATTGGGGAAATGCCAGTGAATGTCTGCTAAGGCACTGCAGCTCACTCCTCCTCCTCCTTACAAATGCCAGTCAGGGTTACTGCACACAAAAGGGCAACGCATCAACCCGCTCGACCTCCACAACAAGCCACGGCGGCCTCCTTCTGGGGAGAAAAAAAAAGTGAACGCAATCCCTCAAATCGGAAACGGCGGTAATGCTGTCGGGCGGCGATAAAAAAAAAAAAAACATTGCTGCACGTCTGCATCTGCACACCTCAGGTGCATCAGGTGAAACATTGTGTCGGGAAATAAAATGGACTACGCCACAGTGCACTCCGTGGCCTCCGCCACCCCCCCCCCCCCCCACCCCCCCACCCGTTACCCTGGAAACTGTTGTCTATGTAAGGAGCGATTCTATTACAGCAGCAGGGCCGTGCCGGCAAACACAACTATAAAACATGAGTTAACAGCTATAGAGGCCGAGAGGAAGCGAAGATGAAGAGGGGCCGAGGAAATGCAGAGAAGTGGGAAGGGAAAAGGGCCAAACAAGAGCAAGATGAACCAAGATTAAAGGAGGCAGGGATCAAAAAAAAAATGAAAGTAAATGGAAGTTCAGAAAAGTAGGCAGAAATACGGAGACTAGCCGAACGTATTAGAGATTATTTCCAATCCTCTGACCTTCCGAGTCAAAGATAGAGGTGCATAGAAATATAAGACGAGTGAAGAATTTGCTTAATACAAATATCAGAGGGGGCCGATAAGGCGCACGCTGCGGCGGGCGTGATGATAACTGCTACCCAAGAAACGGCCGAGTGCGAGAGGACGGAGAGCAGGGAGCAGGGCCAGGAGCTGTGAGCTGGTTAAGCAGTTTGCCTGATCTAAGTACGCTTCCCTACATCTATTCACATCCACTCGAAGCCATCCATCTCTCAACACCCCCCCACCCGACCTCCCACCCGCCTCCACCTCCTCTCCAAGAATCATAATGGACCTATTGAGTCACTCCATCTGTCTTCCATCACATGCCCAAAGCCATCCCGTTGCCTTTATCCTTCCTTTCTTCATGTCTTCCTCCTTCTTTTTTGTCCCGGGCCCCCTGAACGCCTCTCACGCCACCTCCATTAACGTCAGCGGTAAGTCATCACGCCGGCGGCAAGAGACAATGCCGGCGCTCGGCGCACGTGAGACAGACAGTCAGAGAAGGTCAGCGCGGAGCCCTGCGGGGAGACACGGGAGAGGAGCGACGGGCAGGGATCAAATACCGATCGATACCCAACACACCCTCCCTCCCCCTTCCTCCCTCTCTCTCTCGCTGGGGCGTTACACTTAACTCAGCCTCGGCCCCTTTCACACTCTCAGTGGCCATTACAGGGGACGGGAGGGTGTGTGTGGGGGGGGGGGGGCGTATCAGGTTTCTCTCCTTTAGCCGAGGGTACGCTCCCCTCTCCGACGTGACACCGCCTTTGAGAGACCCGTCCGCGTTGCGTGACCCCCAAAATGCCTGGGAATCACGGCAGGGCGGATCGCGTTGCCGGCCGGCTAAAGCCCTGGCTTACTTTGTTCTTAGGTGCAGCGTCGCAGCCCGGGGCGGCGCCGTCTGACGGGGGTCAGATTACTCCTCCAAATCCATGTCAGTGCTTTTGTGTGATCAACTGTAAGTTTGCACAATGGCAATACATGTGAGGGAAGGCCCCGGAGGCCCCAAACACACCCGCCGGTCTGGAACATCAAAGCTGCTTTGGAATGTTTTACGTTAAATTATTCTTCTTTTTTTTTTTTTTACAGACATTTAATTCTGTTTTCTTTTGTGCGGACGGATTACAAACAGCGCAGGTAGCAGAAGAACTTGGCAGCATCAGGGAGCTGAGGGAGAAGGTGTTACTTTAAAAGCCTGCGCTGGATTAGTTTCGGCCTTTTAGACGTGGGACGTGTTTTTGAGACGCTGCCATCTCATTTTTTTTGTTACTCTCCTTTACGTTACATTTGACATACTTCAGAGAGCGATGCACTGATTTGACCTCTTCAGTCCCGACGCTGATACCTCAGCATTGGCCATTGGCCATCTCGCTTGATAAACAATCTCAAACTTTCTCAATGCAGCAACAAATTGGTCAGGGCTTAAACAAACACCGCGTAATCTTTAAAATATTAATGTTACAGACCCACATTTTTGCTCTGCCTCCATTTCTACTTTACTTTAAATCGAAATGGTAAGACTGAGCGAAGGGGACAACAGTCCACGCGTGGTGAGACAAGATAAGACGAGGCGCTGCTGAGCCAAAGCGTTTGGAAACTTGAAAAACCTAAAAAAAAAAATGCCTTTAATAAATTAGAACAGTGGTTCTCAAACTTTTTACACCAAGTAGCACCTCAGAAAACACTTGGCTCTCTAAGTACCACCATAATGACCGACACTATACAGCAGCGTAGCAGGCCTACGTATTCATCAAAAACAAGGCGGAGGTTTTATTCCTAAAGAAGTATATTAAATATTGTCAGCCATTGTAACGTTTCAACAGTAAAACTGCGCTTAACTATAGGAAAGAGAACATTTATATTTATTTCAGTGATTTCTCGGCGTACCACACGTTGAGAATGACTGAATTAGAACACTTGAGTGAGCATGTATCTGCATCAGTGGATCACGTAAAGAACCCACTCACCGGGGGTTGAATCGGCTCACAGTGGGTTAAAAAACACACATTTCCCAGAGTCGTCGTGTATTTTGTCTGTCCTTTATCAGCAATCCCAAAAGATTGTAAGCAAAGGAACACAGCTGCAGCGCCGTCAGACACAGCGCTTTGTTCATGTGCTGCCGGTTAGCTGGACTGCACGCTGTTTGTGAGCGAATGGAAAAGCCCTCCGCCAAAAGTTTCACAGAGCTGGGAGATTTCAGAGAAAAAGAAAACAACTACTGGTAATGATTTGAACGGCGGAGGAGATGTGGAAAGGTTGCGTGAGGGGAGAGACGAAGGAAGGAACCCGAATTGAAGGGAGTTGCGTGTGAGTTTGTGTGTGAGCTGTGTGTGCGCATGTGGAGGGCGAGAGACCCTCGCTAACGAACACCAATCCCTAACTTCTTCTTCTTCTTCTTCTTCTTCTTCTCCTGTGACCCTCTGACCTCACTGCACCTGCTGTCCCTCGCCCCCCCAAACCAGGTGTCAAACCACTTCGTGCATCTGGGCCACCACGCGCCGCTCAGACGTGAGTGTCGATGAGCGGCGAGCCGGCGTGAAGAAGTGCCAAAGCGTAACTCCCTCTTAAGTAGATGCAGGCGATCGATGGTGGTGGGGGTGGGGGGGGGAGGGGGCTAATCTAGACAATGACATTTGAACACGCTGGTCTTTTTTCCACCCGTTTGCCACACTTTGTCCGCGCTGACCGCCGTGCGCTCCCCTATTGATTGCGAGCAAATTAAATTGCGGCGAATCGATGGCCCCGCGTCGGAGAGGCGGCGTGAGCGTCGGCGAGCGCTTCCTCCTCGCCTCGCTTCACGTTCCCGACGGTGAAAAAAGACAGACGACGGTGTTTGACAGTGTTTGTGTGTCTGTGTAGGCTGTTGAGATGCTCCTGTGACTTGGTCGCGTGTTTGAAGTGAGGCCTCAGGTCTTGGAGGTCCCACATTTTTCCTGATATTAACATTATGACAAGTCCTCTTTGTCGCGGTCAGGCGCCCTAATCGAGGGCTTTGTAAGGTCTAAACAAGGAAGGGAGGGAAGAGTCGGCGCTGGAGAGAGTCACACACCCTCGTCCCGTCACCTGTGTGCTGCCGAGAGTCTCTGGCGTGGGCGCCCACAGGCTCCGAAGATTTCACCAGCGTTGCGAAAGGACTCCTCCCGTGTCAGCTCTTAACACATTTCTCAGAATAATCCCATTTGTCATTTAGTGCTCTTTTGTCTGTTTCTGCACAAAATCAACAACTCAGTGACAGTGCTCGGTGAAATGAAGGCACGCGGCAGTCTTGTCATATTTAAGTCTTTTTTTGTGTCCGTTGTGCCATCTGAGGAATGATAATAATAAACTTTGTAATGGAGTGTGCCATCGTGCAGCCACTAGTCGGAAAATAGCCCCCTGCTCTCCGTAATCGTGGCACGTGACATTTTGCGTTCAGTTCTTTTAGGCCTTCCTCTCAGTCAAACAGACAGACACACACACACACACACAAGTGGAATGGAGCCATCCGAGCGCTTTCCCTGCCCGCAGTCGATCGCCACAGTAAACATATTATCTGCTGAGAGGCCTCCCGGGGCTGAATTTGGGGAAGGGCGAATCCATTTCAAATCAATAGGAAAATTAAAGAGTTATATATTTAAATAACGCCGCCGCGCAGAGAGAATCGTGATCAGGGCGCGTGACCCCGCTCGAGGTCTCGCTCTTCGACGTGATTATTCGGCTCAAATACAGAAACTAATTCCGAGGGAAAAAATGAAACGAAGCTGCAGCGACGAGCGAGTCCAGGTTGATTCTTTTACGGATTAAGGGACAACACTTTGCAAACGCTTCCCAATAGGCTGTTTGTTTTCATTCTTTGGTTGTTGTTTTTTTACCCATGATTCCTCCCGCGGCCCCCGTCGACGCGCTGCCTCATTTCTCCCGGCTGCGACGAGACGAGTCGTGGGGGAGGGAGGGGGGGAGGAGCGTGACAACCCTCCGACGGGAGACGGAGGGGAGGGGATGACGGCGAGGAGACGGCGAGGAGACGGCGAGGAGACGGCGAGGAGACGGCGCGGAGCGGCGTAAACGGCGACAGGAAGGAGAGGAGAGGTGCCGGGTGCGACGCCCCAACCCCCACCCCATTCCCGGCTACACCGCCATTAGGCGCATTTCTGGTTGACGACGCGCTGATGCGGTTGTCAAGGAAAAGAGAGAGAGAGCGAGAAGGAGGTAAGGGAGAGATGGAGGTAACCGTCAACTCGGGCATCAAAGGCCTGTCGGCTTGTTCTGCCTGCAGCTCTTCGGTGGGGAGGGAGGAGGGGGTCTGCATCAAAAAGCTGACTGGAGAAAACTTTGCTCAGCGTGTGCAAGCCGTCCCGACGTCCTGCATCCCTCATTAACACAAACTTCTATTGGATAAACAAGCACACGGATAGAGGGAGTAGATGAAGCAGAGGTCATCCGCTCTCACCCTAATCAGCGGCGTGACCTCGATCCGCACGACTCCGACAACTGCGGGCCAATCGCCTCAGCCGTCCCTTTGTTCCCTTTCTCTCGCCTTTTTGCTCACGCGTGCACACGCAAAGATAAAGCTTTTCCACTCCTTAACCCGAAAGAGGGATTAAAAAATCTTCTCCATAATCTCCCGTGCTGAGCTCAGTCAAGTTGAGGATTTTCGGCGTCAAAATGGGTACTTTGCTCCAACTTCTCTGCAAACCGCCTGAAAGCGCTCGCACTCGTTCCCGCATTCTTCCAAGAAGGGAGTCGGAATCCAAACATCTGCTGGTGCCAAAGCGGCACCAGGTAGCACTGAGGTATTTGGGAGCATCGCGGAGGCAAAACAAGAAAGGGAAGGTGGAGAAAGGAAGCGAGCCGATGAAGACAGATCCCAATTAATTCCGGGTACAGAGTGGAAATCAATCACGGCACGCCTGCATCATAGCGGCGGCCTCATTGGTTATTGTACATGCTCTTTCAACGGAAAAGTGAAAAATGCGCCCTGGCCCCCCCCTACCCCCCTACTACCGTCCCCCGTCTTGTTGGCTACTCAATTTAAATGCTAATATTAAGGTGAGCCTGAGCGCATGCGAAACGCACTGACAGAGTGAGCAGTTAGCAGGTGACAACCTGAGAAAATGTCCCGCTGTGAGCTCCACCTGTCTCTGCATGTGTGTGAAGTATATGTTAGATGCAGACAGACAAGGTGGGGGCAGGGTGGGGGGGTGGGGGGGGGGGGGGGGGGTGGGGGGGATGAGTGATGGCCCAGACAACAAAATAAAACGAAAGTCGATGTGATGCAGCCTCAAAGATGCCAAAGACGTCCCGTTTGACGGGAAGGAAATGGAGGATACGCTGTGAAAACATGACCTTTCACCCGCGTGTTTATCCAGTATATTCCGCGTGAATGACAGCCAGGCGAACCCCGTAGCGGCCTGCGTCCCCCCCCACCCTCGATGCTGTCGCGTGGACGGGGGAAGTTTCCATTAGATCTTCTCAGGCTGGAGCCCTGCAGCAGGAAGAGGTTGAGGTCTCCCATTTCTCACAGTGCGACGACACACAGCTGAGTAAAACATTCCTGACGGCTGTGAGACGGACGGATCTAATTTCTTTTGGGGCGGGGGGGGGGGGGGGTAGGGAGTGAGCGGGAAAGGCTTTTTGCCCGCAGTCCGAAAATTCCAGTCAACAACCTCGCGTGGAAGCGGCGGTGCCGCGGAGGAAGGCCGGGAAAGGGCGTGCCCTGCTGGCGCCGTCTATTGTGCGCCTGCAGGGTTTGAGCTTGATTCAGTTTCCTTAATCAGAGTGTGTGGTGAGAACTTTCTCCGGTATTCCTTCGGCGTCGGTCCCCCGCACCTTTGAACCAAACAACACCGCCCCGAAAGCCACGGGGCAGAATCCGAGCGGGTGTCTGCACCTCTGCGAGCTGCATTGGTGTTTCTACACCTGCATTCCCAGGAAACGCATGCCGCAGACTGGGAGGCTCTGCGGGAGGCAGTCGTTGGATCAAGCATGCAGTTTCGGAACTGGGTCCTATCCAATCCGGCGCTTGGATAGGACCATCAGGACGGAAAAAGCCCCCCCCCCCCGTTTAGACTTTTACAATCTCGCTGCTTTCAGTCAACGTGTTCTGCTGAGCGGAGGCTTCCTAATTGTCAAGAGTGAGACTCGCCGTAAACGGCTGATCTTATCCCGAATGCAATTACTGTAACTCAATCAGGAAGAGTCTACATGACTGCACAAAAACACAATTCAAGTTGCGGGTCCAACTTTTAAACACACGCGGCGACAGGCGATCCGTCGTTAGCCCGCTTATCGGCAAACTGGCTGGGTGGCTGATGGAGTCACATGACGTCTCCGGCCACGGCCGAGCTGAAACAAGAGGAGAGGAAATTGTGATCCCATAAACACCCTGAACTCTCAATCTTATCTCGAAGCTACGAAGGGTGGTTTACGTCTTCTTGAGAGCAACGTCAAAAAAAAAGGAGGCCAATATTTAAAAGCACTCGCACCCTGTCAGACGCCGCCATTGGAGTGTTTTCATTTCCACTGTAAATTGCACTGGGACTGAAGTGGCGAGGAGTGTGCAGGCGTGTATGCGATGGGGCGGGGATAGCAAGCGGTGGTCCCGTAGTGAAGCACCCTCTGCCAGCCGAGAGGGGGGGGGGGGGGGGGGGGGGGGGGGGGGGGGGTCCAAGATGCGCCGATGTGTTTGTAAAGGGGGGACGTGAGCTTAAATGAGATCACGGAGTCCAAATCGCCAAAAGAGCGTATTTCAGCGCCTCGCCGCGTCGGTGTAATTCACACAGGGCCTCCGGTAAGCAGATATAATGCATGCCTCTTTGGGGTGTTAGTTTGTGTGTGAAAGAGAGACATGGCACCTTTTTAAATGTGTTTTTTTTTTTAGAGCTGGTCTCTAAAGGGAGTCGCCGCACGGTGACGGAGGAGAAGCGAAAAGACTCCGGTCTGCCGGGGAGAACTCATTATCAGTCCGCACTGTGGCTGCTACGCTTCTTTTTAGAAGGCGGGCCGGCCGACCTCTCCACCAGAACGGAAATTGAGCCATTCAAGTCCCGAGACACACTTTTGTCCTCTGCTTTATGAGAGAGAAAAGCCAAAGACGGACGGAGAAGAAGGGAACTTTGCGAGAGGAGGAATCGGGGTGGAGTCGGTGGAGTTTTGCAGCCCGACTGCGTCGCTGAGTTTTTTTTTAATGCAGGAAGACAAAACTACAGTAGCGCAGTCACGCCTCTGAACCAACCAAAACTACAGCTCGTGTTCAAACTGCACCCGATCCGAACGTCGCTTTCATTCAGCCTCGCTGCGCGGGCCTTTCAACGCTGAGGCCCCGCGGCCTCAACTTTGGTACACGTCAAGAAAACGACGCCGCGCTCTTTTTTCTCGCGGGAGAACCTCTTTGTGCGCTGATCAAAAGGACGACGGGCGGCACGCCCATGCCCTCTCCCCCATGTCACATATCATTACTTAAACCCCTCGGTGGCGATTACCTCTGAGGAGAACAAAAAAGCCGGTGCCAGGCAACTATTAGCGACGCGGCGGCTCACTGAACGTCGCAGCCGGCTCCGCTATCGGGCCAATTTGCAGAGCCGAGCCGGCGAGAAGGCGAGCCGGCGATCACAAAGGCGAATGTTTATCTCTGCAGGCGGAGGACGCGGTCACGCAGACAGCAGCGAGGCGGGTGGAGTCAGAGCGACGTGGCGTTTTGGAGCAGACTGCGGGTTCCATCGGGTAGAGATGCATGAATGTGGATAAGCAAAAGGGCAGGGAGGCGAGAAAAAAAAAGGGGGGGGGGGAGACAAATATAAAGTTTAAAGTCTGCGATTAAAACCAGTTGAGAGCCGACACACACACACACACAGTGAAGCAGAATGAAGCACCTGAAGGCCACCTGAAAGAGCCGTTGTGACAGCGCTGAATGCCGCCTGGTAACGAGAAAGGACAGGGCAAACGGGAGGGCAAAGCTAAAATGTCAGGGCGCGGACACTATACAGGGCCTCGCCGGTGCAAATTGAGTGCGTCTGCGGGGGGGGTGAAGGGTCACGGGGGGGGCGTGCTGGAGTCAGCAGCGGGCGAGCAGTCGCTCCCCACCCAGCGGACACGCCGTCATCTGCCAAAAACCGCAGGGAGCCGTTTAGAAAGAAAAAAAAAGGGGGGAGGCAGGAGGCATCTTTCTTTTGCATTCGCTGCTTCCAATGAGGGGAAGTGGCTTTTGGGTCATCACTATAGAGATTAAGATTGCAGGTGATTTAAATTGGCAAACTGTACAAATGGAGACGAAGCACTGGGAACCAATGAGGCGGCGGGGAGGCAGTCGGGGTTCGGCTGGAGTTCGTGCCGAAGTTAATCGTCTCCACCACCGGTTTACAAGGCCCTTTAACGCGAAAGCGTGAATAGAACCGTCCATAAGCGTCAGAAGGTACGCCGGCGGTGCGGCAGACAGCGAGGGAACGCGGTGGCCGTCGATGAGGCCGATTTCATCCTCCCTCCGCAGGAAAAAAACACCTCGCCGACTCCCCCCGGCCTCTCAGAAAAAGCAACCCGGGGCCTGAAACCCCCCCGAAAGCCTTTCACCTGCAGAGAAGGAGGAAAAAAGAAGACTTCCACCTCGCTGCTGTTTGTCCGCCTCGGAGAGTCAGTTTTAGTCTTTTTTAGGTCTAATCAGCTAAGCGGCGTCTCTTGGCTCGGCGTGAGCCAATCTCCATCACGCCACCAAAGTGTCTGGAGCGCTCTGACTTCACGGGGACCGCCCCCAGTCGCCGGATGATTGCAAAAGCAACAGGAGGGGGAAAGAACACGCACACGCCGAAACAATTACGTACGTGCAAAAGAGGGGGGAGGGGGGGGGGGGGGGTAACATTGCTTTCCCCTTAGCTCGTGTTTTCCTCATCCTCCCGCCTACTCGTTCTGCTGTCTTCTCAATTCTTCGGCGGCTTATTCTGATTAAATGGAGGTTTTAAAACGGTTCTCCTTGTCCGCTTCTATCTCCTTCTCCTCCCTTCTGTTGCAGTCGCGTGGGCTCTCCTCTCAAAAGCCCCACCGTATCCAACAACGTTCCTCCAATCTCTCATTTATTCCATCTTATCCTCCTTCTCCACCTCACGCTGTTCTCCGACAGCGGCTGCAAATTCTTCAATTTGCTCGGCCGGGCCTTGGCAAGATGCGGCCGCGTTCTTGCTAAAAAAGAAAAAGTTGATTGGAGCACTTGAAGCTCTCACACCAGGGTCATTTATTCCGTTCCTTTTCCCTGGCGT
The DNA here is from genome assembly GCA_021346845.1 of Apeltes quadracus. Classification (NCBI taxonomy): domain Eukaryota; kingdom Metazoa; phylum Chordata; class Actinopteri; order Perciformes; family Gasterosteidae; genus Apeltes; species Apeltes quadracus. The sequence goes on along the minus strand of CM037924.1, from coordinate 3,613,860 downwards.
GAACAGAGTCGTGTTCTTCCAGAGGCACTTATGCGGCAACGGGCAATCACTTTGGAAGCAACCCAGGCTCACCACCTTTTTGTGCCGCAGCCGACGCCCACAGAGTCCAGAGAGGGGGGGGGCGCGGCCTTTGGAGGGACTCCAGGTCGAGCCCGGAGAGTCGGGCGGACCAACCGGAGAAAACACAAACCCCATATGCACACACAAAACGCTGTGCCTTGTTCCCCCCTGAAAAAGCCCCCACTGTGCTGCTCAGCTTGATACAAAAGGTCCCGGCAGAGAGGCCCACAGGCACCGGCCTCCTTCCAGCTGAACTCACACACGGCAAGGGGAAGGCCATTAACCCCCTCGCTCACTGGCCCCGAAACTGGGAGACTGACGCCTTCACCTGCTCCGCCGACTCCACTGACGCACTCTGGGTGATTGTTTCCGATAGCCGGGGGGCTGCAGGCGGGTCAATGGCGGCAAAGACACAGGGCAGCGATGCAATGATCTGAGTGGATGGACTCCGGTCGCTGTGCAGGAGGAGGGCTCATTATTGGGGGGGTGGGGGGGCAAGGGTAATCATTTCAATGCAATGTTCAAATTTACAACTTGATTTTGGGGCCTAAAATGGCCTCTAAGCAAATGATTCTAAATAATGCCTTTAGAGAGTTTGGGGCACATCACTGTGGTGAAAATGCGAATGACCCGCTGCGCGTTTACTTGACGTTGCTAGCTTTCTAGCATGACGTCAGTGGCTAATCTAGGTGGCGATCAGCCACGTGCACGTTTGTGCATTTTCGTCTACGGCAACTGCAGGGAAGCTTCAAGGTGGTCGAGGCTTATCTGATCTCATAAAACATAAGAGACTGTATTATTGCCTCGTTTAAGCTCCAGTCTGCGTTTCACATGCGGACACACACCATTACGTTAGATGAGCCACTTAACTTCCTTTTCCCGGAGTAACAGATCCTTTGATCTGTTTGATCTTTGGTGTCTCTAGTTTCAGAAAACGCATTCAGGTCATGATTACACTATTGCTACTAGCGTCATGTTTAATTTCGCTCAGTTTTTTTTTCTTCATAGTAATGTGATTCTTGAAGGTCTGGAAGGTTACTGGTTTTCCAATTCCAAAATTCCCTTTTTGTGCCTCTAAATGTGTGGCACTCTAAATAAATATTGACTGACACAAACAAAGTAGATGGGAACGCCGCTCTTTATTCAACCTGCTGTACTTATAATGGCGAGGTGCATTTTGTCTCAGGACCATTTTCTAACCCTGGGAGGAGATAAGGAAGCCACGCTTCTCGGAAACCGACGGGTTATTTGTGTTGCGTTGCGGTTGTCATGAAACAAATAATGCTTTTTCTTATCCTATTAAGTCTGTCTGCATTTAAAACATCCAATTATCACCAAAATGGCTCATACATAAGGTGTTATTACTTTTTCTTAGGAAGTCAGCGTCAGGGACACCACTTAGTGCACCGAGAAGATGGAGGCGGCTATTTTCCAGCTGACGCATTTCCTTTATTGAAAGCTATTTTGTGCATCGTGCTCTCTCCAACAATAAACGCGAGAGGACACATTATGCGGAATACTATGGAAACAACTCTGGATCTGCTTGTTAGTGGAAATATATTTCCTTTCATAAAAAGCCTTTTCCGGTTACATAACGTGCTTCACTTTCAACAGCCAGCCAAAGGAGGTTAATTAATTGCGTGATTAAAACATGAAGTTTACTTCAGCAAAATATCTTTCGTGAGGAGGAGGGACACGCCGCCGACACCAGGCGCACAAACACGGCGGCCTCGCGCCCCGAAACCGCCAGATGGAAACCCATTTCCAACCGAGAATGAGATGTCAGAAGGTCCGTTCGCAGCCGTCGCAATGATCTCGGGCGCGAATGACTCAACGCGAGTGGGCATTCGGATCCTTCGCACCAGTCGGCGAAGCCAACGCGGTCGGCCCCGGCTGGCTCGCGGCCGCGGCCCGGTGTCTCTCCCGGAGCATAATCGGCCGCGGTAATGAGAATGGTAATGTGATGCAGGAGAATTAGTCCAAGTCCTTGGGGGGTTGACTCTCCGTAGGCCCCCCTCGGAAGAGAGAGAGAAGCATAGCTGCCTTGGCTGGAGACCTGCTGAGCTTTAAAAATAAGCAACCCCCCCCTCCCCACCACCACCTCGGAGGTCTCCCGGCTGCCGCTTCGCCTGAGAACAATAACTAAATGTCCTGGCGCGTACACAGACTAAATAACAATGTTCTGCCCCTGAAACCGCTCAAAAGCAATATTGCTCTCCTGATAATGGTGCTGATGGAAGCTGTCATGGGAGGGGAGGCGGGGGGTACACACCTATGAAAACACACATAGGGCAGGTTTCAACAAGGGGGGGGCGGGGGGGGGGGGTAGTTGTGTACTGAGACTCTATTCGTATATCCCTCGTATCCCCTGCGTTGTCTGCGTCCCCCGACGGCGAGATGAAGGAGAACTGGTTCACCAAAACACCTTTGAGATTCACCGCTGCGTCCGCACGTACGGAGGCCAACCAAACAGCAGCTCCTCGCCGTCAGCTGAGCCTGTGTGCGTGGAAGTGCTCGCGCTGGAGCTGGTGTGCTTGTTTTTGAGTCTTTGTTTGATTAAAGCCCCGTTCTTTCTCCCTCTCCCCCTTTCTCTCCCCCTCTCTCTCTCTGTTTGTGTCTCTTGGCTCTTCATTAGTTGTGCATGGATCCCGACACCTAAAAGTTGCCAGAGGCGCAGCTTTACCCCTCTGCCCACCCAGCGTCACCTCTTAGGTGGTTTTCGGGTTTGGCATGCGGCCTGGTGCAGCCAGTGGTGCTAAATTGCATTAATGAGCCAGCCTCTGTTGGTGTGAGGGTGTGTGTGCGGGGGGGGGGGGGGGGGGGGTGTATGTGTGTGTGTGTGTGTGGGATTACTGATGAGTCCTCAGGCAGCTACTCCATACACACCCCTCCTCCGCTATCCAGGGAATCTATTCATTTCAATCAGGTGAGTATCCCAGCAAGAGTCCTTGACTGCTGGCAGAGAGGCTTCCTCCACTACACACACACACACACACACACACACACACACACACACTTGTTCCACTCGTTCTGTTCTGTTTCACACTTCTACATTTGTAATCCCGGCTCATTCGTAATTTTGCTTCTGCACGTTAGCCTCAAGAGAGAGAAACTCATTTCAGGAGTAAAGAGGGATTATCTGATGCAAACCAAATCTCCCCACCTCCAGAAATGGCGAAATGCTGATCTCACGGCCCGTATGTACGCGGAGAGGCATCATCGGCCTCCGTCTTTGCGTTATATGGAACTGTTCAAAAGCGACAAATACATTAAAAAAAGCACGAGAGGCGGCTGTGGAGAGTCCGGCCATTAGGTGTCTTTGTGTGCGTGCATGTGTCACATAATGAGCACGCCAGCTGTTCCAGCTGAGGAGTGTTATCATATGAATGAAGGTTCCTCACAGCGGCTTTCGTCTTCTCTCCTGTGGACGGATCACATTTCCACTCTGTTATGTTCACCCACCTATAGCTTCACATACAAGCAGCAGCACACACACACACACACACACACACGCGCGCGCCGAGACACAAATCCCTAACCGCCCGACTACTAAAGAAACCGAGGAAGATCGCGATTGAAACGCCCACAGAAGACAAAGAAACGGAGGGATGAAGATGTTTTCGGGAGCCAGCTGGTGAAATCCTGCAAGAAGCGCAATTAACCGTCTGATAAAGATATGAAAAGTTGCGACGGAAATTAACATAACGCATTCAATTAAGAGAAGAGACAGCGGTAAGTAGCTTCAGAGGGCCGAAAGATTTCAGTGCAGAGAACCCGCCGCTTCAGCGATGCGCTCCGCCGCCTCTGTCGACTTCCCCTTTAATGTCAGAGGCTGGCGGAACTGAGACGAGAGAGGCCGCGAGGAAGGTGGACGCAACGCAAAGACAGAGTAATTGGTCCACATGCCTTTAGAGCCATATCTTGTGAGGAAAGGGGCAGAAATCGCAACTCGGTAGCTTTCCCTTCCATCCCGGAGTGAGGCCATTACTGCCGGAGCCCTGCAGAGCTTCAAAGCCGCTTTGTTGTGGCCGTTAATGGTGCTGATGACAGCAGAGGGGATCTCCATGCCAGGTGAAGAAGCCCCCCTCAAAAAAGAATGAGAGAATGAGGGAAAATAGATAAATAAATTAAGGCTGTGTGGCTAAAAAAACAAGAATTACTGCTATGTTTAACATTTGGCAGAAGTAGCGCACACCGGTATTTCTGTAACTGAGCACTCAGCCTGCCGCCTCAGGATTGCACAATTAAAGACAAGAGTCTTCAATAATTTAAACATTTTGCAGCAGAAAACGCTCCGTCGGTAGTCAGCAGCACGCGGGGAAGGCAGGAGGCCAATCTGAAAGCTCGCTGATTGGCCGCCTGCTTCTGTGGTGGTTTGGGTTACTTTGGCAAAGGGCCTCTGTTTACTCGGTACTTCAGCAACAAGATGGCTTTTATTGCTATTTATCTCCAACATTCAAGCAAAAAAAAAAAAAAATAGATAAAATATTTTTTTTGTAAAAAAAAAAAAAAAAAGAAGTAAATGCTTTCCCCTAAAGCTCCATGACACACCTCAGGCCTGCAGGAGCTGGCTCGCAGGCATTTTCTGTCTTGTTTATTACTTCGGTTTAGACTCCGGGATCGAGTTTCTCTGGCCGTGCTGCTGCAGAGGGCGGGGGGGACGGAGCGGCTGGTTTTGAAATGAAACGGACAGAACAAGCGAGGCTATTTATAAGGAGCAAGCGGGTAATTGCTGAAAAGGTTAGAGCAGCCACATCAGGGTTTTTTTTTTTTTTTGCGGCGATGCGCACAACGGGGGGGGGGGGGGTGTTGAGGGAGCGCGTGGCGTGACCGGGTAAGGACGGGGTCAAGCAGAGTTGCCCACAGGGGAAGTGTGTCAGAATCGGGGCTGCGGAGGAGGGGGGGGAAGCTAACTAGAAGCAACTCTTGAACGCTTTTGCACGACTAAAAGGCCCATGCGGTGCCATAGCTTCCCGAACTGTATTTACAACAGCAGGCCCGAACGCAGCGACCACATAATGACAGTCAACAATCAACGTTTCCGTTTGGGGCAGCGGACGAACCGTGCAGTAACATCCTATGATTGGGATGAAACAAGTACTCAAATGTCGCGTAGGGGGATTAGAGATATGTTTGAAGTGCAGTGCCATCAAACATACACACGCGCAAACTGGAAAGGGAAAACTTTTAAAAATAGTTCTTGTTTACATAAACCGTAAATACACAAACAACTTCCTGCATCGGCAGAGACAGACTCACATACTCAGACGGAGACAGAACGATGCACCTTCGTCACTGTTTGGGAAGGAAACAACAAATACTGTGGGGGCCACCGAACGGAGTGGAACTGGCAGAGCCTAAACAGACATGTTTGTAATAAACGTCAGTGCGATGGATATGTTCATAAAGTAAACACACCTTCCGACTGTCGTAGTGGATTTCGATTCAATGCAACCCTCATTCGCTCGCTCCCCAAGAGACACGCAGCCAGTGGCGCCCAGAGAACAAGATGGGCCACGTTTCGTCCGACAGCAGAGGCCGACACACGCCTGACCGACCGCCAAACCATGGGATGCGCCAACAGACACTCCTGCGTGGCGGGGCTACGCCCCATCGCCGCGTGGGAGGTGTGCGTGCGTGTCCCGACGGTACAAGAGCGTCATCCTCTGTGGCAACGCGGGACGGTGGCGGTCAAGCCGAAGGGCTCCGGGGGGGGAGGGGGGGAATCGAACGGTGAATGCGCACCAAAGGATCGACTGACAAAAAAAAAAAAAAAACACCCTTTCCTGTCTTGTGCCTTCTCCTTCCCACAGAAACGGACGTGTCAGCGAACGAGCCAATGAAAGCGGAGGGGGAAGCCGGGGCCTGGGCTCTGAATGTCACAGTCAGTCACCGCAGCCTCCCTCTCAGCGATGCAGACAGAGAGCCATTCTGATTGCCCCACCAGTCGAGCCAAGGGGTGAAAAACATTTACATGCAAATACGCATCACCCGCTAGCTACTGTGACTGCGCCGGCCACGGCATTCTGAGCGCGCAGCGACCGGCAGAAAAAGCCCGGCACAGAAGACTTGCCAATCAACTGTTCCATTGTAGCAGCACGCAGGCTTTAGAAGTAGCCCTTATGTGTGTGGGATATCAATTATTTTTTGCTTTTGTGGCTTATTGGTTTGTGACCCCCCCCCCCCCCCCCCCCCCCGCCCCTTTTGTATCATGTGAAAATGAATGTAAATGAATTCAGGCCGGGACATAATGTAGTGCAGAGAAAAAAAATTTGCTGTGAAGGAGCTCAAATCCTTTCGGTCGGTTCCACATGACTCATTGGTTCCCATTGGTACACAGACCGTCCGCCATGCTCACTCATCTCAGGCGGCGGCTCTCATGTCAGCCGTCCACTTTTAATTGAAACATAACAAACGCGCCGATGAGTCATATTGAAGCGGTCGGTGCCACGGGACAGATTGCTGGCAGATCGGCTGGCTCTGCGGGGGGTGTTGGACTGGGGGGGGGACACCCGCGCTCCGGTCCGGCTGTCACACGCCGCTCGGGGGACTCGGACTTGGAACCTGCCTGCTGCCGGCGGACCTGTTGCCTCCAGATGGGTTCTGGGTCCGGTTCTGGGATTCCCACCCTCGGAGGAGGACACACCCTGACCTCCTCCTTCACTCCTTATTTAATCTCGTCTTCTTCTCACTCAAGCATCACCTTCCCTTCATCCCCTAAAATCATCATCCCTTTTGTTCTTTGACCTTGACATTCAGGCTTTAAGCCCCACGTAACACTTTCATCCCATCTCCTTGGCTAAATTCCCCACAGTGGGTGTTTCTGAGGGGGGGGGGGAGCTTAGGAGATGAGCAGACGCACTGCACAGCAAGAACCCTTTGGTTCGGCGGCGCAGCAGACCCGCAGCGAGGCTGTACATTAATTGGTGCTTCTGAGCCGTTCGTTTAGAGCGAGTACGTTCGAGGAGCCACTTCGCTTCCACTTTCGCACCGGCGTCGGAGGCTGAACAAGCATCCGCTCAAGACTCTTTCCACTTCTCTGTGCTCCACGCCTCCCTGCCACCCCGTCACGAACACCCCCACCGCCCCCCGCCCCGCATTACCCTACAGTTCAGCCCCACCCACCAACCGTCTCGAGCGCCAGCAGAGCGCTTTTCTTTTCCTTTTTCTTCCGTGTGACTGACTCGACCTGGTCACCGAACGCTTTGAGCTATTAATTACCTCGAGCCACCAAAACAAGTGGTCCTTTGGCAAAAAAAAAAGAGGTAAAATCACACACTGAAACCAACGAGACAAACAGAGAGAGACCACAGCAACAATGGCTGAGGTAGTAAACAATTTCGTCAGCAACAGTCGAGGCCACAGACAACATTTCCTTTTTGCAGCTTCTCTGCGACCATAAAAATACAGGATGGAGCCATTTGGGCTGGAAGTTCCCCCGACGAAATGAATCAGCTATAAAAACAGGAGCGGGATAATGCCAGTCTGGCCCAGAGGGGCCGGTTTCTTCAGATTCACGCCGCGCTGGTGCGGGAAATTATTCAGGATGTGGCACCAGCATCGTCCACGAAATGTCTCCCGCAGCAGTTAAACCGAGTCTTACTAGTCATCCGCTTAGCGTTCGTAGCAACCTGGCGTGGGAAACAAAGCGGCGGAGGTGCGCAGAGCGTGTCTTAGAACGCTGCGCTAGAAATGAGCGCTTGCTATTTTTATCCTGTCGGAGGCAAACAAAAAAATAATATAATTGCGGTATGGCTGCAGGGGCTGAATACGCCACTCCAGGCTTTGGGCTTGTGGTGGCCTTTTTCTTATAGATGTGAATGTTTTATTTGTCTGGGAATATGTGTGTGCCTCAAAAGGGCCACTGTGTATTCATGTATTCTGGGTGGTATATGGGAGCGGACTGTCCACCCCCCTTGCGGACCATGCCCCTCGTTAGTCTCGTCTCTTGTTAACGAACCGGGGGTTGACCGACGCCGAGACCTCATAACACTGAGCGGCGCGGACGAGGCGGCCCGTGTGAGAAAGAGCCGTCTTTTCATCCCCGTCCCGCCACTGTGTCGCTTCGCGGTCCACTGGCTAGTTTGAAATGTCTCTTTTTTTTTCACTGCTGCAGAGGATGCAAGAATCCCCGGTGTCTACCTTATTCACATATAGGACGGACACACATGCAGGAACACACTCCCCCTGTGGAGGTACAATAAGCTTACACGGAATGCCAGTTTTACCAACGGGAAGCATCTTTATTCAACAGCCACTTGGCCTTGGGTGATGGCAGCTGCATTCTTTGTTCCTGGCATACTGTGCCACCTCGGGCTCGCACAACGTGATACCCCTCCAATTTTTTCCGAGATATTCTGTGACAGTTAAAGGGCATAGACGAGAAGATATTATAGACTCTACCAACTGAGGGGGAGACTAGCCTTTGGCTGTCAATAAGAGAAACCATGGGAACGAGACGTTTTGGAAAAAGGGTAAAAAGGGACTTTTTATTGACTATATCTGGCTTCCTTCTTTGAACTCCCTCATGCATTCTGGCTGGCATGCCGAGAGATGAGAGGGAAAGCAAGACAGCACTGAAAAAACAAGTGATTAAAAGATAAAAGCAAGAGCCAGATGACGATTGGGCAGCGGCGGCCTGTGATTAAATGGCAGAGGTGACTCGCTGCATGGCTAATGGGGGGGCTGGATGACCCTTGACCCTTTCTGAGGCGGGACTGGCACCTTAGTGCAGTTCAAACTATAGCAGGCTTGACGATACCCCCCCCCCCCCCCACCCCTCCAGAGGGGCCTTGGGAATGAGGTGTGTTGCGTGTGAGGGCTCGCGGGGGTCACAGGCAACCGTGTTTATCCTGCTGCCATAGCAACCCCAGTTTGCCTCGGGCAAACGACAACAATGAAAGCCGCCGTACGTGCAGGGAAAACGTGTGAGGAGAGGATTCAAAGGGATGAGGTGTAGGGTTTAATGTAAGTCTTCAATTCAAAACGCCTCCCTGCTCTCCCCCCTCCCCCTCTCCTCCAATCTGCCCCCCAATGTGGCTGGCCTGGTCCTCAATCATCAGGCGTTCCTTTTTCACCTTTCTCTTTCTCCCGGCTCCCCATGCTAAGTGGGAACATTGTTACGGTCAATTTGTCCCATTCAGGGTCCCAGTGGGCAGCGTCCCCGCCCTGACAGCCCGCTGACAGGGACCACACTGCCTGGGAGGCCTTGACATCAAGGTCCAGAGGAGACGCAGAGAGGGAGGGGTGAGAAAGAGGGGGGGGGGGGGGGGGGTTGTAAAGGAAGGGAAGTGAAAAGGGGAGCGGCAGTATGGAGGCACACAATGCAAAGGAAACTAGCGGGTGGGATGAGAATAAGAGAAGCAGCCTGGGGTACCAGGTTTAACACGCAAATGTATTTCCTATCAGTCTGTCGCTCAGACTGGGCTGCTGCATATGGCGTCATGCACATGTGTTCGGTGCAATATTGAAATGCAATTAGAACATAATGTTATGACTAATTTTTGCCGTGGAGAGAATAAATCAGGTTCTACAAGGGTCTGCTCAAGGAAATTGCAATGAATAGAAAAATAGCAAAAGAAATGCTTCTTTCTGAAATCGTACTACTTATTTTGAACTTATCGTATCAACGAATACAAAAGAAAATATTCAAATAACCTCCATTATATTTAGATGGAAGGATAAATCACAGGGCCCGTTTTTTTGATATTATACAACCCAAATTTTTACTTTTCTTGTAGAACAGGTGAACCGTGATTCAAACTTTAGCCAGTGCCCCCAAGTTACAGGATCGCAAAAGGGCCCCAATTTAGATTATAGACTCTTTCCAATAAGAGAACCCCAGTGACATTCCCCCCCCCCTCCTCCAACTCTCGGCCGAATCCAGGTTCCGCTATTATACCTCAAGTCCAATTTGTCGCAGGGCCATGCGCCGTCTCACGCTGGAAAACAAGCTGCGTGTGACTAATGTGTAAGGACTTTTATTTCCACGATGGAGCTGCCTCCGGACCCGCAGGTGACACAACAGCGGGGCGTCGGGGGAGGAGGGAGGGAGGGAGGGAGGGGATTAAGTCATTGTGTAGGAAGGCACCTGTTATTTCAGGGAACGACACTTGCTCCGAGCGATGGGGGGGAGGGAGGGTGAGAGGGGGGAGGTGAGAGTGAGGGCGGGGGTGCGGAGCGGCTGTTGGCGTCCCAATCGGGGCACCAACAGGGTGGCCATTGAAGCAAGTGTTGAATCACACTTGTATGGGGGTACAGACGGACTGACTGACTGACACACACACACACACACACACACACACACACACACACACACAGAAAGTCCATGCGAGACAGGATGGCAAACAGACACAATGCGCTTGTGTTTCTCTCTGAAAGACACAGGCGCACTCTCCCTCTGTCTTCCCCTGTTTCTTAATGACTCACACACACACACACACACACACACACACACACACACCACCCAAACTATTCTTCTAACTAATTGGAGGATTCGGACAGCGGGGATCTGTCAGAGGCGCGTGTGTGTACAGTGGGATGTTTTAACGAATGAACTAACTTTTGTGATAAATTACTGGGCATTGGGAAAGCCAAAGGATTAGCCGAGCTCCAGCGAGCAGTTCGTTAAGCTGCAAGGAGAGAAAAGGACGGAGAGAAAACGTCGCCCAAAACCTGGCATCAGCACCGGGACGTCGAAGCGGCACGAACCCCCGGCCGCACTTCGTTATCAGAGTTCCCCGTTGACACTAAACCCTGCTCCTATATGAAGCTCTTATTTTTTTTATTTTTTTCCTCCAGTTGGGAGTTTCTCCATTAATCACATTTAGTGTTCAGGACATTGGCTCTGGCATCAGGTACAGCGTTCTTTCCATAGGTTTCCTTATGTTCGCCTTGCATGTCTCTGTGCAATCTTGCCCCCCCCCCCCCCCCCCCCCCACACACACACACACACACACACTGAGTCATTGCTTTTGGCAGGAGTGAGCCTTCCTACAGTCTGGTTATTTATGTAATAACCGAGAAAACATTTAGCCTTCCTCCCCTGCCTGGACGTAAAAAAATTCTCATCAACTCTGAGCACTTTAAATCATTCAACAGTAACTTTAATTAGACCACCATTAGAGGGTTGAATCTTGAATAATATTTCTGTCGCGGTTACAGAATGTGAGTCAAGGTAACGGCCCTCATCGGTCCGCCTTCTCATGGTTTTGTTTCTCAATTCTCCTGTTAGAACCTGCTGAAAATGACTTAAAGGACCCGCAAAGCTAGTCTACTCTCAGCTCCGCACAAAGAGCTTTGCCCCCCCCTATTCCCCCCCCTGCCGAACAAATGAAAACCAGATCCGGTGCAATGTGAGGATCAGCGATCGTATCAGACAGGTTGTTCCCTCTGTTGTCTATTAATGAATTGCCTCCGATAGCACTTACTCCCGTAATTACCGCTGGCGTGATCGGCCTTCGGGGGACGAGAGTTCCTCCGTCGCGCCAAAGAAGCCGCAGCGCTCAGATCTTTTGTCGTCTGATCGTCTTCCTCTCCGTGTTTCATCTTAACGTGTTCCCCTCCCTCCACCGACCTTTCCCTCTGTCCCTTGTGTGCACTGTTACGTGAAAGAGTCTGGCGCGGTGCATTGGGCTTCTGAGGTGTAGCACGTGAGCCAGCGGGGGGGGGGGGGGGGGGGCAGGGTCTGTGACCTGCGGCTGTCGGGACGGGTTGACAGGCCGCAGGAAGGGGCATTAAAGAGGCTCTTGTCCTCCGAGGCTGATTGACACAGTCGGAGCGACACAGAGGTTGCTGGAGGTGCAGCTATTCCCTCGGCCGTCTCTACCTTTTGAACTGGACAAAGAGCAGCGTCTCACTTTCTTTGGATGTGTGTTTCACCGTCCTCCTGCTCTTCTATGCTCTCTCTCACACACACACACACACACACACACACACACACACACACACACACACACACACACACACATACCCGGGTTCATTATAGGAATGCTCTGATCCTCGGGGACCTCACTTACTTCTCTGACTCTCCTCCCAGTCCACAAACCTCGCCGATGGACAAAGGGCAGCTGAGAGGAAATTTAAATTTGAAACGGGGGAGGGGGGGGGGGGGGGGGGCAACAAAAACACAGAGTTTCCCTAAATGGAGAAACTTTAGAAGACTTGGAGGCAACAATTGAGAGTTAGCGGTCCGTGCACAAAAAAAAGCAGAAATGTGATTCTGACATTATCCAGCCAACCGTAGCTCCTGAGCTGTAAATACAGCATCTACTGGAGGGGGAGAGGGGGAGAGAGAGGGAGGGACGGCAGAGCCTGAAGGGAGTAGCATTGGACACCAGGGGCCCACCGGGTAGGACTGTAGAAAGACCCCCACCGCAAGCAGGTAACATGCAATCACACAACGCACGACGCAAACAGTGAGAGAAACACAAAGAGAGCGGCACGTTTTCAACAAGGCCACACTGAAGATACGACGCAGCCTCTGCATGTACAGTTCTGCAACTCACTGGATCAGAACATTAGGCTTTCTGTTGATCCTTTTAAAATAATTGTAACGTCAAAAAGGCTCAATGCCTCCACACAAATGTCTCAAATTAAACAGCTCTTTGCATCACACCCGGTTTGGCAATATCATAACGTACAGTAGCAAAGGAGCCAACACACACACTTGAACTGAACTGTCAGCCTCTTTTCAATCACGCGGTCTGAGCCCTGTCAATAAGCACTCAAGGGACGGGCGGTGCAGCGCGTCTCGCTCCGGACAGCTGAGTGCTGCATGTTTGTGCTGCGAGCTACTACGCAGCAAGAAATACACAATCACACCACGGAACCTGCTGTGGAGCCGAGACAGCTCGGCATTGTCCGTTTTTTAAACCAGCCCGCAGAACTTCCATCTCTGCAGCTCATCAGACAATGTATCCCCCCCCCCCCCCCCCCCCCCCCCCTCTCCACAGCGCGCTACCAACCCCCCCACGCACCTCAGACCTCGACACCGGACACTTACCTCTGATAGCCGGCGGTGGAGGAGAAGGATGTGTGGAGGGAGTGGTGATGGTGGAGGGGGGGGGGGGGGGGGTCCGTCCGAGTCAGTGATGAGCTGGATCCCAAAAATCCGAGAGTGATCAGAGCGGAGCGGAACCAGATCCGGCGCCGGGCGCTTGTGAACTACTCCTCCCTGTCGCACCTGTCTCTGGCAAAAGCTGATCCCGTACGCCGGCTTGACATCCCTTGGGCAACTGTCTCACGGGTTGTGTGTTCGTGTCCCCCCCCCTAGCTCAACACACACACGCGCGCGCGCACCACCTGTCCCCGGTGCAAACAGCCCACAAAGAGCTTCTATGTCGCGCAAAGACACATGGCATTGCCCGTTAGTCTCTGCAGCAAATACCCCCTCGCGGACAGCCGTCCGACAGCCCCCTCCAAGTAGTCTGGAACCGCCGCACGCAGTGACTGATGAAACAAAAAAAGAAAAAAAAAAACAATCAACCACCCCAAACCTGCACGGGCGATTTGGAAATTACATCCGCCGATGTCTCCGCTCGCCTAGTTGTGTTATCAATGTTCCGTCCCCACAATAGTTGGTCTATCTCGCCGCTGCGCACCACTGCCGCTCTGTCATTGCTGCGTCTTTTCCACCTCGAGTCTCACACTGAAATACAAATTTAAAAAAAGACTGTGCCACTGTCACAGAACAGACGTTATCCGCCTCCACAGCGCAGCGCCAGGCTCCGGAGCGAAGTCCTATTCATCGGGTGTGTTGAAAATAGTTCCCGCTCCCTAAGGCTGCACTCCGGAGCTTTTGGGAGGTGGGAGGACCACGGCGCAACCGTCTTCTAGCGGCGGTGCGAGCTACAGCATCTCCAGCGCTGCTCCCCGGCCGCTGTCATCCGCCAGAGGCTCCCGAAAACCCCGCTTGTGCCAAAACCTGAAGCAGAGTTCTGCGGCGACTGGAATGGAATTGATTGGCTAAATTCGTGCCGTCAAATCCAACCGAACTTCCCCGCTGTAGGTCTGTCAAAACGTCCCGGTGTTGAGAAGCGGGATTCGACCCCAGTCTGCGAGATCAGACACACGCCTTGTGCGCACAGGGGGCAGTGGGGGGGGGGGGGGGCTAAAAAGAGGAGACACTGTCGGTCGACTTCATTTCGGGATGTTTCTACTAAATAATCAAAGCTATATACGTTCTGAAGACCTCAAATCGTGCAGAGGGTAAAGGCAGAACGCGGGATTCGATGCAGTTCCCCAATAAAGGTTTTTTATACTCAATGTGGGCAAGAGCTAGATCCATAGCTGACTAGATGCTGTATACTTTGGATCAACACCAGCAATGGTCTCAGGGAAACAACTAGTTGTTGACTATGTGCGTTACTTTTTGCTTTACGAGCTCAATTAACAGCTAGTTTACCCAACTGTGAAGCTGCTTCACAGTGGACCAAGACAATAATATTTGTTGGAGAATCCTAGCATTACTCAGTCGGCAGGGGAGAAATGTGTCCCTTCGCATAAACTTTCATAATATATTCAGCATACAGAGGCACGTTTCATGGCACACACTTAAGGAGCAATTAGTTTAAACTACAATTTCTAACTCATTTAACTTGAAAAAAAAACCCTCTTCACCAGCAGTCTCCATCCAGGGGTTTAATATATTTCCCGTGTCTTCTCATTGAGCAGAAATGAGCACAACAGAGGAATAATTTAGCCCCATTAAAATGAAATCTCAATAAGCCTCACGCCAAACGTTATTGTTGCGTTCTCGTTCAAGCAGATCCGTCCTCACACTTAACCCAAACAGGACTTTAAATGGCGTGCAGAGGACTCCACGTCACAACGAACCCGCTGAAACGCATTTGCATGCCGCCCGTGGATAACGCCGGCGCTGTGTCAAAGGAGTTCCCACTAACTGGACCTCGCCATTAAAATTGCTGAGAGGCAAAGCGGCTTTCAAGCGGCGATTTATGAATGTGCTGAAATGGTGACCGGTGGTGCTTGAGGGCTGACGTGTGCAGCTCACCCTCTCTGCCGTCCTGATGATGCTGCTGGCTGCAGCGGTGCCAAATTCTATGACTTTTTGATTTGTGAGGAATGTGAATTCAATCCAACAACATTTTATTTAATAAAATGGTGGTACTCTGGGTACATTGTATTAATGTTTCAATAAGCACCTTCTTTAATGTAATTGCCTATGTTAATTTAGAAAAATGTGCCAGAAAGACATCAAGGGTTTTTTGGCGTAATGTGTCCATTGTTACACAAATTCCTTTGTGCAGCTTTAATGTGCCCTGCTATTGTCTGACATTGATATTATTCTAGGACGTGTTGTGGTTTGCTTGTTATTTGCTGTTTTGTTATTCGTCTTATCTTCATTTACACAGCAAAAAAAATGTGCCTGCACCAGGACTGTGGTGCTCATTAACTTATTACTCATCCCGCTAACGTTATCATCCCATGCTGCCCGTGACTTTGCAGCATCCGTAATTAAAAATAACGTTTTCTTTTGTCCGGAGGAGACTTGCTTAAACTCTCTGAACGGGCTGAGTCAGGCTTCAGCAGAGAGGAGTATTCACAGGGGAATAATGACAAGATGTGCCTACACACTTGTTTTCTGTTCCTCTATCATTGTAACATGCAAACACGCCTGTCTGTGTGCGTGTGTGTGTGTGTGCGTCCAACTTTTCATAACTTGGAACTCAGGATACGCATGTTTGAGTGTCTGGTACAAGATTACCAAAGTGGAACGTGGAGGGATTTAGGGACAAAGAGAGGTTTGTGGTCTGTGGAAACCTGTGTTTGTGTGTGTGTGTGTGTGTGTGTGTGTGTGTGTGTGTGTGTGTGTGATGAGAGAGCGGACACTTTTTGTTGCTTCGTCCATGCTGCTTGGCCTCCAGTCAAAGTTATGCAATGAAAGGCAAACTGTCAACACTCCACTCTATTTCTGTACTTTAAAAGAACCAGTGTGAAGGATCTGCTGCCATCTGGTGGTGATGCTACAGATTGCAACCAACTGAATACGACTGCGATCAACCCTCCTTCTTCCCAGCGTGTTGGAGAACCACGTTGGCCTGCATGGACTGAACGCCGTGATGGTGCTTTCTGGTACGTTCTGGCCTACGGTAGAAACATGATGGTGCAACAAGGCAACCTCTATGGACATGGACCTGCTTCCTAGTTCTTAGTTATGAAAAGTCAGGAATAGTATATTCCCTTTCTGCCGGGAAGTACTACTAAATACTACCTGCCAGTGGTTTTGACGATGTATATTTTACATTTTTCTCACCCTATTATTTTGAGAGACAATAAAACACTACGATGTAAACGGGCTCTAAGGCGATGCTGCCCGCTCAGCATCAAACGCCACACACACTCATAGTTGGTTTCCATCAAGGACTGGAGGCCAACGGCAGAGCTAAGGGAGAGTGAACACTTACATTCGACAAGTGGCCAGACACCTGCTCCTTTTCCGCCTGATGGGTACCTTTGTACGCGGCCGTATTGCTTCTTCAATATGTCACATGAGGATGCAGGGAGGCAGAGCGAACGTCCACGACGGCTCGCAGTGAAGCTTCTGCTGACAGCACTCTATTCAATGGCTCCATGTAAATCTTTTTTTTTCTTCTTTTTTTTAATCCCCAGATTAGCTTTATTATTCTCTGTCCAGCTCATTTGCATGGAAATGGTTCAGGACACAGGAACTTTCACCCGTGTTGGACAAAACAACTGCAGCCATGCCACCTCCTGTCGGAGGCTTTCGTGCCGTCAATGAAACAAAAATGATTTTGTCCACCCGTCTGCATTCATCCCACTCGCCGTGGAGAAGACCTGAGCCAGATACAAAGGAGAAAGAAAGCCGAGCCACAAAATAAAGGACAAACTGATAATGCACGTTCCGATCTTTCATGGTAAACGGGGGCAGCGCAGTGACAGCAGGCGGGGAGGATCGCGTGCGATAGCAGCGTTAGATGGGGGATACATGCTGATGCCACAGTTAGATAAAATCTTTACAACGAGGGCTTTTTGTCTCGTAACATCAAGTTCGGCAGAGAAATGACTGCAAAAAAAAAAAAAGAGGCCTCGGTCTCCAGCGTGACCGTTTCCCATCCTCACCAAAGTAATCACATGGTTCGCCAGGCTGCGAACAAAGACAGCCAGACCGCATGCCGGGCTCATGTGATCAGACGCTGTGACTTCACAAGCTCAGCAGTCGCTCTGACGACTCAATTTTAGCTGGTGAAAGGAGCTCAAATATTTAATCATGTCTGGCTTTAAGACTCTGACAGATTCATTAATATGAGGACAAATCAATTTGAAATTACTTTTTGTACAAATAACAACATTGTCATCGCAGGCAGCTGCAACGGCTCCATCAAGTTCCCCCAGCCTTAAAATGCATGCAAGTATTAACATAAAATGATACTTGGAGTAAACCTTATTATGATGAATGGCCTATATTATGTTAGCGGATTAGAATTATATGCATTTATGTGTTAAGTAATGTTGCAGCTGGTGGGGGCTAATATAAATGACTTTATTCCCTGCTGGGTAGCTTACCCTTTGGTATCAATCATAATCGTTTATACGGAAATGTTATTGTTGGTTTTTATAATTAAATCTGCAAATAAATCAGTAAAAAAGGTTTTTCCAATAACTTAAAAGGTAGTGTAGAAAGAGCAATATTTAGCACAAATGAAGTGGCGTAAAAGCACCATAATTGTAAAAAAGAAGTAACTGAAAATTTGACTGCAAAAAAGCAAGTTTGATTAATACAAAATCAACACAAAATACGGCTGATTAGGAGGGTTGACCAGCAGCGCCTATAGGGAGCCTTTACACACAGAATTGGGATCAAAAGAAACTCGACAAAACCTTGATCGTGGCTCTTCGGCCCTTTGTTGTTACAATATTCGTACGGAACACCGAAGCTCATTTTTGAATTGTTCCTCCACTCAGCGTGACGTGCAAACAGATAAGTAACAATGTTTTGAATAAGAAAAGCTTTGTTTGGATTTGAACCAGAGGGACAACAAGCGTGCCGTCCGTCGTAAAGGACGGATGTTTGTTACTGAAACGACATCGCTGATTATCTAATTCTAAATTGAACCTCGGGTCACGTCCAAGATTTAGGCTGAAATACAAAGGTTGAAATACGAGATGGAGGAAACGACGTGGCGAGAAGGTGGAGAGAGGAGAGGAAGCAGGCACATGTGCACACGAGGAGACTCGAAGAGAATCACATGGAGGAAATAGTGGGAAAGGGTGAAGAACAAACAGGACGAAGATCGTTCATCTCCAAAAATTCTCTCCAAAATAAAACAGGGGCCGCCCTGCAGAGAAATAGCGCAGAGCTCTGTGTGCGAGCAAAGCCGGGGCTCCACCTTTTGGCCCACGGACGCCTTTTCATTTCGCACGCCGAGCGCGGCGATCTGGGATTTCCCGCGTTCCCGGGCTACGACCACCACTACTTGTAGATCATGTGTTTTTTTTTTTTTTTTTAAGTTTCCCACAAATCACTTTTTCAATATGCTTTAAGCCAAAGGCAAAACAGTCGTAAAACGTCTGTACCCGGTTAAGTTTTCCTCGCAGGGCAATTCCACTCAGAAGATTAAAGGCCGTTACTCTCGCAAAAAAACGTCGCACACATAAAGTAAACGACTTTTACGAGCTTTCGCTTTGGGATTCTACTTCATAAACTGACACAATGTCCTCCAGTGTTCAATTATTAAACACTTTGGCGCACGTAATTAGTTGTATAGTTTGGTTTTGTAGCACGACCATCTCAAATTCAAGGTTGTGAGCGAAATGATCAAAGTTAAGAGCAAAGATGTAAATGTGTTCTTCGGGGGGAAATCGGCTTTCAGGGTTTTTTTTTAAATAACGAATGCTGTGCTTACGCGAATGTGACTCAAGGTCAAGCTGCTGTCGTTTTATTATTTCAACATGATGGACGATGGAGGTTCTCCCGCACGGCCGGTGCCTTGGTTATGCCTTATTAATGTGTCATTGGATAAAATAATATAGTAAGGGCAAAGGTCCGTCTCAAGTTTCGACCTACAGATCTGTAGCTTTGCATGTAACCCGATTTTGGTCAGCTGTTAATGGGAACTCATTTCTGCAGTTCTGAGGCCGCTGATGACGACGAGCAGAGGGCGGAAACAGGAGGGGAAAGCAACGCTGAGCCAAAGAAACGCCTGTGATGTGATTTCAGCACACCTGAGACTCGCGGCTCGACGGTAAACACGGAGCAGAGCGAATGGATTTCATTACGGCGTAATTGTGCCGCCTCTTTCATTGCTCTGCAAAGACCACGTTCTTCTAAAGTGCGCTTTGATGATGATGGATCGCTTATTGAAACGATTCATCTTCCACGCAAAAACTTTCCAAAGTGCGCCTGGGATTTTGAACGTTGACTTTTTATAGTGTCACAGTGACATTTGCAGCTCGACTTGTAGTCTATGTTTATCCCATGTCGACCTGCGGAATGTTGATTATGCTAGTATTGCATTTACTCGTGTCCGTTATTCATTGGTTCTATTTTCTGATAAGTACACGGCAGCTTGTGCTTTTCTCCTCTATTGTAACCGAAAGAGCACGCTCGTCTACTTCTTAAAAATAATTCTGGAAAAATTGCCAATGCATTGCTGTCAGGGAAGGAGAGCGAGGGAGAGGGAGGAGAGCGGGGTGATCAATTTCCTCCGAGGGACGGGTGATTTTGCTGTTATCTACTAATCTTAAATTACTCGATACCCAGAACAATTTGGGCCTCAATCAACTGATCCAGCGAAGCACAGTGACGAGTTAAGCGCGAACAGACGAGCGCCTTCGGGGCTCATGTTGCCAACTCCTCGACACACACCGCGGTGCCACTGGTGTGTGCACGGATGTGTGTGTGTGTGTGTGTGTGTGTGTGTGTGTGTCATATTAAAGCAATAAAAGGCGAAGGTTGAAGTTGCTCGGTTATTCATAAAACCTAACAATTTGAGGGAAAGCCGCCACCCTGCTGTGGTGAAGACCTCATACCACTCACCGCCTCAGTCCGCTCTTACAACACTAACTGGATTTCTTTTTTAAACATGGCCAAAACAAAGCAACAACAGGTCCTATTCAGCAAATTTCTGATGGCAACATTAGAGGAAATCTATTTCCTTTCTCTGAAGCAGGCGTTTGAGAGAATAGAAATAGCCACATAATGACGAGCATAATGGCTTGAATAATGAGACCTCAGTAAATGAAGAGGCAGAGTTAATAGAGTTCTAGTGGCGGCGATACGACAGTCTCCGTACTAGTTTAATGATGATAAAACACAGTGAAATGGACTCACTGTGTTTTTATCCTATTGTTTTCACCAAACAAATGTCACGGTTGACAGTTTTTATGGTTTAATTTGTTGCATCAAAAAAAGTCTCTCATTGAGGGCGGGTGCCGTATGGAGAAGACAGGAAAGAAAAATAAGACCTTTAGTGAAAGCAGCTACTGTTTCAGCTTTTCCTCCTTCACCAACAAAGACTCATTTTCCTGGATATTTTTTAAATCTTTCATTGCTTTAAAATTGAATAGCAAATAGACTCTGGAGTTGTAATGAATCTGCACTAGAAAAAGTATCTCAAAGATTTAGACGAGAATGAATCCAACTGCGGCTCTGGTAAAAGTTGACTCAATGGGCAAAGACTGCCCTCTCAGGGTTCCCTATGTCAACTGCAGTTGATGAAGTGTACTGACTATCAGCCGCCTGGCTGGATTCACCGGCACGGTGGGGAATGACCAGTACGCGAGTGAAATATGTTAGACGTTAACAACTATCACTTTTCGTATCATGCGTCCAAAACGGATGTATAAACACAGCTTAAGAATGAATAAGAGTTCTTAACTTAAGGTCCACTTACTAGAGTTACTCTGTGACGTTTTTGTGGCATCTTGTTGCATCTCATGGCCTTCATCGGGAGAGACTGGGTCTGCACAATGACCTTGAGAGTGAAGAAGAATGTATGCATGAATGAATAGATATGTATTTTATAAACATAATAAATGATTGTAGCTTATATAACCCACATGATTTATACATTTAAACATATAATTTGTTTGATATTGAGATAAAACACACAATTCTTATTCCATCGCCAATGATCTTTTAAATGTTGATGCACAAGTTACGGAAACCTCATCGGAGGAGTAATGGTTAACAAATACGTGAATGTATGGTCCTAATAGCAAATATCTTTTAACTACATTCATATAATAACTACTGAGCCATATTAAATAAAAGGGGTTAAAATAATAGTATTCAATCAACATAATAAAATATCTGCCTGATAACTGAACAGAATCAAGTCACTGATGTCCACCAGGTGTGGATGAAAGCTCCGGAAAATGTCCAATGAGGACATTGGTAGAAGTCTTTTTGCGTCAAAAAGTAAAGTAGCTAGTAGTTTTTAGATTTTTGAACTCATAGCTCAATTACGTTTATATCATATTTCAATACTCCACATGAATTTAGACAGTACCAATACTCGGGTTATGCTTTGTATGTAAAATCATAGACTAGAAGTAGCATTTAATTATAACATTCAGAATAAGATAGATATACTCAAAGGCTTTAAAATTGTACTTAAATACAGCACTTCGATATAGAGCTACATGGGTTGAACTACTTCCCGGAATTCATCCATTTTAAAAGAATAGCATGAATGAGCGAGATAATATAAACTCGGTTAATATCTTGTAAGATGGGGTAAAGTCCAAACTCCATCTGAGTTTGCAAAGCAATAAACACATACAAAGAAAAAGATTGCGTTGGTATTATCATTTCTATGATTTTTTTTTTTCTTGTTCTTTTTTATCGCACCAGGTAACACTGCTATGACCGCTACTTCCGTACTGCGATTCGATTGGTCGAAAACTTACAAGGAACTCCGCCCCCTTTCGGCCGCGGTGTGCCAGTGAGCAGCGGCTGCGGCGCGGACACAACAGAAGAACCTTGTTGTGGTTCGGTTGACCGACATCACGCTGCAGGTCACTGCCGGGGACAGAAGAGCAACAACGGGCTTCCAGCGAGGTCGGTGGAGAACTTGTAACAACTCTGTTTTGAATGTAACGTCAACTCCCTAAAAAGACGTCACGTTAAGCTAACTTGTGAAGTTACGTTGAAGTTTTAGCTAACGTTCACTTACTTGATCAACGTCGACTTTCTCCGTTACCGTCGAGGGGTTTTTTTTTTACCCGCAAGTCGAGATAATAAACGAGGAACCGACGAAAAGAGGCTTGCTGAATTGTGAAACAACTGTGAGAAGTCACAGTTTTCTCATCTGG
Source organism: Apeltes quadracus (assembly GCA_021346845.1). Lineage (NCBI taxonomy): Eukaryota > Metazoa > Chordata > Actinopteri > Perciformes > Gasterosteidae > Apeltes > Apeltes quadracus. The sequence goes on along the minus strand of CM037924.1, from coordinate 3,591,501 downwards.
GGTAAAGTTCACCGAACTCTAACGTCAACTGAAATGAACTGAAACGAATCATTGAGATGACACGATGTTGTGTTCAAAAGCGGCTGAAATGCTGGAAATCGCACACTCGGCCGAACACACGGCGTAATGTCCTGTTTGTACTGGGACTGAGTTCTTCTCCACAATGGGCTGACATATTCAGGCTGGAAATTACACCAGTTCATGCCAACTCGGAGCTTTTTTGTAGCTTTTGCTTAGTATATAGTTATTGTTAATTGTTTTAGACAGATAGCAATTGACCTGTGAGCAAAAACTTTTATTTCTCTTCTCTGGGTAGTCTTTATTTCATTGGATTTCCCCCCCCTTCATTTCAGGGATTATAAGAGGTTTCAACGTGAATGACAAAACTGTGTGATTGATTTTTTTTTAACTTTCTTTCCTTTAACTTACTTACCCTTTAGCGTCGACTGCAGACCCCTTTGACCCACTGACCAGAACTGAGCTTTTCTTTTTGCGTCAGCTGCACCGCTGTCGTCCGTGGCAAGTGTCTCAACATTGTCTTGGCGATAAACAAGCTTGTCTATTAAAATCAAAGGTCACATCATTTTCCAGCTCCGACGGGAGCGTTGGCAGTTCTCTTTCTCTGAAGGGAATGATGTGTCTCAACATGATAAAGACGTGACAAATAGTCTTATAACCCAAAGGGAACTGTATCCGCTCTTTGCCCGAGTCACTTATCAGTGGGATGGTTGTCTCCGGTTCATCTCTCACTTGATAGCAGGGAGCACAGGGTTAGACTTTGATTTGCGATAATGACAATGAAGATGTCCTCAACTGCCTCAACCAGGCTGTTGCAACAAAATGGAGTTTGAACAGTTGGTCTGAAACACCATTGACGAACACGCTGCTGCAGCGTGAGCCCCAGGGGATCATCACATACAGTAACCGGGGTCTTTGTTTGATCCGTCCGCCCTCGGCATCCGGTCCACGATGGTGAAGTACCGGTGTTTCAGTCCACTTAGGTCTCCCTGGGCCAACTGGCAGCACGCAAACACAAGCCATCCACATTTTGGGAGAGTAATGGCAAGTCGGAAAATGAAAAGCCATAATTTTTTTTAAACCTAAAACCCAAGGCAACGTCTTTTTAAGCTTTTTTTTTTTGCCAACAATCTGAAACCCAGTGATATAGAAGTTGCTATTACTTAGTTCAGACAGAAAAGTAGCAAAGCCTTACGATTGTCAAGCTCAGACCGGAGAATAATTAGTATTTCCCCCCCGGAAATTGCTTTAACAATTAATTGATAATCAAAATAATTGCATATTAAATCGTCTTAAGGATTTAATTGACGTTTCCATTCTACTAAAGATGTTTAAAATCATTGGAGAGTTCACTTGGCCTTTGGAAATGGGATAGTCATTTCTTCCTGTTTTTTTATAATTGTTAAATGAATTAATCCAGAGAATGATCTATAGTAAAATAAATCAATAAAAGAAAAGAACAAGGTTAGTTGGGGTCTTACATTACACACAGTGTAAAATGATAAGCGGTTTTATCCATATCATCCACTCCTACAAGAAACAATTATTCATGTGCCCCATTTTTTTGTTCATTATTTCAACTTTCACTTTTCTGACCCATTTAGTGTTGGATTTAGTTTCTATTTAAAGCAATAACTCTTTATGTAAAGGAATAGGGTAGCAATGTTTCACTTGAGTAATTATTTTGGCCTGGTTTTGACTTCAAGCTATATTTTACAATTCTAATGTAGACTCTGTATTTCTCGATATTTTACGTCAGAGCTTTCGGTGGACGTAAATTATATCGAGGGCCCTTTTTTCCTGCACGCCTTCGTGTGAGCAATCAATCTCCAGCCACCGCGGCCTGCTGTTACTCAGGCAGCCATTACTCATGGCTTTCCTCTCGACTCTAATCCATAGTTTTCTATCGGACTAACATCCTCATATCAGGGGCATCTTCCTGTTTTGTGGACACAATCGACAACCTTGGAAACCTTTTTATTGCTTCCGGATACACATGCGAAGTGGTTGAATTTGGGTCTGTTTTAAAAAGGAAAATATGTCTTGTGAATTTGTGACGCTCCCATAAAGACTTTGAAGTTTTCCCTGACGCACACAAAGACGGAACGGTTGATTCTTGCTTTACTCGTGGTGTCAAGTCAGAAAATAGTTGGTCTAAATTTAGAACTCGTACCGAACGTTGACCTCGTTATTCCTTGTTTACAAAGGCAAAATTCTACAATTTTCGTCAACAAAACGAGAGAAATGTAACAGCAAAATGAATCCGTATACACTTTTTTTACTTCCAACTTTGACATGAACTTGACTGCAGCATTTCATTTTTTTGTTTTTGTGCAGTTTCATCCTCGTTGCATCATAGGGTTGACAAATTAATTTAATATGGCTGAGTTGCCTTTGCGCCCACGTTCTTAAGCCCTCTGACAGGACAGCAATTTGATTTCCAAAGCACCATTCTTTCAGGATAACTACCTAAACAAAGAATATCTGGGTTGTAGCTCATCATGCACAATAGATATCTCTATTTTGAGGCGCTATATTCCCTGTCACAGATTGACTCCAGCAGTCACAATGGCAGACAGCGAGAAGACTAATGAGACCGGAGCTGCAGCAGCAGAACCAGCTAATGGAGATCAGCAGGTGAGAAGATCCTACACCCAGAATGATTACATTGTGTGGGGAATCACGCATTATCCTGCACAGATGACTTCAACTCTGTATTAAAAAGGGATCTCATTGCATTTCACATTCACTTTCATGTCTTTCTCAATAACTGTAATGGTTGTTGTTGTTGTTGTTTTTCTCCCAGAGTGTTGTTTCCCGAGTGAGCCATTTGCCTCTGGTCAGTTCAGCTTGCGGGGCGGTTTCCAGCGCCTACAGCAGCACCAAAGACAGTGTGCCCTTGCTGAAGGGAGTGATGGATGCGGCAGAAAGTGGGGTCCGAACCCTGGGAGCAGTTGCCACGACGGGGTCAAAGCCGCTTTTGGACATTATTGAACCCCAGCGTGAGTTCTGCTCCCTGTGTGAAATGTTTCTGAAACGATGCTGTACTATCCAATGAATATTGCATTAAAGGTGTGTAAGGAGTGTCGGGTCCACTCGATACATCTAGGCTTGAATACAACAGGAATACAAAATATAATCACTTTTAGTCACTTTAAACAGACAAATAGGAATAGGAAATAGGAAACTATTATTGTTTTGTGGTACATGACATGACTTCCCACTGATCACGTTATCAGAGGTTTCGTTTGAAGAAAATAAATATTATTCTGCATTAAATTGTAAGAATTACTGAATTTCCTTTGCTTTCTTGTTTCAGTTGCTACAGTGAATGAATATGCCCAGAAAGGACTGGATAAGATGGAAGAGAAGCTGCCAATTCTTCACAAACCAGCAGACAAGGTCAGACAGAAGGACCTTTTCGCCGTGCTTTTTGGAACTTATTCATTATAATGTTCCTACTGCAGTCAATCAATTTAAAAAAGGAAAAAAATAAGATAATTCTGAATCAATTTAAAAGCTGCTTGGCATTTTTTGCTTTGACACAATTGTCTTGGTGTTCAGCGTCAGCAGGATACTGTGCTCATAAATTCCCTGTGATGCTGCCAGTGGCACCAGAGGGCTCTCTTTCAATTTTTTTTTTTTTAAACATGTAATTATTTTCAATGTTGATTTGATGACTGCCCAAATTACCAGTTCACGTATCAAGACACTTCAAACAATCAGTTTGTCATTAACTAACCTTCTAAATGTATTGGGGCACAAGCGCCAGATTAACGTTGACCTCCCGTTCACTCCCGCAATAAAACATTCTCGTTTAGTGGCTGAATCAAAGTCGCAACTTCACATTTGCGTCGAGTTGCAATTTTGCGACACTCCTTTACACTCCCAAGTAACCGCAGCAACAGAATATTAATGTTGCCACTTGGTAATGAACAACCAGTCGGATAAAACACTCAGGGGAACCGGAGCTATGTAGGAAATCCATAAATGGCCCTCCAAGTGCTCGCTCTCCCTCAGGTGGTGTCGGACACGGTGGGGATGGTGTATCAGTCGGTGGCCGGAGCCAAAGACGCCGTGATGGGGGCTGTGATGGGTGGCGTGGAGCTGACCCGGGCAGCGGTCAGCGGAGGCCTCTCCACCGCCATGGGCACCCGGATGGGCCAGATGGTCAGCAGCGGGATGGGCATGGCCCTGAGCCGGTCCGAGCACTGGGTTGACCAGAACCTGCCGCTCACTGAGAAGGAGCTCGGTCAGTAGCTGTATTAAATATTGAATGCATAATCAGTTCATTTAAACACACACACACACACACACACACACAACGGGAGGGGATGAAGCACGGACGAGGTGTTTTGACTCTTGGCTCAGGGCTGCAGTTGCAATTAGTTAATTAAGGGACAACGATTATTCATTATTTAAACTGTGAACTAGTCGCTAATTTAGGGCTTCAAGACTCTAAATCAGTAACCATTCAATTTCATGCAAATGCTTCATGAATTATGATGATGGAAAATTAACTTTAATAGTAACATAGCACTTTTAAAATTGATTGTGTGTCTGTCACACAGCAGGAATGATTTCAACCCTACATTTAAAATGTTGGTAATTCTTCAACATTTGAATCACAGAATATGGGTGTTTATATAATATATATACATGTTTGCTTCACTGTTCTATATATCAAAAAGAAAATCAAATAAGACCGTCCAAAATGATTACCATTAGGAAGCCAAGACATGGTGATGCGGCAGCACGGGGGTGGTTTGTGATAACTGTGCCCCCCCCCCACCCCCCCTCTCCTTGCCCCGTGACTGGATCTGACACACATGAATGGTTGATTCTATTCATAGAGATGGAGGCAGGACATTGCAGTGAACTTTCCCTCTGTTAGCTTGGCCCATAAAGTCCTGACAATGTCCAACACTCACAGCTTCGACACCTGCTACTGTGATGTCACGACAGCCTGCCGTACTCCCGACATGCAGCTTCCCAGAGTACAGAGATGACAAAGATGCACGACCAACTGCCTTCAGCGGCAGCCTCGGAGCACCCGGATTTGTTCAGTTGTTGCTGCGGCTCTTTCTGCATATCGCGGAGCTTCCGCCGCCGGGTGGTTCAGGCTTTTTTAGGTGGCCCTCCGGCCTTTTGGTCTCTTAAAAGCGCTTTAACCTGGGCAGAGTCAAGTAGCCCAAATCTGAACAGATGCCCCAGTTAGCGCGGCGTGGGAGGGAGCCCATTGAGCCTCCATGCACCACTCAAAGCATGTCTGCCACTTACATCACTCTAAGCATGAGATGTGTTGTGTGTATTGAATATGAATTTCATAAAACCATTTTTTTTGGAAAAGTGTACCAGTCAAAAGTTTTTCTCATTCCAAACCGTTGACTGTGATGAATGCTATTCCCTCTCAGCTGCTGTAGCGGAACCGGTCACCGGTGAAGCGCCTGCCGGGCCGAGCCCCAGCTACTTCGTCCGCCTGGGGAGACTCTCGGCCAAAGTCCAGGAGCGAGCGCTGCAGCAGTCCCTGGTCCGTGCCGGCCACGCCAGGGACGCCACCTACGCTACAGTGGCTCAGATCACCAGCACTCTGGACCTGCTGGAGTTGGCCCGTACCAGTCTGGGCACCGCCGGGAACCAGATAGGAGGAGCCTCCGAGCAGCTGCTGCAGCGCTGGAGAGAGTGGAAGCAGAAGCAGGCTGGAGCTGGACAGGCCGCGCCAGAGCTAGATGGGACCAGAGATGAGGCTGAGGTCAGGGCTGAAGCATTAGGAGAATGGTCTTCATGGCTTCTAACTGGGTTATGCTTACACAGAGTATATACTTTGTTACATATTTAGCATGTAACTTGGAACACCACTTGAACAAAAATAACTCTTCAAGATGGTAAATGGACTGTTCTTGTGGAGACGGGCTAAGTGTAGTGCCTGCACAGATCTATGTGGCATAGGAGTGATTCTACATCAACCTGTCTCATCAACGGGTCTGGAATGGGATCATCTCGGCCTAAAGAATTGGGAGGAATCTATATCTTAGAGCTTTATTATTTCAAATCCAAATCACGCATCTGTTTCTTCCGCTCACAGCAGCTGGAGGGGCGTGTCCATTCCATGGTGCACGGGCTGAGTGACCAGCTGAGATCCGCATGCTCCAACGTGGTGTCGAGTGCTCAGGGTCTGCCAGGTGCCGTCCAGGACCAGCTTACTAGTGCAAGGCAATCCGCTGAAGAATTGCACCTCTCTCTGGGGACCAGCAGCACCATCACGCCCCTCCTTCTGGAGCGGAGCCGGCACCACCTAAGCACGGTAATAATCGCACCTCGTCGTTACACCACTGTTTTATTTTGCGGTGTCAGCTTGGCTAAAAATAGTGTAGTGCTTTTTTTCCAGTGCAATCACTTTTTACAATTAGCCCTTCAATTACCTTTTTTAAAATGCAGTATTGATAAACTGGAATTAAGCATAAAACTCTGGCATACTTCACATAAACAAACATCCACCGGGGTTTGTCTGCTCATTCACATGCATTTATGAAACTAGAACAGCTAATCTTATATTAAGTTATATACACGTATAACCTTTTTTTTACTGTCCACAATCGGGATTGCACATTTCTATGGGAACCTTTTGATTAGGGTTCGCTGATGTTGTTCGAGATGCTAGTCTGTGCTTGTTCCCAGGTTCAGCGGTCTCTGGACGGCGTCATGGATTATCTACTGAAAAACACACCGCTCAACTGGCTGGTGGGACCTTTCGCCCCTCAGATCGCAGAGAGGGTGGAGGAAGATGGAGCGATGGAGCAGAGCAGACCAGGCAACTAGACCTGCAAGACTGTCTTGAGTGTCCTCCATTGGGGTGCAGAAGACTGGTGTATACTGTACCTGGACCTTTTTGAGAAAGAAAAAAGCTTGCTTTAATGAAATATTTATGATGCACAGAATATTCCTCATTTAATAACAACATGTGTGACGTAGAGGTTGAGTGGAAGCTCTGATGTGGCCATAGAGGTTTTGTATATCTGTGCACTTTATTTTACATCAAAAAAGTATTTTAAAATGTTGATCAACAACGCATGGTGCCTAAAAAAAGTAGTCAACGCATTCCTTGACCTTAAATGCTCAATCTCCATTTGTGTGAATAAAAACAGCGAACAAATAAACTGCTGGAAGGAGAGCTGCGGCGTGTTCATCATTTCAGACTTTTTGTGGGCTTCTGGCAGCAGCTAATAAACTGTCGATGGAACTGTGACACGGCACAGTGTTGCCGTATTGGTTAAAGTGTTATCACTCCGTGGCTGTTGTGGTGGCGTTGGTGCGTTTCTCTGGTGCTTTTTGGTTGGTCGGTGGACTTTGCCGTGTTGGCCCGACCGACTGAAGGCTGAATCGATGCGGTGCATGACGTCATGGTCGTTGTTCCGAATGTCGGGAGCTAGCGCTGGGTAAGAGGCCGCACGCTCCGCCGGGGGACACAACGCGTACAAATCGGAAGCCCAAGGTCGTCGGCCGCCCTCCCCACTCTCCTCCCCGGTACCTCCAAACCCAGGTACCGTCTCCCTCCCGGTTCGCCGTGACACCGCCGCTGCGCGTAACCGACCTTAAACCGGCGAGGACGCAGTCGGGCAGCGCGCTGCCTGGTTTAAGCTAGCAGGTCGGCTAACGCTAGCCTGCTAACACTAGCGTTTATTCGATTTAAAACAACATTTGTTTACGCTGCGTCGCTACGGACGCTTTACTTTTTTATTTCATTTTATTGTTGTAGGTTTCCATCGCCAGTGGAAGCTACCGAGCGAGTTTTGTCCCCTTTCTTTCGATTTGTTTGTTTGTGTTATCCAGTTCGAGGGACACAAAAAGCGTCCAGCGAGGCTGTTTTGCTAACGGTACAGTTCACTCCGCTGGAAGTTTGTCGAGCTGCGCTGGAAGCGACGTGATCGGGGAATGGTCGAAGGTCTCGCTGAAGTTATTCGTGTGCAGGCATGTCCCTTTTTTAAAACATTTTTTTTTTAGCTTTTCTTTCAACCTGGGTTAACTTTTGTCCCGATCGAAAACGTCTTTCTGGTGCGGCGGAAGAGAGCAGAAACAGGCTGAGCTCGCTCGGGTGTTTTTTTTTTTTGGGGCAGATCAGTAACTTTCTCTTTGTACCCTTTTTGTTTTCATTCACGTGCACGGCTCAGGTTTGTGTGACAATTCCACAGTGTGCTACTCAGAACTCCTGACCTATTGGCCCATTGTGGCAGGAGCAGCTTTGCATTGACGTGTGTGTGTGTGTGTGTGTGTGTGTGCGCGCTCTCTTGCCTTCCTATTATGTATGCGATTGATTTTGATCTTTAGCATACATGCATGCATACATAACGCTTGCAAGTGTGACCATCTCCTGCTCTGCTTCCACGGCAGATCCTCAATGATTTTGGTCGATTTGAAAGTATGAACCTGTTGGACATGAGGTCGCGTCCCCCTGAGCCCACGAAGTCACTCGCATGTCATCCATTGAAGCATCAATGACTCCAGACTCAAATCAATACGCGTCACTGAATCTAATCGCTTGCACTAACTTCTGCCAACCCATGTTTCCAGGAATCTCCTCTCCCGTCCCCCCCCCCTACCCGCCCTGTCGGAGCATGGCTCAGGAGACCAATCAGACGCAGGTGCCAATGCTTTGCACTATGGGATGCGGTTTCTATGGTAACCCCCGCAACAACGGCATGTGCTCGGTCTGCTACAAGGAACACCTGCAGAGACAACAGGGAGGGGGGCGGTCGAGCCCCCCTGACGAGAAAGGTACGGCGATGGGAGGGACATGCAACCAGTTAGGTGTCTGTCAGGTGGGGAAGACGGGCACCTAACTGGTCGGAGGCCAGTTAGGTGTCTGTCTGTGTCTGTCTGTTAGGTGTCGGTCGGAGGCCAGAAAGACAGGTTTTTGTGTCGTCGTTGCTTGCTGACCTTCTTCCTCTCCTCCGCACAGCAGCTACATCACCAGCAGGATCGCCGGGGTCGTCTGGCGTGGCGGTGGAGAGTGCGACCTCAGAGCCCAGTGCGCGAGTGGCGGGAACCCCCCCCGAGGAGCAGGCGGCCAGGTATGCAGAGACGGGTGAAAGGAGTCCTCGACTATATTATTTATATTCATGAGATTAGTTGCATCTCATAAAAACCCAGTGTTCATTGTCCAACGGTCTCTGAACTTGCACAGCGTTTGACATTCCAGTGGTTCTTTTTTTACTGTACATCCGCAGCACGTCGTGTTCTCATGTTTTCTCACATTCTGCCGCTTCAAGCAGTATAACAGGTTCCCAGTTTTACTGCTCAGGATACAATCTTTTGTGGGCATTCAAGCATTCGTAACTTTGCCTGCTGACTTTTGGTGAGAGCTTATTGCCAGTTGATGCTTCACTTATGAGAAGCAGCGATACACAACCAGGTGCTTCACATCTAAAGACCTATTCGGGCATATCATGCTCTTGGCCTGATTCCACATCAGAGCTTAAAGTCAAACAGTTTTTGTGTAGCATTCCATTACGTTTGTAAAGAGATCTAGTAGTTTTGGCACTCCGTGGTGGATGTCTAGTCATTGTGTACCAGCGACCAGAGTTTTATTGCATTTATGTTTTTCGGGGGGTTTGGTGTGTAACCGGCGTTGACACACGCAGAACGGTCCCCTACCTCGCTCAAAGTCGACACAGAAACAAACCGCTCACGAGTAACACTTGATTGGGGGCCTGTTCTTAGGACTAATTCTTGTTAGGCTTATTTTGGGGAAATTAAGCATTTTGTAAGAGCTCTGGAATGCTTTAGTTATGTCACTAAACCCTTTTTGTACATTTGAAGTATATCATGTGATGGGTGAAGAAAGTGTGTGAGCTGTTTTAATAGTTACGGGATGTTAGTGTTGGATTTTGTCAAAGAAAGAAAACAATAGACCATTGCAGCTCTGAGATGAATCGAATCGGACAGATGTTGTATGTCTCTTCTAGACGTACAGTGAATCAGTAGATGGCTCCTATGCGTTGAAACGTATTTATTGTCGTGGTGTCAGTCCCAGCTCTCCCAGCCCCGTAACTCAACAGATGACCGCGATGAGCATCTCCCAGGACTCGGGGGCTGTAGACTCGGACCGGGCGGAGGCGGAGGAGGGAGAGGAAGAGGGCACTTCCAACAGCTCAGGTAAACATCACAGGACTCGGCGGCCCCCTTTTTCTAGCAACTTCCGTCCCCACCCACTGTTCCGCACGACGTGAGTTGCACTCGCTGCTGTTAACGTTCGGAATAAACGTGTAAACTATGGACGCACTGGCCGCCTTTTACCCTAAAGGGCTACAAAGCAGTATAAATTCAACTTTACTCCATTCACAAATCTCGCCTTTTCAAAATATTTGAATGAGCTTTTTTTATTATCATGAAATTGTATTTATATTTTTAATGTTTTCTTTGTCACACTGACTGGTTTGTCATGGCCTTTAATATCACACATCTGTCGTCCAAATGTATAGATGGGCAGTTTTTTGTGACGTGAATGGCACTGAAAGAGAAATAAAAAAATAACTTCCAATCTATTTTATACCGTCAGTCATTCTAGATTAGAACATTTTCTCACAGCGGTGGCTCTTTTTAATGTGATTTGTTGTAATTCTTGGGCAGTTTATAGTTTATCATGTATATATCCCGTAGGCGCATGTATGCAAAGAAAACAATGGACTGGTTGTTTTATTGTGTGCCTTGTTTTTTATTTATTTATTTATTTCTATTTCATCAGACCCGGTGGAGGAAGCGGCGCAGGCTTTGTCGGATAACGACCAAACTCCAGATAAAAACAAGAAAAGGAACCGCTGCTTCTCTTGCCGGAAGAAAGTGGGCCTTACCGGTAAGGAAGAGGAGTAATATTAAGCTTCCGGCCATTCAGGGGCTGACATTTGGGGGTAGTTTCTTCAGGATGGGATGGGGGGGGGGTGTCTGACGTGAAACGGTGACCCAAACATTGGCCATTAAGTCATGTTTCTTTGTGTGTGTGTGTGTGTGTGTTGCCTCCCTGTGCCGAAGGCTTCGACTGTCGCTGCGGGAACCTGTTCTGTGCCATCCACCGCTACTCCGACAAACACGACTGTCCCTTCGACTACCGGAGCGCCGCCGCCGCCCGCATACGCAAGGAGAACCCCATCGTGGTGGCGGAGAAAATCCAAAAGTTATGAGGAGCGAACCAACCAACAAAAGTCTCTGACTCTGTGAATATGAACAATGGCGACTCGGAGGAGAACACCTGAAATCATGGCTTCATTTGTTCATGGTCGACCGAGCCGGGGGAGGGGGAGGGGGGGGTGAGTTGATTGTGTGCTTTTATTTTTCTTTATACAATCCCTGCCGGGCAGTTGAAATGTGATGTGGACAGCGGAGGAACGTGTCGCAGCCCAACGGGTTTAGAAAAAGAACCTAACTGGGAGATTTCATCTATCAGCAAGACCTTTTTAAGGGCTTTGGAGTATACACGTACGTTTCCTAGAACCTCCCCCCCACGGACCGAAAATGATGTCAAATTGGAAGACTCCCCTCCCACCCTCTCACCTGTCTCCATATGATGAATTCTTAGCATTTTCCAGCAACGTTTCCCTTTGATATATCGATTTATCACACTGATATCGGGTGCATGAACAGTTGTTGGGGGGGGGGGGTTCAAGACCCTTGACTCAACTGCGTGATTGAATTGTTTCTTTTTTTTTTCCCTGCTATTTTAATGAGCGTATGACATCAGAAGATCTATATTAATATATTGGAGTTAGCTTGAGTTGTGTGATTGCATTCTATTTATTTTTTATCGTTTGGTTGGTCTGTGCTGGAGGTTTGGCAGCGTGTGTCAGCAAATCATTCAGATTTGCGCTTAATTCCTTTTTTTTTCTTCTTTTTTTTCCAATTATATTTAAGTAGTTCCATCTTGATTATATAACGATTGAATACAAAAAATACACAAGCTTTGACATGATGCCGTAGAGTCCGGTTAAGCCGCTACGGTCACAACTGTGCGGTAAAATGTCCATTTTTTTTTTTTTTTTTTAAAGGTTTTTAACCAAGCACAACAAATTGTGTCAACCGTGCCGATACCGGCTCAGTTTTGTTCAGCATCCCGAGTCATTTTGCCGTTTATATTTTATCTATATGGCCGAAGAAATCGCCCGACCGGTGAGCGGGTCTGTTTCAGCTAGCTACCCCCCTCCACCCCCCTGCCTCCTCCTCCTCCTCCTCCTCCTCCATTTCTGTTCCACCAGGGAAGCTTCTCGTCTCTCCAACCCACCAGCAGGCCGCCGACACGTGCTGAATGAAAACTGAGCCGGGCCTCGACACGACCTTTCCGCTCAGTCAAAGATTGTCGCTTGCTGTGCTTTTTGCGATGTGCTCCGATTCGGGGACGACGACGAGACGACGACTGAACTCGCCAGCATGTGTGCGATTCAAACATGCGAGTTGCTGTCTTTGGAACCCGACTGCACAGTTTTAAAATGAAGCCACGCAGCAGTAGCACAATGCATGGCTGGAACCCTTTTTTTTTAGGTCAAGTTGACAGGGCTCTATGGTTTTTGTTTAGTTTCTCTCCATGTGTAAATACTATATGGTTCCTATTCATAAAATATAATCTTATTGTAGATTTTGCCAGGTAAGGAAGGTGGGGGACTATGGTGAAGAACAGTACGATGTGTATTAAAAGTGCATTTCATAGCTGCCCCAAAAACAATAAAAAGAAAGGACGCCGTATCAAGGCATCGATCCCCATTTATTTCCCCCCTCATAGTTCCCATTTTATTGACACGTGACTAATCGCCACATCTGCCCATGCGATTTCTAAGGTGTATTCGGCATCTGGCTCTACCGTGAGCCTTCTGTTCGCCAACCCTACTGAGATTGTCATCAAGCCCTGTGACCCTTTACCAACCTCGCTGAATCACGCGTCATCCCTGCACGCGCTTTCATCCTGTTTGGTTTGGTCTCAGCACGGGGATAATGCGTTAAAAAGGCAGCTGAGATGCGCTGGGGTCGTTAAGCTTTCTCAGTAAATGATGCCAGATCGTCATTAAGTATTTATGAGTGTGTGTGTTTTTTTTTTTTTTAAATAAGCTAATGCAGAACGTGCACAGACACTGTTTTACACAGGATGAGTCTGAAGCCCCTGAATGACGCAATGACCACTTTTAGGAAAAGGCGACAGTCTAAATGTTGTCACATCCAGGGGGAACCTGCGGTTGAAACTCTGTGGTTTTGACGTTTTCCCTCCATCTACAAGTATTCAGAATGTTTAAGCTCGCTGGGTTGATGACCTTTACAAAGTAGCGTCGCAGACACACGACGCTCATATTTCCGATTCACAGATCAAAAGTCCTTTTTGACAAGAAGTACTTTGCTTTGGGGTATTATTCAGCTTGTTTTCTATTGGCCGCTCATATCAAACCCCACCCCGTATTTTCTTGATAAACGAGGGCAGTTTGAATGTAAACACGCATAATTCACATAGTCGGCTGTGGGGTCGTTCATCAAGCCACTCTGCCCTGATGTGGTCTCGTGTTTTTGTGTGTACGGCCCAATTCTCCGACATGTGACAGTTGGCTCACTGACTATTTGTGATGACGGACTTGGCACTAGTAATTAACGCAACCGTAAAATAATCTGGATAGTCTCAGTACATATTTCTATATAATCTGCATTGCTCTTCCCTCTGTACTTTTTCTTGGATAGTTTTGATGTCTTCAATCCCGTTTTAAGCACAATCTTTCATAATCAATGTCGTCATCGTGCGAGGGTTTAGATTAATAATGACGAACCTTTCGGGTGTGACGAGTCTGGTTGAAGTTGAGTTTCACTGCAGAAGAAAAGACGGGCGACGGTGACTTGATTCAATCTACGTTTTTTAAGATGAGCTTGAGGGACATCGAATGAAATCTACAATGTGAACAAGAGGCTGTACCTCTTGTTCCGCGGCACTGCAGTCCCCCAGAAACACCACCAGATATCTTTTTATTTGGTTTTCTTTGATGGTTTAGGATTGTATGATGTGTAAGAGTAAGTATAAAACAATAAATTCACAAAGTTTATTTTAAATTACACTTGTCTTTTGTGTTTTTATGTTCAAAATTTCTACAAACCTTAAAGCTCTATAAATGTATATATTCACTTGTGAAAAATCGAAAGGCAAGTATGACTCCAGTACACGCACGAGCTGTGCTGCAATGCATTCTACTTGTTAATTGTTTTCCAAATACAAAGCAAAAACTATAACAAACGGTACAATGGCAGCTAATGTCCAGCACTGATTAATGATGGAAGTCTCCTGAATAAACACTAATGTCTCCCTGATTTCTAATCCACAAAAAAATCCCAATTTGAATGTAAAAATAATACAAAATAATTTGACTTGAGTGTTTTATACACTTAAACATAGCTTGTTCTCCCTTTTCATCATACAATACATAGACAACTACTGAATGGGATGAGCAATTGTTAGAAAAAAGACTCAATGTGTGTAGAAAGACACATCACTGTGTTTAATTTTGTATGGCGGACATCTGCAGGACACAATATAAATAAACGTCTGTGACGTAGTGTGAAGGGCCTGTAACAACGTGGCCTGTGTGTTAGCACGGGGGGGGGGGGGGGGGGGGCTATATTATTAAACGTAGGAAAGCTGACATTGGCAGTTATTGGCAGGTCATGTATCCCTTTCAGGTTTTCTATCATCACGGTTGCCAACGCAAAAAAAATAGAGGTTACGTCCTGTTTTTTTGTTCATGAACAGAACTAAAGTCCCAGCAACTTTAGTTTTCGTCACCAACACTAAAGTCACCGCAGTAACAATGGATTCTGGGTACTTTTCTTAAAAGGTGCAACTGAACAATGAGGTTCAAAAATGTCACCTTCCAGCACCGTGGACCGCACCGGCGACGAGCTTCCACTAATTGTCCGATGGAAACTCCTGACGTCACATCCGGTCAGCTGTCACTTCCGGATGCAGTGAAACGGCGGAGGAGGAAGGAAAACCCCGCACGTACATGGATTAATTTAAATGACAAGACGCCGCCCGTAAAACTCAAAAGGAGAGACCGGCGCCTCGCGGTATGGATTCGCGGTGAAAGGCGCACACGTCGGGAAACTGCGTATTTACGGCGTTTTGCTGCGCGAGGCCGGCGGACGCGCGACTGTTTTTGACCGAGCAGCTAGCCGTGTTTACGTCTCCTTGCTAGCTTAAGCCGCCGTAGCGTCAGCTGGTACGCTCAGGACAGCGGCTTCTCTCTCCGGTGATGTATCACCTCTAGGTGATTTTCACACATTTACTTGAGGTCATTTTTAAGGGACTGTAATTGGGTCGGAGAAGGGAAACGCTCGTAGTCTTGGTTAGTCACGTTGTAAGTCCCATCGGAAGCGCGTATTGCTCCTCGAAGACCGCCCAGAAGGGAACGTTTTTTTTGGGAGACGCGACATTGTCACTGAAGTGACTCGTCAGACATCTCGACAAATGCACAAAATGGATGTGATCTGGACTTCAGTCCCCACGCAGATAACTCAGCAGATACTTTGTAAATAACACTTCCTGTTAGCCGTGTGGCTCCACCACTCTTTTTTTCCCCTCTTGCTTCTGCTGACTGGGCACATTTGCGAGGAGTATCCTGCGTTTAAAGGAAAGTCTTTCCTTCTTTTAACTCTTTCAACTTTACACCTTTTTTTTGTTTTACTTTTGTCTTAGCCCAAGCTCTTACTCAACAGGTACGTCTACTGTCGTTGTGTAATGTATGTTTGTGGTCTTGTGTAGCATTCAATGATTCTTTAAAAAAAAAGAGTATTTTAGAACGTTTTTGCTTAAACTAATGAGCAAGTTTACAAGACCGCCACCTGCTTATTTGTGCTTATTTGTCCACAATTATCAATTGGTTGATCAAAATGAAGAATCTGCCCTTTATTGATTGTGTCAGTGTTCCAGACACTCTGCTCTAAGGGGTCGATTAGTTTCTTTGTGTTTATGTCACAGTTAACATGTTTAAGGGTCTGAGACTAAAACCATAGAAACATGACATATTTACTGAAAAGGAAATTAAATGCATCAAATCATTAAATAAGCTTTTGTAGCTGCATTACCATCATCTCGACTGAATGGCGAATACATTACACTGTAATAAGCATGTCGTTGTGTTTAACACTGGGACGATGTGGACAGTGATCCTCTTGTCTTCCTCCTGCACAGTGAAGGATGAATGGCCTGTCTCTCAGCGAGCTGTGCTGCCTTTTCTGCTGCCCGCCATGTCCCGGCCGCATCGCGGCCAAGCTCGCCTTCCTGCCGCCTGAGCCCACATACGCCTTCCTCCCAGACCCAGAGGCTGGCCCTGCACCACCCGCAGCAGCAGCAGCAGCAGCAGCACCACCCGCAGAAGCAGCACCAGCACCAGCAGCTGCAGGGGCGACAGGGACGTCCAGCCTGCGGGCGCGGAGCGGCGCATCGGTTTCTGGGAGCGGAGGGGCCGCGGAGAGCAGATGGAAGCTCCACCTGACGGAGCGAGCGGAGTTTCAGTACTCTCAGAGGGAGCTGGACACAACGGAGGTGTTCCTCACGCGATCCAGCCGCGGCAACCGAGTCGGCTGCATGTACATCCGCTGTGTTCCCAACGCCAGGTAGGAACAAACAAGCAGTAACTTTCTTTTAATTGGTTTCGTTGTTGTGTCACACTTTCTCAGAAGTGTTTCCGTAGCTTCCTTGTTCACCGTCACTCGGCTTTACTTCCTTAACTTGTCTCCTTGTTGACTCAGCTGACTCAAAGGTTGTCATCTCGTGTCGTCTTGTCCATGAGTCGATGACATTTATTGCTCATATCCAGGCTCGTATAATATAGCTTAAATGTTCAGAATACTCTTACTGTCTGTCCAAGGTCATTGTCTGTAGCGCTTTGTTTGAGCACTTTTTCACTGAAACTTCACACCTTGGGTCCACGTTCACTTCCTATTTCACTGTAATTGCGCCACTGACTAGTGACAAATAGTGTGGCTTTCTCCCCTTTTAGACTTTAGACATTTTATGTTTATGATGTACTGTAAAAGTATTTAACAGCAGTGTTATGCCCATCGTGTTGCTGTGGGCTGCTGCTGATTAATTCACTGAATCAATTAAAAAGACATGGACGAGCTTGTGTTACAGTCTGTGCGCCTTGTGTGAATGTCGATCTTGTATTACATGAATGAATCCAAACTAGACGCGACATGGCAGAGTCATTGTTCCGCCTGCATTCTGAGTGGGCGGAGCCTCGGGCCGCGCGGTCTCACGATATAAACCCACAGAGGGAGGCAGGTGCGTGCATTAATAAAAGGCAAAGGCGAGATGGACAGCTTTTATAGTGGATAGCCCGCTTTCACAGATAGGGGATTGTTGTCACCATTTGCTCACGCCTGTGCACTGTCAGATTTACAGTGCTCTTCTCCCACGGCAACGCGGTCGACCTGGGCCAGATGAGCAGTTTCTACATCGGCCTCGGCACTCGCATCAACTGCAACATCTTCTCCTACGACTACTCCGGCTACGGCGCCAGCACCGGCAAGCCCTCTGAGAAGAACCTTTACGCCGACATAGATGCTGCCTGGCACGCCCTGCGCTCACGGTATGCTGTTGAGATATAAAAAATATATATATATATATATTATATTATATCTCTAGGAACATCTGGAGCCTTTTCCTTGATTGCCATGAGGCATTCTGTAAAGGCAGCCTAATCATTTGGAGACGCCGCAGCCATTAAAAGTGGCATTTTGTGTTGAATTTGGCGAACCAATCTATTCAAGTTGTCCTTGTTTATTGAAAATGGCTGAAAGTTTGTACATTTTGCCATTAAACCGTATATATTCATTTATCTTGTACCTGAGCAGGTACGGCATCAGCCCGGAGAACATCATCCTGTACGGACAGAGCATCGGTACCGTCCCCACTGTGGACCTGGCGTCCCGGTACGAGTGCGCCGCCGTGGTGCTTCACTCCCCCCTGACATCCGGCATGAGAGTGGCCTTTCCCGACACCAAGAAGACGTACTGCTTCGACGCGTTCCCCAAGTAAGACTCCGTTTGCACGTTTTGATAACGGGCTCGAAGGGTTAGTTTTGTCAAAGAAACTCTTGTTTGTTGTGACATTCTTTTTTTTTTTCTGCGCCGTAGAATCCCAAAATAAGGTGTTCCTTTTTGAACAGGCTCACACAAAGTTTACGGAGAGTGTTTTGCTGCCAGTTGGCATTTCCGAATAATGACCGATCTGTTACTGGAGACGCGTAATTGCTGTTTGCACTGAAAGTGTTTGTTATACAGTGAAAGAACAGCCGCGGTGGCGTAATGGCCGTGTTGATGTCGTTTCTCGGCGAGTGTGTGGACATAGTTTGTATTTTTTATTTTTATAGATGTGGGTCTTCCATCCTATTGCTGTAATATTTCGGAGAAAAACCATGGTGTCATTGTATACGGTGACCCGACGGTTTGGACTAAAAGTGGCCTTCCATGAGAGCCATTCCTAGTTAATCTGTGACTTCTAACAGCAGCGTTTGACTTCAGGTAATGAACTCTTGAGGTCCAGGGAGCAGTTCTGATCTGGTCTGCTTTGTTTTACCGTGCGGGTATAAGAATATATAAGAAACTGGACAACATTTAACACTGCTGGCACACTGCTCTACGTGTCAGTTACCTTGTTTTTGTGTTTCTCATCATCTTAACTTCTCTAGCATCGAGAAAGTGTCCAAGATCACGTCCCCGGTGCTCATCATCCACGGGACGGAGGACGAGGTCATCGACTTCTCCCACGGCCTGGCCCTGTTCGAGCGCTGCCCCAAAGCCGTGGAGCCGCTGTGGGTGGAGGGGGCGGGGCACAACGACATTGAGCTGTACAGCCAGTACCTGGAGCGCCTGCGCCGCTTCATAGGACAGGAGCTGGCAGTGCAGCACGCCTGACGCAGTCGCTGCGGTGCGTTCGTGGACCTTGCAGATAGAGGTGTGTGTGTGTGTGAGACCGGAGAGGGGGAAGGGGTGTAGTTACTTTAGCATTGCATCTATTCCTATAATGTGGACAGAAGAAGGAAAAGCCTTTAGACGATTAAAGGAGCTTTAACACAACCATGTAAGTTAGTAACACTGTGGTCCAAGCTACTCGTAGTTTGTGTGGGAATTTTTTAAATGGCAACTCGAGTTAAATGGAAAAGGAAGCGTTGGGAACACTAAAAAATGCCCTTTAAAAAAACAGCTTTCACCTGCTTTTTGTTTTCCGTTTTCTTAACACCTGTTTGTAAGAACGTTTTTCTACAGTTTCTAGTCGTAACCCCTGAATAAATAAACCGTAATCCAATCTAAAGCCTGGTGATAAATCCCGGTTGGAAAGGGTGGATTTAACGATATAGTCATTTTATAGTTGTGAGGCGTTGGACTGCATTACTCCTAATCGTGGATGCACTACATACACGCTTTATTCTGTCCTTCACAGTACTGAACACTCTGCTCAGGTAACCCTCCTTTCTTTTAGACAAAATCGGCAGTCGGCAAATTCCTTTTCAGATCCTTAAAGATTTGCATCATTTGATCTTGTGTGTTTGTGTGTGAAGCAAACGATGATCCCCAGACTGAGGTACTTAAAAAAACGTCAGTCACGTCCGTGTCCCGGTAGCACGGGGACATCGGCTGTGATAAAGAAAGGGCCGGAGCCTGTTTCTTGTCCTGGTTGCTGTCGTTTTCTGTCTCGCACCGGTCGCTCACAGCTGTCGCCTGAGTTCCCATTTCCTCCTCCTCCTCCGCCTGGAACGGAGCCGTGACACTAAAATAATCTCTGAGGCTGTCTGACGGCTTCCCCCGACACCCCGACGTCTCCAGGGGCAGTTTTTCGTCAATCCGGGAAGCGGCGTCACCGTGGAATCTGAGGCTTTTGTTCCCCTTCTGACAAATGAGAGTCCTCCCTGATGTTGGACACTGATGAGCACCGCAGCATCGGTGAAATGCAGCGCAGCGAGAAGCTCTCCAGCAGGTCGGCGGCGTTTTAGGCACTTTCGCACACTCCAACACTCTGATACTTGAACTATAACATCTGTCTGTGTAAAAGCTGCTGGTTTGACACAGAATTGACTATGAACTTGAAGGAGAGCGATCTTTTCTAGCTGCCGGTGTGACTTTGGTAACTAATGCAAACGTTCAAAAGCACGTTGTGTTCCCTTGTTTGTGACCTTTTTTTTTTTTTTTTTGATTTATTTATGGAGATATCACTAAGTAGAAAACAGTAAATTGCCCCCTTTTGCTGCAGAACTCCGTTTGATTTGTTTGCACAGCTGGTTTCGAATGTTATCGGCCCGCTCTCCCCTCCGTGTAAACCTCTCGTGAGATAACGCTTGAAAAACGCTCACAATAACGCTCAAAAGGTGCAACGCTCACAAAGCGGCAGGAAGCCGAAGGTTCAAGTTCAGATGTAAAGCTTGAAAACGCATCTGAGTTACATGATGAACCTCAGTGTTGCCCTGTTCTTTTTTCTTAGTGGTGACGACTTTTGGGGGTTTTCTTGTGTAAATACAAACCAAAGTGTAACTTCTTTTCAGGACTTTCCGCAGTGTACCTGCTGTTTATGTTGGTCTCTTTGTAACCAAAGGCAAGTTCTTTTATCAAAATGTATATTCATCGTTGTTGTTGTTGGTCAAATCTTTTTTCACTACACAATACATTTGGATACAAATGAGATGTGACCATTTGTCATATTGCTAAATAATGATACTTTTGTCATATATTTTATTTCAAAAATGCAACAACTGAGTTGTGTGTTTTGTTTTTTTGTAATTCATTTTGTGGAGGAGGGAAACTATTACAGCAAAGCTGTGATGTTAGGGCAAAAAAAGTGTGTGTTTGTGTGTGCGATGATTAAAGAACAACTAAAGGGGAGCTTCACGCTGGAATGAAAAGCTTTTCGCTTAACTTTATTCCATTATTGGAATTTCTGGTTTCCTAAAACGTTAGCTAATGTTTATTTTACTGACTCATTTTTAGCTTTTGTTTTTGTCTTTTTTTTTGCGATAATTGAAGAAAAGTTAATAAAACATAATCATGAATTGAAGTTTAGCGTCTCAATGTTATTTCCTCCAGCGTGTGTGTGTGTGTGTGTGTGTGTACCTGCGGCCCGCAGAACCACAACAGAGACGTTCTGACCCGGATAATCAGGACAACGTCTCACTGGACTCCATCGCACAAACACGATGCTCTCGCTGCATAATCAGTCAACAAGCCGTCGAGCTCTCAGCTGAGAGCAACACGCAGGCGTCCTCGCCGACCTTTGAGCATTTGGTGGAGAGCGTTTGCTTCTCCGATACTGTGATGCACATTAATGAGTCTGTCTGGCTTCTGTTCTCGTCACGGTTCCCGCTGAGCCTCCTTTGCCTCGTGCATCACGTGCGTCTCGCTGACGTTCACCTGCCGCTTCCTTCGTGCTCTTTGGTGGGATTCTAACGCGCCGCCCACCTTAATGGTTCCTCTTGTTATTCACTGGGGTTCATCGATGTCAAGCATCAGGCTTTTTTCTGTCCAATTACATTTGATTTGATTTTAAAAAGGAAGTGTGTGTTCACTTTTAGTTGGAGGAGGGAGTGTATACCATTGCGACGTGGCATGGAGAAGCCCAAACGGTTGCGAGGGCCTTTTCGACAGATGAATGAACACCTGTCACACATCCCAGTAGCGTCTCGTTCAAAAAGCACAGTTATCGCCTTGGTGGAACGGAACAAAAGAAACACAACGCACACTTGTGGCCGCCATATTTAAAGGATTTGAAGATTCTAGTGTTTTGCCTTCATGTAGCAAAAACAGAGAAAGGACATTTTGCCGCCCCTGATTGAACCAATGAAATTGGATTGATTTGCATAAAGTCACCTTAAAGATTTATTTTTTTTTAACCCCAACATTGGCCTTCCTGTTGAATCATTGGCATCTCCTACATTAACTCTTTCAAACAACCTTGAATATGCTTGCATTTTGTCATTTGAGTTTAGTTTTAGGTGATTACATACAATGATAACGTGGCTGTAGATCCAGCAGACCTCCTAAAATCCTAAACACGTTTGACTTTGATCATTGGTCGTGACAGGTCACGTCTGTCCTCGTATTGGAGGACTGAATGACTTTAGTACATGGGGCAAAAACTCAGCCGAGAAAGAAATGTGTTTTCATTCCTGTAAACTAAAAGAAAACACGTTTGTCTTTGCATTCCTGAAAAAAAAGGGGGGTTCAGGAAAGGAAGGTTGCGGCTGCTGCGTTCAACTCAGCAGAAATATCTTCCACTCAGCAGATTAACTTGGGCTCCGTCCAGAGAGCCTGTGGCCCTGTTTTCTTGATCACGTCCATCCAAACAGGAAGCAGGTTGTTTGCGTGTTCGTGTTATACAGGGCCGGCCCAAAGCATAAGCGAACTAAGCGGCTGCTTGGGGACCAGGGGGCCCCAAGCAGCCGCTTAGTTTGCTTATGCTGCAAGCAGCCCTGGTATTATAACCTCACTGTATTCGTTTATAATTTTCACTATAACATTATAGCGTGACATTTGTGCCAATAATCTTCTACCACAGGTGACTGTGCGTGGTGGGAGGAGGGGGCCCAAATAAAAATATATGTGCTCTGAAATGGGAAATAAAAACAAGAAACAGAGAAAACCGTCCAACAGAGTGGTTTAAACAAAGCTATAATAATGAATATGCCGCTTTTCCCAATTAAATAAACAAAAAACACACAGGACAATCACCATAACAATGATAATAATTTATTTATTCATTTAGGTAAAGTAAAATGTCTTTGGCAGTGAAGACCACAGGAGCAAACGGGGGGGATTTAATGAACATTTAAAAAAGGGAAGTGCTGCATGGAGACAAACGATTGGCCCATCTACACGAGTCCAGCAGGGAACCAGTAACATTAACAGGTTGGACAAATTGGCACGATGGCGATGAACGACCTGCAGGAGTGGATCATAACAAAAAGGAGTGTTCATGTGGGCCGATGCCATGTGACCAGTGTCGCCCCCGTGTTCTTTTAATTGATCCTCTAAATCCTCCGTTAAACATTTACCTCATCGCTCTCCAATGCGTTCGGTTAGAATCAAGTTATTATTTTTTTTAAGTGACAAATTATACACAAAAAATAAGAATTTCAGCGAAAAAGGGGAAAACACTGATAGCGGCCTGTTCACTCATCTATATATATCACATCCCATTGTGATGAAGGCAAAAAGGAGGTGCAAGTGTTTCCGATCCAGGAAGTCGGCTTCCTCTTGCTCCCGTTCTGGCACATACATTTATTTACTTAGTATTTAAAAAAAAAAAACATTTCTGAAAATCTGAGGAGGGGAAGCAGCACCTTCCTGGATTAGAAAGTAGCACAGATTGCATCTCTAAACCCCGAATACAGGGCGGGTAAGGCCTTTAAAATAGTTGCCATGGACTTGTTAAAACCAAGTAAAGGAAACCAATCAGAATGCAGCGAACATTCGTCACTCAGCTCATATTATGAGAGGGGGGCTGGATACTCACAAACACCGTGCACACTGTGCACAAGCCGGACACGGCAGGTAAACATGCCCGACGAGGGAAAATAATGACATCGCAGCTCCTGTCAATCAATCAATCAATCAATCAATATCATTTAGAAACACTAGCAGAGGTCCATTCGTTCATTCATTCATTCATTCATAAAAAAGTCAACAGGACTCAGTCCACTTCTACTATTCCTTCTCTTTCTGCATTCCTCACACTTATATTACCAGTAAAGTGAATATTCAGCCCTACAAAACTTCACAAGACAAACAGACGTTCATTCACGATCAGAATACTGTTGGCGGTCGGTCGGGAGCTCGGCCGCTCCCGGAAAAAACAATGTGCAAAATGCTGCTGTGGTGAAGAGCCGAGGCCACTAGGGGGCGCCGTTTCACTCTCTCACAGGCACTACGGGGTCAAAAGTCAAGTCCCGCTGGCGCCGCAGTCCGTCACGGCGCATTAAGGCGGGGAAACGGAGCGGAGTCAAAGAGGAGCTCTCGAAATGTCTGGAGACTCCTCGCGTTTCCTTCTTGGATCCTCCAGAGCCTCTCGTCCGTCCCTCCGTCCGTCCCTCTCCTTCATCTAAGAAACCCAACGGCTCACGTAGTGTCCTGCGGGCCCCTTTTTTTTTTTTTTTTTTTTCCTGGTTCTCAGATTAACGGTTTTAAAAGAGAAAAAAAAAAAACTGTGGGACGGCGCAGTCCGGGGTCACAGCGTGACCTTGCTGAGTCTCAGCGACAGGCTGGAGCGGTGCTGCGCCCGGGGGAGGGTGGAGCTGCAGCGGCTGCGCAGCTGGACCGGCAGCCTCGACGAGCCTCGCACCCGCAGCAGGAAGTCGTAGTTGGCCGAGGTGTTCATGGCGTAGAAGACGTTGCCGTTGTCGGGGATCACGAGTTCTGACGGGAGGATGAAGCAGACGAGCGTCGAGCGCTTTTTATTGATGCGCCTGCTGATGATTCGGGGGGGGGGGGGGGGGGGGGGGGGTCATTGCGCAACAAAAACAGCTGATTATTACTGTTAGATAACAGTAATTGAAATGCTGATGTAAAAATACTGAGGGTAGTTTTTCTACCGCAGCAGCTTCTGCTTCCTGTGTGGCTTGGGACTTTTTTGTTTGTTTGTGGAAAGTCCAACGTTTCGAAGCTTCCTACCTCTGATGAAGAGTGCGGGTGTCAACAATGTCAACACATGTGTAGAAAACAAGCGCCTCCTTTTCTTACCTCTCTCCTCGGAGATGACTTGCACCAGCTCGTATCCCTCCTCCGGCTCCACCTCCAGGTTGTGCTTCGCCATGGCTCTAGAAATCACCGCCGGAGTCTTGTCTTGATTGGTCAGCTATTTCAGGCGACAGACACGGACATCACGCTTAAGATCACGTGACGAATATAAACACGAAAGAGCATCTCATCCAACAGAAACGCGTCCATTTACCAGTATGCTCTTGTAGAGGTTCCCGTTGCCTTGCTCCAGGCTCACCCTTATGATGCAAGCGTCCTGCGCCTGGGTGTTGTAAGCCGGGGTTTGACTCGGGGTGCCGGGGGACAACGGCGTGAGGGAGACGGAGCGCCTGTGGGTGCACGGGGGCCCGGAAGGCGACGGAGACGCGGCAGCAACGGAGACGCTGGCCGTGGAGGAGCTGGTGTCCATGGAGTGAAGTGAATTGCAAGAGGACGACTCGGAGAGCTGAGGAGGCGTTTGAGCAGAAGTTACATAGAGACACGCGTGGTAAAAAAAAAAAAAAGGGTAGTCCAGGTGAGGGGAGACGGACTGAAATAAACTCTGATAACAACAATTTTGAGTAAGGGACTGTATGGAAATATTTAGATGGGAGGGTGGCACTGGAAAAAAAAAAAAATGGGACTGTATTTTTGGTCTGTCTTTGAAGGAAAGTTGTCAAAAAAATTTGGGAGCGTTTCATTTTATTTGTCCCTCATCAGACTTTGAAAGTTCTGCCAATCCGGAGACACAAAATAGATGATTATGGAAATGCGGCTATAAACATTGTATGATTTCCATAATTTTGCCCGCAGCCATTTCCATTTTTTCTTTTAAATCATGAGATTTTGTGGCTTCAATAAATCCCCATTAAAGTTAATTTTATTTATTCAAACCAAAAAGCGTTAAATCGGTTTTTTTAGAACACAGCATTTTCACACACTCCGTCACTATGACCGCGATGGGCCCCGTTCTCTTTGACCCCCCCACCTTGTTCTGCTGGGGGTCGGAGGCGTGGGTGGGGGTGAGGCCCTCGCTGTCCGACGGGCCGCCAGAGTCACTGGAGGACACGCTGACCGAGTCCATGCTCTCCCCCCCCGAGCTGCCGGTGGGAGGCGAGCGCGGCGTCTCTCGGACGGGAGAACTGGCCGCGCTGCTGTCCGGCCCAAGGAACATCCTGCATAAGTAAAAAAAAAAAAGGAAGTTCTGTCAGGTCCATTACGTCAAGAACACGCAGGACGATAAAAATGATTTAGGAAACATTTTATCAGATAGATTGCATTCAGTACGAGTTCAGAATTGAATCTTGGCAGTGTGGCTCTGTTCAGGGACAGCAGCGGCATTAGGGAACGCTCACACCGTTTTAGGACTGTGTGAGATGAGCCATTTCCCCCCATGAACAGAGCGGCAACGATGACATAAAAGCAAATGCCACGTTATGCATGACGAGGAGGAGCTGGGGAGGTGGCGGGCGGCAGAGAAGCGAGCCGCAAGCAGGTAGGAGCAAAGCTGAATCTTCTTTAAATAGGGCGCCCTGTTTGAGTATAGCCATTAGCAGGGGGGGTGTTGACCAGCTGGTGCGCTAATCCAGATCAGCTGATGCGGCTCAGCTGGAGCAGATCAGCTGATGAGACCGTGTGTTGGCCAATAGCGTTAGCAACGTCTTGACTACTTGGCCTGCCAGAACTGATGCTGATGCCAAATTTGGTTATTCACAGCAACCCTGTGCTTGAACACAAAGTAGTGCGACAGTGCTTCATTTTCTTTCTTTTTCTTCCTGGACGTACTCACAGGCTGAGTCTCTTCACCATGCTTTTCCGAGGTTTGGGCGAGGTCGGGCTGCTGTCACCGAGACCTTCGATCTCGCAGGACAAGGCGTAGCTGCACGGGAGAGCAACGATAATAAAAGTTAAGACATCGTTAAACAAATCGTGTGATTCTCTCTTCCTTCCTCCCTCCCCCTCCCACCAATGAATTCCTGAGTAAGAGAGATGGAAAGAGAACAAGACGACGAGAGAAACCGGGGGTGAAGAAAGTTCACAGAGTGAACGGCACAATAGACACGGCCTCCGTGGAGAGAAAAGGACACAAAAGAAGCCTCCATTGTCAGTTTGGGAACAATGGCTCCGGCAGACCATGACCTCAAGCAATAATGCGCCCGTGATCTAATCGGCCAGCCGAGGGGAGAAGGTCCCTGGGGTAAAGCAGCAGTACCTTTCCTCCTCACTGAGCTGAGCCTGGCTCTTAAACCAGCGGAGGAAGGCCGGATCCGGAGCCAGACAGTAGCTGTTGCAGGCCGATTGGAGCAGCTTGATCTGTGCGATGACCTCGAACTCCTGCGGAGACGAGAGGAGACGGTCAGACACGAGGCCCGATGCTCATTGCGGGAGGATCGGCACAACGTGGACTCACCCGGCGTCTCTTCTCGAAGTTGTTCAGGCCGCCCTGCGGGAAGGACACGGAGGGCGCAGAGCGTCAGACACGGGACGTTGCGTACAGACGGCTGCTTAACACAGGCTTTATTTAGTTTTTCCCTTCTCACCTCTACGTAGTCAGGCAGGGCCGTGTCCATCATGGTCAGGTCCGTTAGAAAGGTCCCCAGGTACGGTATCGTTCCTTGCATGGCTCCCTGGGAGACAAAAGGGTTCGAATAAATACAACAAAGCCGTAGAAGATGCATTTGATTTGCAGGTGCCAGGGTGGATGTTTGTAAAACAATGCTAAGCTTGTGGCCCCACGATGCCGGAGAGGCGAGAATTCACTTTACAGCCTGTTGCTTTAGAGGAACGTGTGGCTGTAAAAAGACGCCGCCGGACGCGTTTCGCCTCACCATTTCCTTCTGTAGCTGCAGTCGCTTGTGGGTGCGCTTCTGGTGCTCCTTGGCACAACTCTCCAGACTGGCAAACTTGGAAGTGCCTTCCTGTCGGGCAAACGAGAAGAAACGCAGCTTCAGTCCTCCGGAGTCTCCTCAGCGAATGAAGGGATGCTTTTTCTTTTTCTTTTTTTTTTAAGGATTTTCAGAGAAAGTCTCGACGTCAAACGTCCAGTTAGAACTCACCCTCATCAGGAGCTCTCTGCTGGTCAGGTAGTTATTGTGATCAGAGAAAATGTCCGACAGCTCCTCGAACGTCTGCATGCTGTCTCTGTGTGAAGCACAGATTCATGTCAGCTAAAAAAAACCAAACATGTGCTGCAAAAACAAATGCATATTATTGCATGACACTCACTTGTGCACACAGGCCCACACTCTCTTCAGCCTGTACAGGGGGTTCGACTGCAGCGCCGACACGATGGCTTTCAACGACGAGAAGTTTTTGCGTATTCGACACTCCTGTTAAGCAACGGTCAAAAAGGTCAAAACTCTGCAGTGCAAGTGAGTGTACAGATGAACGAGTGAGAGTGTGTGCCTGCGCGCTTGTGTTTCAGCCAACCTGAGCGATTTCTATCCAGCGCTGGATGACCCGCGCTCTGACATGCGGTCTGATCTGCCGGTGCTTCAGCACCGTGCTGACCACGCAGGCCGTCACCGCGTTGAACTGCGTGATGGTGGCGCGAATGGTGGCGGCGCTGTGCTTGTTGTGCTTCTTGTCCCTCTGAGACCAGACGGAGCCCAGGCAGTGGTGGGGCACCACCTTTTTGAACAGCAGCTGGAGGAGAGGAGGGGGGGGGGGGGGGCGGAACGTGAGCGCGAGATTTGGCCGCGTGGCGTTTTGGCCGCGTGGCGCCGCGCCTCCACTCACCGCGTCCATGTAGGTCAGCTGCTCGGCCACCAGGTCGGAATCGAACGACAGGAAGTTCTCCTGGGCCTCGATCTCCACTTCCTCCTCTTCCCCCAGGCAGAAAGAGCCGTTGCCGTGGAAACCGGCTGAAAGCAGCAAAAAAAAAAAAGAAAAAAAAAAGGATTTGTCTCCGAGAAAATCGCCGTTATTAAGCGATGAGGGAAATAAAAAACAACTTTTGTTGGCTACCATCAGTGTCGTCCAGGCCGGCTTGACTCTGCAGCTGCTCCAGCAGGCTCTCGGACCGCCTGAGGGCCTCGGAGCCCGGCAGGGCCCGGCGCAGGTAGTCCATCAGCATGTGCAGACACGGGTAGTCGGGCGGCTCCTGGAAGTCTTCGGGACACTGGTCCAACCAGGCGCGCAGGATCGAGGCCAAAGCGCTGTGGAGACGCAGGGAAAGAACGTTCATCCATCGGAAGCGTCCCGTTTGGAAGCTCCCCGTTTGGAAGCTCCCCGTTTGGAAGCGTCCCATTCGGAAGCGTCCCATTCGGAAGCGTCCCATTCGGAAGCGTCCGTGGCTCCGGGAAGAAAAAGGGTCGCTTACCTTCTGATGGCTCCGTCCGACTCGGAGCGTTTGCACTTCCCTGCGTCTTGCTCGCTTGGCTCCGGGCTTCCGTACCTGCAGCAGAACATAAGAGGGCAGATTCAAACCCACTGAAAAAGGAGTCGGGTCGGGGGGGAATTGTTGCGGCCGTAACAGACACCCGACTCCGGCCGCACCTTTCTAGCAGCAGCTGCAGGACGGTCCGCGTGCTGGCGAAGGCCCTGTAGGTGGACAGGAAGATGGCGGTGTAGGTGAGGTCGTTGTCTCCGTACGCCGTCAGTAACGTCTCCACCAGACGCTCCAGCGTTCCGGCGCGGATGCTGCGGATTTTGCAGGTCTCCAGCTGGCTCACCGTGTGGCCGGGAGGCAGGCGATCCCCCTCCGCCTGAACGAACACACACACACACACACACACACACGTAAACCAGATGCGAGCTGAACCGAGGAGCGCCATTATGCTCCGCGGGGGCTCGACTAGTCTGGCTTTGAATGGGTCGCAGATTGCTACTCGGGTTAAGATTTAGTGCAACAGAATAAAAAGATGGTGGGAGAGGAAACGGTGCCGCCAATCACGCCCCTATTTTTAATTCTGAAATCTCCAGATGTGTCCGACTATTGTGTCTAGGGGGATACGGGCCGAGAGGTTACAAAACGGGCGGGGAGCGAGGAGGAGGTGCAGGCGGTGGTAGAGTTAGCGCGCTACAACAGGAAGCGCTCCAATCTGCTTTTAATCACAGCAGGCCCCTCCTCCACCGCCCGACGGAGGACAGCGAAGCAAAGTGCTGTTAAAACTACGACCGAACTCTGTGAGGCACAGTCTCACACACACACACACACACACACACACAACTTTCACAATTCCCAATCAATTAAAACAGAATCTGCCTCACAGACTATAAACACAGTCCCACTGATGAACAGTAATTGCTGTTATTCACTTGCAAATTGCCGTGTACAGTAAATAAAAAGGCCTCACTAGGGATCCCCCTCCATTCTACGCCGCTCAATAGACAGCACTGTTGTTTTAATTAGCTGCAAACACCGATGGCAGCGCACGCCGTAAGTCAATACAGCGTGAAAGCCTCATCCGTTTCTTCTCCCGTCCCCGATTGTCAGCACAGAGAGACGCCGCGCTGCAAACACACCAGCAACACAAGACCTGGACTCCCGTTTTCTCTCCCTCCCTCTCGCAAACTACGACATCTGTAATTGCCATTTTGCTGGATTCCTGCAATAGGCAAACACACATGAGGAACTAAAGCCCTCATTGGCCCTTCAGCGCAGTGTAATGACACACTGTGAAGCATCTTATTATTATGCGTCATATAAACAGCTCCGTGGAGGAAACGGCCACGCTTCTTTCACATGCGCTGGGAAAACGCACGACTCAAGGACACCCTCCTTTTCTTTTGTCACACCGGCGTTCTATAAAAAACCCCGGCGTACGGGAGGGAGCGAGCAGTTTTGGTTTTGTTGGCAGGGGGGGGACGGAGGAGGGGAAGTCAGGAAATCACATGAGTCGGCTACAACCGTCCAGGTCTGGTGAAACGGCAGATTTATAGCTTTGAACGTTAAAAAGCAACAAAACCAAGCGACGCCCCGCCAGCCAAGGACCCCGTCCGCCTAAAACAATAGAGATTAGGTCCTGTGCTTTTTACAACAACAACAACAACCATGTACTCTCGAGCGATTCCAAGGCAGAGACTGTTCCACTTAGGGGTATAAATCAGCATTCTGCAGAGCAACATCTTAAGAGAGTGTGGAGGGGGGGGGGAGGGGGGGGGCAGCAGCATCTGGGTTTTCGTTTGTGTAATCCGGCTCTTCTTTCAGCGAGCTTAGTCAGCTGTGATTCTGTCACACTAAGGAGAGATCAGACGGCCGCGCTCACCCCGAGCCATCGCGCCCCTTTGTTGGCCGCCTGCTGGATCTGAACCCTCTTCAGCGTCACATTGTAGATGGCCCCTTCCTCAACTTCCTCCCCCCAGTCCTGCACCGAGCTCTGCGAAGGAGAGAGAGAGAGAGAGAGTTAGAAGCTTCTAGAATAAAAAAAAAACACTTCAGAGTGTCACGTAGACAACAAAAACATTTAACAAAATGGGAACCGACGTTTTCGGAAACATCTCAGAAAAGCAGAAGGAAAAAAAAAAAAACTCCCAAGTAAACCCGAACAAAACTAGTAAAAGAAGCTCCAACGTGCAGCAAAAACAACAAGAATGGCCGACTCCCCCAACCCCCTCACCCGCACAGCACGCCAGGCCTTTTACTCCCTCTTTTATTCCCCATCCATCTCTTTCACCGCGCGCCCCTTCCCCTCCCAGAGTGAAGTCAGAGCCGGACGGCTTTAAGAAGGAGGCCCGAATGGACACCAACAAATCCACCCTCACTTGTGCCCACTTTCATTGACACAGCTCGATGGCGAGGGCCACTCCATTCCCCAAACACAGAGGCTGCAAGAAAAGATGGTCAGAAAAGGTCAGAGGCGCCACGTTAACAGGCCCAACGGACGATCCTGCAGGCCGGTGGCACTCGGCCACGACCGGGCCGTGTTTGGGTTTGAACAGAAACACGTGATGCAGAAATGAAAACATGTCCACAGGCCCGTCCCGTCCCGTCCCCCCGTCCCGTCCCCCGTACCGTGCTCAGCCGTGCTTTCAGCTATTTTCAGCTGCTGCTGGCGCAGAGACGGGCGAATTCATCAGTGCACGAGTCATGAGGCGGTCCACACAACTCCCAAAACAATAGGGAGAGCTCTGCTCACTGGCCCGGGATGCTGAGCTCACGGTCTGCGCACCCACACACCCACACACCCACACAGCCTGCTCTCCACACAGAGCTGGGAGATGTTTTGTTTGGGGAGCAGGGCTGAGCGCTCTTTGTGCACCAACATTGGGGATTATTGGGAGATAAAAGTTTGCATGGGAACCAAAAAAAAAAAAACAGCCTGTCACTGATCTTTCTCTTCACAACACAGACCAGAGAAACGCACAGCGGATAAGGGATAGGTGCGTATCAAATGGCCCTGGGTAAGGTCCAAACAGCAGACGGCTTGTTTACTTCGTGCAGCAACTGGAATCCGCTCAAAAAAGTGCACAGCGAGGACACCGAGAGCCCGTGGTGGCCGATATCTGCAGCCCAGACACCGCGAACCTGCCGAACTTCCATCGTGAAACAACAGCCCAAAGACAAACTGGGGCAGCTACATGTTTGGGGCTGATGTGTTGGCTTTTGTTTGGCTCGCCTGCACGCAGCTGGGACCCGGGGGAGAGACAGCGGCGGCCGCCGGGGGCCTTCGCCAATTGTTCCCTCTGTTTCGCTGCGGCCCCCACCAAGACGAATGTTTCTTATCCACCATCAGGGAGGGGAGAGCTAACGGATCGAGTTATTCATCGGAGAGATAGAGATAAATAAATGTTATCCTCTCCGCCACTTTCTCACGTTTCCAAACTTTACGCGTCATCTTTACGCACCAACAATGAAGGGTTCAAAACAAACAAACAAACAAACGGAATGTCTCTTCTTCCCCCCCCCCCCCCCCCTCTCCCCTTTATCCACTACTTTCTCAGGCCTACAAACCCCCCTCCCTTTTCTCCCCCCTCTCACCGTCTCTTCACAAACAAACGGAGCACGAGGGTGGATTATTTTTGTTATTGGGTTTTTTTGGGGGGGGCGGGGGTTTACCATTTTACTTTTCCAGGCGAATTTCATGGTGAGCGTTTCTTTCATGGTCCGGGGACAGCATCAGAACTCGGGAAAAAAAAATCCGCCCAGGAACGAAGAAGAAGAGGAGGAGGAGGA
Organism: Apeltes quadracus; assembly: GCA_021346845.1. Classification (NCBI taxonomy): domain Eukaryota; kingdom Metazoa; phylum Chordata; class Actinopteri; order Perciformes; family Gasterosteidae; genus Apeltes; species Apeltes quadracus. Next base: position 3,558,635 of record CM037924.1, on the reverse strand, counting down.
GGAGGAAGAAGAATAAAAGGCTTTTAAAATCAAATTCCCGGATCCGCGCTGAAAAAAAAAAAAAAAAGAATCTTCTCCTTCCGACGCGCAAACGTTCTGCCGCTCAACTGCGAACTCCAGCTCGTCTTCCTGCTGTCTGTCAGAAAGCTTCCCCCTCTTCTACCGAAGCGCTGAACTCCGCCTCCCGGCGCTCACAACTGTTCCCTCCAAACTCCTCCTCCTCCTCCCTTTTGTGCTGACTTCCATCGTCCCTGTGATTTCCGTTTGCGCAACGAATGAACGATTCACGAGAACTTCATAACACGCATTCAATGCTTGTAAAGTCGTTTAAAAGAATTCTTAGTGTTCAGATTTTTGTTGCTTTTGGAAAATCTTGAAGAAATTTAAAAATAACTTTTTTTTCTTTACTGGGTGTCTAATTAGATTGTGTTAAAATGTAGCAGAGGCAAATATTTGGCTTCAGCAGTTGGAGTCACGTGGGTAGACGTGCCACTGTGCTGTAAAGCCAGTGTTTCTAGTGCAATCTTCCCTTTTGGTTTCACCCGGGCATTGTTTTCTTTTGTAAGGGTCAAGTTCAAAGCGTCCTCTTTCTTTTCGTACCATCACGATGGATACCTACAATCAGGGTGCGATTTGACAAAAAAGCAGAGGGGGGGATGTTCTTTTTTAAATTTTATTCAGAACATGTGACTTTTAGCTTGCATAACTAGGGAGAAGAACGCAAAGAGTAGACAGGCTCTTTTTCGGGTCCGTGGATTAGTCCCTATCACAACATGGCCAAACTTAATGTTAATTTAGTTGTTTTATTATTGGGTCCTGTAAAGTAAGACAATATGCTCGGTGCCGGCGCTCCGCACACGCACATCACGCACTGTGCCCAAAAATCTGGGACGTGGAAAATCATCACAGTAGGCTACTATTATAAATAACAAATAAAATATGTCTAAAGCCTGTACAATACAAAAGTAATAGGCCATCACTCACAGTAATGCAGCTCCGCGCTGCTCTTATTATTAAAGAGCTGGTTCCTATTCTTGCTACGGAAACCCCCCCCCTCCTCAGCGCAATTATCTTCCCGTCATTCTTTGCTGTTATTTGCCATTGTAAGCTGACTTTAATATTTCTGTACCGCAAACGCGAGGGAATGAAGTGCGTCGCTGTGTGTGCGAAGCGGCCGGCACCTCACGGCCCGTTTGCGTGGGACAATGCAGGGAAGGCCGCAGTTGGCGTCACCGCAGGCCACCGCCACTGTGCATTGTCAGTGACAGGAGGGGAGTACAGGCCCGAGTGTCAGAATGGCCGCACTGTTCTCTCTGTGAGCGCGTACCCGGACGGCCCTCTTGTGTGAATAAACGGAGGAAGATGTGAATCAAACCTCGACTGTCTTTTTTGCACAAAAGTTGTAGCGTCGACGCGCACCGGACGTGGGCGGTCTGAACTACCGGTACTCTGTCAGGACGCAGAGGGAATGATGCTCATTGTCATGTGGCTCCTCGGGGGGGGCCTGCTGTGGCCCTGCTTCAGCATCATCACCCCCCCTCACCCCTCCGACGTCACACGCACAGCGTCACTGGCCGTCAAGAAGGGTGCACACGCAGGCAGATGCCCCCACCGCCCACGCAGAGTTCCCGACTCTTGGCATCGTTGCCGGCAGGGCACGGCGCTCACCCATCAGCGCTCCTCCGCGTGCGCTGGTCATGTGACTCAGCCGCGTTTGCTTCCCGCTCACTGTTCGTACGTGGCCGCGCCGCAGTTCTCCGGGTTCCCAGGCCGAGCTGCCCTCCGGTGTGCACTTCTGTCTCCGGGGGCTCTGGGAACGCCGGAGGGGCAGTGGGAAGGTTGTGACCTCCAGCTCAGCCCCGGGGGGGTCTGGAGGGTCTGTGGAGGGGCGTGGGGGGGAGGTGGGATGGGGGGTCTCTCTGTCCTTCTCACACGGGGAATGATGTCACATCTGAATGCGAACAACACATTTGACAAAAAAACAGCTGACAGCTGCTCCTTCGTCTGATTGACACAGCAGATGGGTCTTTTTCAAAGGAAATAGGAAATGTCTTCACTTCTCTGGGAGTTTAGATCCCTTAATGTTCTGTGGTCTAATGACCCTGATAGGACGCATTGTGTGCAGCAAAGCTGAAGTTAGCTTTGCTGCTGCAAAGCTAACTTTCTGTAAATGTCAGAGCTGTTTTTAGGCCCTTTGGTGCCTCACGGCAAGTTAGGCCGTGTGACACGTCGGGACCAACAGTCTATTTATTTATTACGCCAATAGTTTGATAAAAAGGTTGCCTTCTGCTGTTTGTCAGCTGAACGAATGTGCAGCTAGCGCCGGTTAGCTCGTTTCAGCACATACAGCCCGTTGGAAGGGGAAACAGCTCGACTGGCTCCAAATGCAACAAACCCTCCTTCCAGAGCATCTAAAGCTTGTCTAATTGGCATATTCCGCATGAAAACTAAAGTTCAAAGATGACGAATTGTGGTCTTTATTGATAATGTGAAGACCACGTCTTCACCAGAGGCAGTGACTTCCTCACGTTACGTTTAAGGATCTCAACATTCGACCTGTAGCCTGAATGTGATGGATGCTAAAGGCATCTTCATGTTGCGCTATTTAAAAGGCTGCAATCAAATATTACAGAAGGTCTTCTCGCACCGTAAACTGGCCGGTCTTCATGTGACTGTAATTACAGTTAGGAAAGAGCACCATCGTCCTTAATGGGATCCCACTCCTCTCCCAGTTCCACAAAGTCCGAACGGAGAGCTGCAGTGCAGACAGAGAAGAGACAGAAACAGGAGGAGCGCCGCTCGCACTGTTATTGCACCACTGTGGGGAGAAAGAAAAAAAAAAACGCACATTCCAGGAAATCTCCCCGCTTCCTGCCTACTGACTCCAGCGAGCCTGCTGTCCTTATACCTGACTGGCTGAGGGGCTTTCTAGGGCCTGGAGACGAGACGAGAAGAGAGGAGGAAAAGGGGGATGCTAAAAAGCAAGTCGACCGAGGGGGAGGAATCACAACAAACAAAAACAAATGAAGGGGACAATAACGGGGTGGAGGGGGTCACGAGCAGCACGTGTGTTTACACCAGAGAGAAGAAGGTCACGTATCAAAGAAAATGTAGGACACTGTTGGGATTAACTTGAAGGGACATTATCTGTACTGCGACCGTGAGAGGGACAGACGGGGACAGGTGGGATGGGGGAGGGGAGGGGTCCCCAGCACAGACAGAAACTGTGAGGATCTCCACCGGCTCCCAGGAGAAGAGGGATTTCATATTCCAGACCGGAAAGAGCCGCCCTGCTTTCTTTTCTAAGTAAACAGGAGACTTCGCGGTTTCACCCAGTGAGTTTCAGCCAAACTCCCCAGTGACGACAGGAGAGAACCTTTGCTGCTGCCACGCCGGGACCCCAAAAAACACGTGTGTTCTCTCCTTGTTTGCACTTTTGTTTTTTTTCCTCGCATTGTGCACACACAGCGCGTTTCGCTGTGTGCCGGTGTGCGGCTGGAGGGTTTTGTGTTTCCTGAGCATACTGGCCAGTAGAGGGCAGAGTTCATAAACCGCTGTATTTATCCAGAGTCAGCAGAGGTTTGAGCCCGGACCAGGCCGGAGCAACAAACACCCGGGAGGTCGGATTTATGTGGGGGGGGGGGGGGGGTCTGCTATAACTCAATAACACCATCGAATGAGACAGTCAGAGTGGCTTAAAGTGGTCATCTGAGAGCAGTGGAGCTGGGGGAGGGGCAGGAGGGGGGGACTCGGTAAGTGCACACGGTTATTTGATAGTTATTTGTTGAGGCGAAGGGATCAGCAGATGAGTGTCTGCGGATCCGTAGGCACCATGAAAACACAGTTGGACACGGACACGCCAGGTCTTTCTGCGCCTCGTCTTCGGTCAGCTGAGCGCTTTGTTGCCTCGACTCCACTCTGATCTATTGTCCTGGCTGTTGTTGATCTCTCTCTCCCTCTCTCTCCCTCTCTCTCTCTCTCTCTCTCTCTCTCTCTCCCATCTGGGTGGGTGACATCATCAGTTTCCAGTAAAGTCCAGAGCTTCAGAGCAAGACCCCTCCTCCTCATCCTCCCCATCCTCCTCCTCCCACTCCTCATCCTCCTCCTCCCACTCCTCCTCCTCCTCCTCCTCCTCCTCCTCCTCCTCCACAAAAAACACAGATGACCCTGCAAGCGAAGACAGACGTACTTCAAGGAAAGGGTCGCTCAGAGTTTCAACCACTGAACCTGCTGGATCCTGTCAATGCGCAGAGGTGTTTAGTCCGTTACACGTTGTGAAACAGACTTTTTTGTCTTTCTGCCCAGCAGCCTCCCGATTGGCTCAGTACCGTCGCTATGACGCCATGCCGGTGGTTAAGGGACGGTCAGGTGTCTCTGCGTTGAGAAGAGGTACGATAAACTCCCAGCGCACACAACCCCCTCACCCTGCCCCCCCGGTCCCTCCCTTCATGGGGCCCCAACCAACACCCCCCTCTCCCCCCCCCCCACCCCCCCTCTGGATCTAAGCCCCGCTAAGCCTTGAATGAATCGGTCTGGACTGGCTCAGTTGTCTGTCTGACCCCTCCCCACTCATGGGAGATGGACCATCTGTTGCCCAGCAGATACATGCCGCCCAAAAGTTGTCAGGTAGACAAAATACAACAAAAAAACAGCACACAAGGGTACAATGAAGCCCATCGCACGCCGGCAACACAAAAGAAAACATATTACAGCAGAGTGGAACACACTTGTGCCAATGTTTAGTGGGAGGATTTTTGTTACGCTGCTGTTTGCAGGATTGTTTTTTTTCGTCAAGGCCAAGTACGAAGCGTGTGCGTTTGGGGAAACGAAACCCGCTCGAAAGTGACGCACACGACAACACACGCGCTCACGAAAAAGAGGCAGCAGCGCGACAATAAGCATTGACCAGCACCAAAATGTGAAATATTTCCTCAGATGCACACATCGTGTTGTGTGTTAACTTTTATTATACCTATAAATACATTTTGGCCTTTTCACTTGAACAAATACAGGATGTGTATCCTGCTCTAAAAGCGTGTTTTTTGTTTTTGGCGATGGTGGCACACGGAGTAGAGGGGGTTTTCTGGGAACTGAAAGGTTGGTGGTTCGAATCCCAGCTGCCCCATGTTGAATCGTCCTTGAGCAGGCCACCTGACCCCTAATTGTTCCCCGGTTGTAATGTATCAGCCGTGGGTTAAAAATACAACATGAGTTGCTTTGGATAAAAGCGTCAGCTGAATGAAATGTAGCGCATTTCTTGTTAAAGTTTGAAAATGGCAGACAAACAGAATGTGTGAGTGTTCCTATCGATGACCGGTGTCTGGCACCAGCGGCCATTGTGCCGAAAACACACACACATGCGTGCTTACACACACATACAATGGCAGCTTGATCCCAGTCATGCGTCCCGGCTAATACTGAAAGCTGTGCTGCCTGAGCGGGAAAAGGAGCCCAGAAGTGTGTCATAGAGCTGCAGACCATGAAAAACAACCCGAGCCAAGGCTGTCTGCCTCCCACACACACACGCATCACAACAAAACACACACACACACGTCTCCATATGGCGGGATGAGTTTCTGCTCCAGTTAAGCAAGCTGCTCCTGTGGCGTTGTGGCGCTGAGACGGACGCCCGTGTGACAGGGACAATGCCAGCAGTGTTGACTTTTCACACCGGTTCCATTATGTGACCTAATTGGGCCCAAGATCACAATATGACCCGAGAGAGGCAACTAAACAACTCGACACGCTCAGTGTGTAAACAGCATCTTCAGGGGGACTGGATTTAGAAAGAGAAAAGGCCTTTCGTTCGTCGCTTGTGCCTCCTATTTCAAATGAAGACATTCCACGAACATCTAAGACAACGTACATTCACGGCTCGACGGAGCGGGAACCGGTCCGAGCCGGTCGGGTGAATCACCGAGCGCTCGATCGAGACACGTGACGGGCTGAGGGCCGAGACTTTTAGGGAACACGGAGACGTCACTGAGCATCAGCATGGAACGTGCACTTCTCTGTTCAAATAGACACGAAAGAGGAAGGAGGAGTGTTAACTCAGCTTTCTTAGGTTTTCTGTCAATGGAAAACACACCGTCGTCAAAATTCTCTGACCCCCTCCCACCCCTCTCCACTGCTTCCTTTGTCCCCTTTTTCCCTTTATAAAGTGACTTCTGCTTTTCAAATGACCCGCTGAGGTCATTGAACAACCCTGCTGGTTATTACAAGCCAAACAGGTGGAGAGGTGGCGGCTGATATTCCCTCTACTGGAGTTTTAAATTGATCGGCCTGCGGCTTAATTGCGTTTGAGGTGAACAATGGTGTGTGTAAAAATGGTCCTTTTGGACTGCTGATTGGGACTAACACCCCACGCACTCGACTTTGACCTGCATTGTGGATCTGGCGGCCTATAAAGAGCAGGGCGATGGCAGGGCGATGGCAGGGCCAGGGGGTGGGAGGGGGGGTGTTCAGTTCGATTGCGCCATTATGGTTTCACAACCTGGAAAAATGTTCTTTGCCTGGACAGAAAGACACACCTGACAGCAGCGAAGGCAAAGTCTCCTCCAAAGCCAGCCAGAGCCTCGAACCTGCACAATGACTCGGGCAGCGGCCATGCTTTCATTTCTTTTTCGCCAAAGATTGTCAGGGAGGACGCAACTCAAGGATGAGTTTCTGACACCCAGAGCGGGATCGATCGCCACTTTGGCTACAACATCCAGAGATCCAGAGATGTGAAAGAATGTCACAAAAAAACAACAATTGGAGGAAACGCAAGAACACACTAACCAGGATGTCAGATAGGCGGAGAGGACGAGGACCTCCAGACGCACCGCAGTGGAACAGACGAAGAAGAGTAATTGACCTGGGTTTCTTGTTGCTGTTGGGCGGTTGGCCAAAGTGTCAGCGGTCCCCCCTGACCGTCGCTCAAAGAGACACCGACCAGGGGTTGAATTCCCTCAAAAATGACCACAGAGATACTCGAACGAAACCACAAAGAGACAAAGGGACACCAAAACAACTGCAAGGAGACAAAGATCTGGACGGCAGGGTGGATGGAGTCCACAGAGAGACTTCAAACAAGGGAAGGCGATCCGCAAAGGCCCATCAAATAACTACGAAACGGGGTGCGACTACGAAAAAGGGCAAAACCACGGCAGACAATAAAAGCTACAAAAAAAACAAAATAATTACAAAGTTGCGCAAACAAAGTGGGTGCTTAAAAACTACGCCTCGCTCCTAATTGGGAGAGCTGGCCTTTGTTCCTGTCTGAATGCAGGAGGGGGGGTTAAGCGTTTTGCTCAAGGGCACTTGGGCAGACTGTACGAAAAAACACCAAAATAATTTCCACTTATTTCCCCAGTACCACACGTAAGCATGTGCAAGAAAATAAGCTGGAATAAGCTGCCGCTGCAGGTCTCTTTCCTGCTACGAGGAATCTGCGTCGCCGGGAAACAAACTGAAAAGAGGGAAACAAACACAAACGCTGACGTGAAGTGAAGTGAAACGCAAGTCGGCTGACTCACGTCAAGAGGTTTGGGTTCTGAAGTAAAAGTGAGTAACCCGTCTTCTGTGAAGTCTGTGAGCCGTCAGCAAAACCGTGCACACACACACACACACATGCACAGTGAGTGAATTGCTGCTTTGCACAGGAGGTCAGCTGTCCTCCCGTCTGTGCCTCCAAAGGTTATCGTCCGGTTTGCGTTATTTCCCTGCAAGTTTGTCAACGCGTTGCAGGAAACGTCAGCGAGTCGAGGTCACACAGAGGAACAGAAAGTAAAAATCAGTCGGGCAAACAGCTCGGTTTGGTTTCGAGTTGACCCCCTCGCTCGCTGTGCACTGGTGTCACTGGTCGCTGCCTCTCTCGCAATGCATGTGACAGATTTGCTGGGATTTCGTCTCTCACTTTCTACAGCACTCCTCTCCGATCCCTCCCCCCTTGTCCGCCCCCAGCCCCCAGCCTCAGGTCTCCGAGGGAACTGCACATCTTTACCCGCCGTCGAGCCGGAGCTTCTTTACCCATTGAATCGTTTGCTCCTCACCTTCCCGCCCTTGACTGACTGGAAAGGGTCCAGACCCTCCAGACACTAAACGCTGCAAACAACCCGAGGAAGGTCACGCAAGCGGAGGCCATCCACACACCCCCCCCCCGCACGCAGATTTCAAACAGGATGAACTTAATTACGCTGTGCCGGTTACTCACCCAGTGGCGGGGGCTGCTCTCCGGCGAGCGGGCCTGGTACCTCTGCAGGGCGACGCCTCCCTCCCCCTCCAGCAGCAAGCTGCAGTCCAGGTCGGCGTGGTGGTGGCCGGGAGCCGCGGGCCAGAGCAGCAGCGTGGTCAGCGGGTGGTGGGAGATCATGCCGGTGGGGGGCAGAGGTGGAAGGACATACTGCAGTCTGGACGGCAGCGTTGGGGGGCTGGAATGAGGACCACCTCGGCTCCTTGTGGTCTCGTTTGATCACCTGCTCTCCTCTTCTTCTCGGTCTTGTTGTCTGGTGGTCGACTGTCAGCTGCGGGGCCGGGGCCAGCGGGGTCGGGGTGGGGGGTCACCAATGATAACTTTCCTCTCGAGTTCTCCGGCTCCGTCTTCCTGTTCCTCGCCTTCCTCCCACACCAGAAGGAACTCGGCTCGCCGGCAGCTCTCCACCACACGAGTGATTAAAGTCTATTGTCTCGCTCTCTTTTTCTCCTTCTCCCTCCTTCTCTCAACCCCTACATTCATCCCTGCCAGAAGGGGAGGAGTTATTACTCAGTGCCCCCGCCCCCTACCAACCTCCCATCTCTTTAAAAAGACGACATACTGACAGAGCTGGATTGTGGACAAATGTAAAGAAAGACAGGAAAGCTGCAAGAGAAAAGGAGGATGTTATGGAAGAGGCTCTAAGAACGAATAACAATAGCGGACATTTTCCATGACAGATTGACTTTGGTTTATGCCTCAAGCTGCATTCAGTGACTCTCCGAACACCTTTCAACTCTTATTCTTGTCACCAGTCACTTTGAATCACTTCCTTCTTTTGAAACATAGTTAGTTATTTTTTTGCATTAAACTTAAGTCCATGTGCTTAAGTGTGCGGACGACATCATAAAGTTACTGTTGTTGGACGCTTGGGACGTTTCTGACGGCAACAGAGCAAAGAGCAAACCATAATAAATGTGTAACAATTATGGAGAGCATTTCTGCATGTGTGTGTGTGTGTGTGTGTGTGTGTGTGTGTCGGAGCACTGCTTGGTCTCAGATAATCCTCTCCTCAGCGACTGCAGTGTTTTTACACATGACCGGCTCTTATTCCTGCCCTGAACACACGCGCACACGCACACGCACGCACACGCACACACACACACACACACACACACACACAGTATTTCAGTGATTCAGGAGTTAATATTGAACAACGTTTGAATAAAGATGTTCTCTACAGACAGAAGTTTCAGCGTTTAGTCAAATGTTGCATCCTGTCGCAGGTAAATAAACAGCCATTGGAGTAACACAGTGCCAGAGAAACATCCGGCGATGTTACATCATAGCAGCGATAAGCGATCAACACAAACACACACGCACAGAATCTACAATGCACTTAAGCGCAGTTTTAATGTATTGGAATCAAAGTATTTTCGGTTTTAGCAACTATATACTATAAAGTACTTTATAGATTAAACTTTTACACAAAAAAATGCAGATAAATGCCCTCCAATCTACTCAGATCTAATCCAGGCTTCAATTGATCAAATACAACATTTCAAAATACAATAAAAGATTTAATAATTTAACAGTAATTTGTAGCATTGTTTTTTCTTCTCTTCCTACTCAACTAATAATCTGCTGATCTAAAACAAGCAGAATATCTCTGTTTACACTCTGCAATGAGACAGAAATAAAACATAATCACTTATATTTGCAACGCATTTGGTTCTCTGGCGGAAGAATATTTCCGCTCGGGATCAAACACAGAGGGATCAAACATTGAAATGCCTGTGCAATCAGCGGGGTAAATCCAGGTTGACGTGGCTGAGGAGGCCGGGGGGGGGGGGGGGGGGGGGTTGTGTGCTGGAGCATGGCATGCAGGAGGAGAGGGTAAACAACCCCCCCGCCCCCCGTCCTTGTCTTTTGGCTGTCTAGATGGACTCCCAGTGAACTGGCCTCTCCGCTCTGAGCCCCCCCCACACACTTCCTCTGTTTCCTCTGCCTGTTGTTGAAAGCTCCTTTTCTAAAAAAGACCCCCGATCGCTTCCCGTCGCTGCACTTTGCCCCGTTTGGCTTCTCCTTCTGATGCCTGACGTGTTGCCAAAGCAGATTTAGCAGCGATAGATGTGAAGCATTGGACAAAGAAAATAAATTGTCTATCAACCGAACCTACAAATATACATTTATTTTACCACTTTGACTTATTCAGTCAAATTAAAGTTCAAGCAAAGCCCTTTTCTTGCTTTTCTTCTCTGCTGTGTGTATGTTTGCACCGTCGCAGTGTGGCCGGCACCAGTTTACACAGCTGGGAAGACAAAGCTGTCTACTCTGACAACACACAACACACACTTTAAGACACACTGGAGATCCCCTTAGTGTGGGTCAACACGAACAGAACCTCTGAAAACATCTCGGATGACACAATGGTAAATGTTTTTTAACTGAGCGGGATCTTTTGTTGGTACATGGGATTTAAAAGAAAAACACAGCTGTGGAGGAAGTATTCTGAACCTTTCAAAGTAAAGTAAATGAAATGCAATAGAACAAGACGATTGTTACTTTGTGTATTCGGATGACTTATTTACTCAGAAAAATTGATAAATGCAGTGGCGAAAACGGTCCAATATCTGCCTCTCAAATATAGTAAAAGTAGAAGTTTATGGTATTAAAAAACGGAAATACTCATGAAAAAAATTAAATTAAAGTATACGTAATAGTACCAGACTAAATGTATAATGCTAAAATCCGACGGTAAACAATGGCACAATGTTCCCAATTACACAAACAACATTTTTCACAAACTGAGCTGTTTCTTTCATTAGATTACGCGCAACAACAGCTTGAGCTTTCACGACTCCACACTGCTCTCTGCTGGTTACCATAGAAACAGAAATACCCTCCATGACCTCAAATATGTATTTCTTTTATTTTAGCTCAACTCCTGACAAAGGACTATTTTAGAGTATCTGGCATGATGTGAACACAAATCACATCTGATTATTACAGTGTTTGTTTAGGATCCCCTGGGTGCACTCAAGCACACGCACAAACACACACACACACATACACACACACACACACACACACATTCACTCAGTGAGCAGAGACTTGAGGAGCTCTTGTTTGACCAGTTATTCATTATCAGTGTGAGGAGAGAATTTGTAGATTGGTAATAAACAATGTTTATTTTTTCTTTTTAGTTCCTCAATCTTTTTACCCGCATGTGCTTGTGCATGTACCTGGGAAAATGTGTGTGTGTGTGTGTGTGTGCGTGTGACCCCTCTCCGTCAAAGGGACACGGCCTGACAGCAGCTCCGTTAGTCTCCGCTGACTCACGTCACCCGCTTACGTAACCGAGTCTCCTCGTTGCATAAAACATCACCAAGTATTGCAATCGTTGTCGGCGACGCAGACGAATCACCGCCTGTTCCCTCCGATGACTAAGAGTTTGACATCTATGATTTAGCATTTGCATAGCGCACTAATAGAATCATCAGTAAAGAGATCATGCACATGAGACTAAAATCCAATTTATTTTTAAAACCCAGACGAGGTCTAAATTGTCTCGTTCTCTTTGCATCACACTGACTAGATGATTACACACAATGGGAAAGTTATTATTATAATTATGCATGCATAATATTAAGTATGCAGTGTCACATCTATGTGCAGGGTGGAGATTTCAACATTTGTAAAGGGAAATCTTGTACCTATTTAAAACATTATTATAATTTTTAGAACATAACATAATTATTCATAGTATGTATGCGGTGGTATAGCTACATCTCTGACGTTTATAACAAACCAAACCAACACAATGTGATGGGTGAGCGAGCTGACTGTACCAAGATGGCCGCCATCTGCGGACATTCGACTCCGTTGGCCAGCAATGATGCTTTTCAGCATCAATTAAAACAGGCCTAACATGTATGGAGGACTAAAAGTGCCACAATTAAATAAATAAATACATCATTAAATAATTACTTAAATGTGTCATTATTTAATTCAAATACCGATTCATTTTATATAAAATACCTATATAATTACTTCACTATTTACATTTCATGATCCTGCGTTGCAGTGCTTCATGAAATACCGTCAAACTGACCCACGTTAGCACACAGCACTAAAATTACGTATTTAGCATGAAACATGTCCAGGTGGGACAAATCGTCGGACATCCATTATTTTTGCTATTCAGCACCCCTGGGCAAAAATAGGTTCCCGCACGCCTGTAAGCAACCAGTCTGGGGCAAAAAAAAGTTCCTATGAAAAAAGTTCCTGGGACAAATAGTTCCTGATAATTGCGGTGGAAACGCGTCTTTACTTAACAAAAAAAAACAACTAAAAGCTGCATGTCATTCAACTTATGTCCTGCAGATGGCAGCATGATTCCTCTCTTCTGGCTCTGTGACATTTAAAGGGGAGATCAAAGAGGAATGTATTAAACTACCTTGAGGTATGTTTGTGGTTTAATCTGATACCAACTGTCAGCTATTCATTATCAAATAGATCTTCCTCTGTGCCTAATGATCCCCTCCTTCCCACTCTCATCCCCTGCCTCCGCCCAACGCCTATAACCACCACCAACTGTACATCAGCTCCACACCCTCCGGCTCCCCTCTCTGTCAGACGGGAACTATAAAAGAGGAAGCAGGATTCCAGTCGGCCTGTGATCAGTGGGAGCTCACACGCCCACCGAGCGGCGGCCTCAGCGTTTTAACCATCCGATTTACTACGAGCTTGCAGCCCCTTTTCATGTTTTACCACCATTTCACATGATGTCACAAGGGGCTTATTTTCAGTTGTAGGAAGGAGGAGATAACGGAACAAGTTGTGGGGAGACTTTAGCTATTTAGCCGACGAAGGAATAACATGCAATGTTCAATGCTCAATGACGGCTCCACAGAGATGAAGAGAGCAGCGTTCGTGACCCGAAGTCGACATCTGCGTCAGATTGTGCTGCAGTCGGAGGAAGTGAAAACAGTGCAACAACAATGCAGTTTTTAATATATTTTTTTATTGGCTCAGCCCGACCCCACAACTGAACAAAGAACAGCCCGCGTTGAGGACACGAATGATTCATATATATATATATATATATATATATATATATATATATATACATATATATATATATATGGATGTAAATTCTGAAAGCGGGGGTCCGAAGGGAACCCATGTGGTGCACGGCTGAACCTCTGGATTCCAAACCAGCGGGACCAGAGGTCAGACAAACGCTGACCCTAATGGAATCCTTTATTGTCCTGCTGCACTCAACGGGCCAGCGCCACCCTTGGGTACAGTGTGTATTTGTGTGTGTGTGTGTGTGTGTGTGTGTGTGTCTGTGTGTGTGTCCTTCCACGCAGCCTCAGTTCTTGAAACACAGGTCAACGCACGCACTGAGGAGTTTTTAAGACAGCTTTTTTTATTTGTTTGCTGTCCATAAAAAAAAAAAAAATGTTCATTTTTTTTTTAAATAACAATAATTATCCATGAACCACATTACCATTAATTTGTGGGAATTATTGTTGTTTGCTTTCAAGTCAAATTGTCACCAGTCTCCCGTGTGTTGCTGAAGTCTCTTTGCGGGCTGGGACTGAGGACGGACATGGGGGAATAAATAAAGCCTGCGTCAAACGCCTGCGGTTTCTCCTCCCAATTCCTCGTCTTCTTCCTCTCCTCGGCGAGCCTTCATCGGGCAGCAAAGCAGGCCGTCGTCACTGTGGTTCGAGCCGCTGTGTGTGTCGGTGTGTATAAATGTGGTTCACGTGTCTTTTTCCCCGAGTGCGAGTCTCCCCCTCTCTCTCTCCTCCCTCCCCCTCCGAGCGCCGTCAGAGTTCGTCCCGCGAGGCTCGAGCCGCCGGCGGCGGCGAGTCTCCGCCGACGCTGTTCTGCGCCACGGCGCGGATGCTGCCCTGCTGCGCCGTCTTCCGGGCCTGCTGGCGGTCCCAGTCCGTCGCCACGGCCTCGTCGTCCCAGATGGTGGAGGTCTCCGTGTCGCTGAAGTAGCCCGGCTCCCCGGTGTAGTGGGTGGGGTAGATGAGCAGCGGCTCCGTGGAGAAGGCCTTCAGGTCCCGCGGCGCAAAGTGAGACATGAACTGGGTGCTGAGGAGGAGAGGGGGAGGGAGAGAAGGGAGGGAGGGGGGGTAATTAGTGACGTCAAGTTTCCCCTTCTACAATGCCAACGATGACGGATTCATTGGGAAGAAATAAAAACATGTTGACATTTAGAAATGTGACGTCGGTGTCTGATTCCTTTACACCAGAGTGAATAGAAAGGGAGGATGATTATGGCTGTTTTGGATTTCGCTACACCGACGTGTATGCTTTTAACTGGGAGTCCACACTCGATTTGAATTTCCCTGCAGACGGCAGATTTACAGGATATCATAAAGGGCTTGTATTCCTCTTTACATTTCACATGTTTTCCCAGCTACCTTATTTCAATATCTCCCATTTCTTTCACTTTTGAGGAAATTCTCCTTTCTCTCCGTTTGCATAGTAATCTATACACTGCACACACATCTTCATGTATTTATATAGTAACACACACACACACACACACACACACACAGTGTCCATCTCTAACACCTCACCCCTCCCCTCCGCTCTGAGGCCTCTATCAATAGGAATCCTGTCCCCTTCTGTAACCAACAGGAAGAGCCGTGCCGGCCTACATTCCTTTAAAGAGAGAGAGACGGAAGGGGGGAGGAAAGGCGGGTGACACAAGGAGGGGAGACGGTGTGCAAAGAAAGTAAACGTTTGTTGAGGGCAGTGGGGGAATGTTAAAAGAAATAAAAAAAAGGAAAAACATATGGCTTAAGGGATGAGAAGGTGAAGTGGAGACGAGGCGCAGGTGGAGGCACCAAGCAGAAAAGAAAGATGAAAGCAACCATTGTCTGTCAGTACGCACTGAAACCCAGGAACAATCCATGGCCTGTGTGCGAAGAAGACGAAGAAGAAGAAGTGGGGGGTGATGGTGCTGAAAAGAGTTGAACTTTACGGGGGTTGTGATCCACCGCACGAGCACAAACACTACGCCACTGCGTAAAAAGCACCTTTTGCATCTTCATGTGGATTCCCCCGATATTACATATGGCATCTTCACTAACCAGAACGCAAAAAAACCCCACTTCCACCTGTTTTCCCTTTGTACAGAGCGAAGCAAGCGCGGACTGACTTTGGGTGTTTGTTGAACATGATGGGGAGGAACTCGTCGACGGGCAGCATCCTGGACAAGGGTTTGGCGGCCAGCAGCTTCCTGGCCCCCTGCTGCGACAGCGCGTAGCCCAGCGTCCAGTAGGAGTAGTCGGCCTTCACCAGGTTGTTCACGCCGGCCACGGACTCCTCCGGCTGCTGCACCTGCATGCGCTTACGCCCCACGTAGCTGCGGCGGAGAGAGAGACAGGCAGGGGGCGCCGATGAGGCCCTCACGCAAACTCTGTGTGTCTCGTCAGCATTACAACGACACGCCGCAAACGATCCCTGAGTCGCGGACCAAACGAGTGTTTTTGTGCGATCGCAGTGACTCGTCTTTGAGTCCGACTAGATGTTTGTGTGATGTGCGATGATATTTCCCACAGGGGTGGGACCTTAGATACGCAGCCTGGAAAAAACAATGTCACCGCGGCGGAGAAGAAAGGAGTGCGGCTGCGTTTCCTTACATGAGGTCCCAGTCCAGCTGGGTTTTGTCCACGTCCTCCATAATGGCCTGCAGCCGGCGCTTGAACCTGGGTTCGAACCGCACGTCGTCCTCCAGCAAGAGGACCCTCTCGAGGCCGCGCTCCAACACCTGAAGATGGGAAAACACAAACACTCCTGTCAAGATTTTCCCTTTTTGTTATTTATCTAAAATAAGCATTGCAAACTCATAGACCCGCTGAGTGTTGATCCTCCAAACCGTTTCCCCACATTAGCGAGCTGCTGTCACCTGTTTCCATATGGAGTAATGGCTGAGGAAGCAGCCGATCTCCCCTCTGGTCAGAACCCGGCCCGAGTAAGGGTCCTTGTAGCCCGGCAACATCTCTATTCCCAAAGCCTGGAGCTGGGATGAATTTAGGGCTCTTAGAGGGAGGGAGAAAGCAAAATGTACGTAGGGGAAAGAAAGCGATTCACGTACGACCTCAGAGAAAGCGACTCTACGTTTATTTAGGCAGACGAAGAAGGATCAGGGCCCTTCTCAGCCGTGGATTAAAGAGAAGGTAAATAGCTGCTTTTTCTACAAACACCGACGCTCTGTTCGGGGTGCAGGCCGTCCGGATACAGAAGTCAGACCGGAGCCGCCATCTTAACTGACGCGTGCAGGCCGGAGTCACTCACTTTCCGTCCACGGCGTCCGTCAGCGTGGGGTGCAGACCCAGCGAAGACATCGACTTCAACATCCTGGTTCTCCTGTCCAGGCGACGCTTCAGGTTAATCAGGAAAATCTAGACATTAGGCCGGAGCCGTGGGAGAGAAAACCTTCTGGTTAGCTTGGAGGTTGGCGTTGGGGTCAACAGAGCCGGAGAGACGAGTTGCTCCAGGCCGAGCTCATGACTCACCGCATCGAAGCCCATGGTGCTCTGCGGCGACGGCGGGGAGTACAGGTGCTCGGAGGGCTCGATGTCGTGGTCAACTGTCCCCAGGGCGAGGAGGGACGAGAAAGACTTCATTTAATTTGCTTTATTTGAAATCTGAGCGGTGAGGGAGGCCAAAAGGGGGAGAATAAACAGAGGAGGAGGAGGAGGAGACAGGGAGAGAGCGAAGGGTTGAGGGTTGACAGGATGTTTTCACGGACGGGTTACAGAGGTCAAGACGGAGAAGAAACAAACCTGAGAGGGGAAGTAAACAAGGTGTGATTGAGAGTAAAGACACTACTCCTACAAGGCCTGCGTGCGTGTGTGTGTGTGTGTGTGTACTCACTCAAAGCCTCCGTGATAGTGTGTATGAAGCTCTCGCTTTCGTCCTCCACACTCTGCTGTGCTTTGAGAGGAACCGGCAGGAGGCCGTAATGTTCCCTGTTGCACACGTACATCTGCACACCTGGATCATGCAAATCAGACGACAGCCTGCGTTTACTGAAAGGTATTTATATACTATACTTGTATAGTATTTATTTATTTATATCCGTAAGGGGGGGACACTCAAGTGCAGGACAACAGAAACCAAAGTAGAGACAATTCACAAAGTCACAGTATTGACATTCAAGGAGAAATAACTCAGAAATTGTGATTAAATGTACTACTAACTATGTCTGTGTCTACCACTACTACTGTGTCTTTGTTTGTGTGAATGCTTTAATGTATTTGCTTCTCAGTTGGCTGGGGAATGGCACCCTTTTTTTTTATGGCCCTCACAGTGCACACAGTCCTCAAAGGACGGCGGCCGTGTAGCATCCCGGCTACAAATGTGCCGCTCAGTCGCGACGTTGGGGAGTTTTTTTTGTGTTTTTTTTCAAACGCACCCGCTTGGCGAGCCGAGAAGGCAAACACCATGATGTCGTCGAAGGCCCAGCTGTAGTCCGGGTGAGGAGGGTAGAAGGCCAGGTGCCTGCTGGCGGCGCGGCGCAGGTCTATCAGGAAGGTGCTGTGCACCATGGGAACGGCGTAACAGCCCAGCCGCTTCCACTCCCGGATGGGCTGGTAGTCCGGGGTCCGCTTGTAGTAGCCCTGACGGAGAGGAGGCAGACGATGAGACGAGGAGGGGAGGAGGGGGGGGGGGGGTCTGAGCTGATGAGCGCCTTAAAGCGTGAGGCGTGTACCTGCGGGGTGACGCCGCACCAGAAGTTGGAGTAGAGCGAGCGAGACTCCAACATGGGAGCGGCCAAGGTCACGTTTTCGGCCATGAGCAGGTTCAGCACGCGCGGGTTGGTCAGCAGGTTGTCGCTGTCCACGAACTAAAGAGGAGGAAAAGGGCCTCGGAGTCACGCGCCGTGAAAAAAAAACTCTTTCGCGGTTCGACTCCCGACGGAAAAAGTCCGTACCAGTATGTAGTCGGCCCATCGTTCGCGCGCGGCCTTCAGCGCCGCCTGTCTCAGCTTCAACACATGGCTGAACCGTGATGGAGGCCAGTGCTTCGGCCCCCACTCGTCCGTGTAGGACCTGATGCAAAGACGGGAAGGCAGGTTGACGTGAAACAAACGGAGGAAATTAAGGGGTGAGATTAATGAGGAAACCACGACTCACTTGGGCTCCTCCATGGGTCTCCACTCCACGTAGTGGTAGACGCTCTGGGCTCTCTTCAGCCATTCCCTCAACATGGCGGTGGTGTTGTCCACGTTGTGGTCCGTCGCCGCCCTTAGACACACAGAGGGAGACAAGGCGGGGGGGGGGGCGTCATGAAAACGGAGAGACTCCGATGCATCAAAGACAACGCAGGGTTCCACATTCATCCTCGATTGCTCTCTGATGATGTCGCAAACAGGCCCCCTCACTTCCGAATTAGCTGCACCGCTGAGGCGTTCGGAGCCACGGTGCCGACAGACATGGATGAAAGGGTTAAAAAAAGGCAGGTATACCAAGTAAGCGTTACAAGACTTGGACGTGCATCAAATCCAAAGTTGACGTTTTTGTTCCATCTGAATGTGAATATTAATGGACAGGAGACCAGTGGATGATGTCAGAGAGGTTGTGTTGCTGCTGCTGCTGCTTGTTTGTCCTTTGTGTGGTTTGGGCTCAAACACACACACACACAAACACACACCTACACACACGCTCAGTGAGGTGGAGTTTTCCACTGCTTTCTGTAATATTCCCCGCTGTCCTGCATCCAAAATCACACCCAATTTTTAGACGGGCTGGACCGAGATAGAAACACACAGACTTGACTTTTTTAGTGTTCGCACTCAATAACACAACTTGTTTTTACACAGATGTTTTTTCCCAGGAGAAAAACAAAACCCACACCACACACACACACACACACACACACAGAAATGGACATGTTATGTCTTGCGTCGCACGCATGGGTTAGTCAGAGAAGGAGCGCTGCCCTCTCGGGTTTGGAATCTCAAAAATCTTTAGTCGGACGTCGTCACACACAACCAGCAGCTGTGGAGGGAGCGGTGAGCCCGGAGGAGACACAGCGGTTAACAATCTCTCAGCAGCACATGCGTGTGTATGTGTGTGTGTGTGCGTGCGTGTGTGTGCGTGTCTGCACTTGCTCTGATGCTCCAGTGGTAGTTTCACCATTTTAAATATACATGTTTGAGCGCATGTACAAAAAATAAAAACAAAAAGTCCACAAGCACATACATGTGTGACGCACTGAAAGACCCGACTCGCAGGTAATGAGTGCATGTGCACACACATTAAACTGCACACAGCTGGGGTGAAGAAACGTGTTCCACCATCCCTCCCGACAAGAGATTTATCACAAAGAACAACACACAACTCGCCCTTCTAAAATGAATCATCAGACATACAACACATTAAAATGCTGAGTCCGAATGTGAAAAGTACATCAGCGGTTCCTAGCAGGACGTGTGCTTCACCCACGGTCGACATATTAATTCAATGTTTATTTAATAAGAAATCTGCGGAGGACGGTGTGCGACGTCTTTAGGTGGTCGTCTTCCTTCACGCCACCCCATACCTCCATATCTCGCTCGCTTCCTTTCCTGCTGCCTGTTTGGAAGTCCACAGTTAATTGCAGCCCCGTTAATCCGTCGCCTGAAGCTCTGGCCTCAAACACAGAGGCTCCTCTCAGAGAGCGGCCCGCTCAGCTAAACACCGGCTCCGACTGATGCAGCGGGTCCGTGTCAGCTGACTGCTGGTTAAATAAACACTCTGATACCGGTCAGCCAATAATGATTGGGCTCTGCATGTAATTAAGGAGCAAGAAAGCCTCTTTCAGACCAGATCGTAGATGCTTTTCAAACATAATAACTATGCCCCTGTGTGTGTGTGTGTGTGTGTGTGTGTGTGTGTCTCAGGCTGACGTGGCTGCAGGCCTCTCGATGACCTTGCAGGGCACGAAGAGAAAGAGGAGGGGTTGGTTGGCTAAGGGGGGGAGGGGGGCATGGAGGTGAAAGAGAAATTCCTCATGACTCTCAGGGTCAACAACAGTAGCCGGGACCGGTGGGCTCGCACTGAAGTGTAATATTCGAGACGTGGAAAACGCACATTTGTGATGGTTGAATATCAAGGGGAGCCAGTGTTTCGCTGGTCTCAGGAGAACGGGGGGGTTGGGGAGGGGGGGGCGCAGTGTAGCAGAAACTCATTCATTCATAAACAGAAGCTTTTCACGCGTCTGCATTGCATCAGTGTGGTACGGTATGTTACCAATCGTATGGGACGGCACAGACTTTTGTTTTTATAATATTCCTTCAGATCGGCACCATTTTTGCAAACTCTCTGGTTAGAAACTCTGATTTCCATCCACTCTGTCGTAGGAGCTGGTTGGACCCTAAACAGTGGTTCTGAAACACGTCGAGCACATGCTGATAATGGGTATTGAACCGTTTAATATGAAAAACAAGCAAACCATTCATGCTTTAACACTGGCTGTGTAAGGGAACAAGAAGAGATGACTCATAAGAAAAAACAAGATGGAAGAGGGGATTGAGGAACTGAAAGTGGTTGGAGAAGAGGGGGGGGCGAGAGGGAGAGGAGAGACGGGCGTGTGGAGGAGATCGAGCGCGGTGGTAAGCACTGAAATGGATGACACACGCAATGACAAGATAGATGACGCTCAATGCGAACACACAGGCTTCAGCCTCTCTCGTTCTCTATGAAAAGCACTTTCCCTCCCTGACGAAACGAACAGAGGAGCCGTTTCGTCCTCATCCCCTCCCTCCCCCAGGAGACGCTCATCATACCAAGATGCCAGCGTGCGTCCGGGTTCGGCCCGTTCTGCTGTTATCGCTGCGCTGCCAAGCTCTGAGGAAAACTCGTGGAAGTGAGCAAGAATTCACAGTCTTTAGCCAATAAAATATATTTTGACTCCAAGGGGAGAGAGAGAGAGAGAGAGAGAGAGAGAGAGCTAAATATTTATATTTATATTTAGACCGATAGCTGGCAGACGTCGGACAACCATGCAATGAGCTTTGCGGCCTTTTCACAGCAGAAGACATCAGCGGGCGTTCGGAGCTTATTAGATGATTTCATTATGTAAAACTGAGTTTAATAATTAAAAATATCGCATTTGCCCAACGTATGTTTTCTAATTTTGAATAACAAGTCCACTGAGACAAAAAGACCCATAGTAGCCTGAACTGAGAGGAGGGAAGCCCTAAGTAAAATAGACCAGAATGTAAATTATAATTTGGTGACTAAAGAGACAAACAATTTTCAATATGGCTTCAACACACTGTAGAAGTCTCACAGCAGCTCTGACCACTTTACGCCACCACATCTGAGGCTCATGTTTAACGAGACGTGTCACTAAATGTGGGGACGGCTTTGATGTCAAACGTTCTGTAAAATGTTCCGGATACTGGCGGCTTTTTAAGTTCGCACATGGTGTTTACAGCGTCGGTAAAAAAAAATTTAAAAAAAAAGAGAAGTAGCAAGCATTTCCTTCTGCTCCAGTGAGTTTTTGTTATTACCAGCTGCTGATCCGGGAAAAAAAAAAAAAAAGTCTGGTCATTGTGTCAAATACCTGCGCAGATGTTAAAAGAGCTTTTTCGGTTTCCCACGGATTGGATTAGACCTTTCAGCCGACACCGATTGGGAGACACTCCACATGTGTCTGGCTTCGCCGTGGGTTTTAAGACGCAACTGGGGAAGTGAGTGGAAAAAAGGGGCGGGGGGCCGAGCCCCCTGAGTTGAAGCGTGATTCTTTCCACTTTTGATCACTTCTGACAATCTGAGGGATATTTGGCCGATATGCTTGCTAACAGATATCCATAACTTGCTTGAATGCTCTGAAGATTGAGTTGAAAAGTGAATTAGCTGAGAACGTCTCCTGAAGGCTTTTGGATCCTGCAAGTTCCACAACACGAAGCGAGAGAGAAGAGTCCTCGTGGTCGAGCTACTGTGCTAATGTGGATTAGCCAAGCCCCCTAAATGCCCTCTGGGTAATTTCCCGACATTTTTGACCACCAACTCCCGTCGCCCTCCCCTCTTCCTCTAATGCCCTGCATTCTTTTGCCCTTTTACAGCGCCGTGCGACCTGCAACCACATGCAGAGGGAAGACTTTTCACTGCCCAAACTGGCAGCATGAGTCTGGGGGGAGGGGGGTGGGGGAGAAAGGGGAGGAGGGGTCCTGACCGGGGCAATGTGTGCACTTTATCACGTGAGCAGGCCCAAACGCAAAGACCGGCTAGAGCCCGTCTAAGTATTTGGAAACATGCATGATTAGGTCTTTTAAGCACATTGTCAGGTGACTCCTCGACTGCGTTTTGTTGTTTTCTACTTATTGCAAATCCGGTAATAACAGAGGGCTGTGAGGCTACAAATTGAGTAAAATAAGGCTACAAAACTCTGTTATGATAGAATTGTAATGCTGCTCCACTATTGAGTGTCTCTCCTCTTTGATTATTCCACCCCGATTGTGACGTTTAATCATCTACATCCTTCTTCACTATACTCCACCTCGCTCTGTCTGAGTCGAGCAGCGCGGGAGGAACAACGGCGACCGTCTGTCCCGCTCAGGCCCGGAGCTCCGGAGAGGAACATTGTGTTCCCTCGCCTTGATTTCTACGTCGACGCAAAGCTCTTGGCTGCAGTCCAGCTGGAGACCCTCGTCTCACATGGTGCCCCCTTGCTCTACCGAAGCACCCGAAGAGGACAGGACTGTGGAAAAGTTCTCTGTTTCCTGCCTCTCTTCTCTCTCGGACTGTCACACCGCACTCACTCAAGCCCCGCGACACCGTGTGAAAGGTTTTTAGAGAGAGTTGAATTACATTGGGGCATTTATTGGGTGGTTTGGCTCCCATCCTGGGCAGCAATGCTAATGACAAAAGGGCGCAAAGAGGCGCAGGGCCAGTGTGGAGTTTCATTCATTGACGGCTTTTACGCGGTTTTCTCAGTTTCTCAGGATTTGAAGCACAACGAACTATTCTACAGACATCATAACGCGTTATTGCAGTCGCAGAGGGAGTGGCTGCCTCCTTTGCACTGACTGCGAGGCAGATAGATGCCACTCATAACTGACGGGGGCCCTTCCTCTGCAAGCTAAAACACCAGCTCGGTCACTCGGCAACAGAGGGAAGAGTCCCTTCCTCTTACTCTTCCTCTTCCCTACTGGGTTTCTCCAGTGAACAATTACCTGTGTGTTTTGGTGAGGGTCGCTCTGAATTAGAAACAGACAGTCGCTCTCTGCTAAGAAGGGGCGAGGTATTCGGCCCCACAGGGTCGTGGGGGTGCGCGTGACTCCCCCTCCCGGAATTCTCTCATCCAGGCACACACAGACACAATCCTGCTGTCAGACCGACTCAATGTCTCCTTTCATCCCCTCACCTGCAGGGTCCCTCTCTGTTAACTGTATATTATCTCGTATGGGACCAAACAAGACTCCAGGACCCTGCAGGACCCTACCTGCCTACCTGGCAGCCCTGCGGTTTTAAAGCTCTGGTTTTCCGCTGAATCAGGCAAAGGGGGGCGGGAGGGAGGATAGGGGGGGTTGGTGATTAAGGGTTAAGCCTAACCTAACATGCACAGCAGCCCTTTCATCTTCTCCCACAGTGTGCAATTTGGATACTGGCAGACACGCGTGTTTGAGAGCATCGTAAAACGCAGCAACGTTGTTGTTGTTAGAATTAACTCGGACACGCACGGCTTGCCATGCAGGATGCAGGATACGACCCACGTCTTGGAAATTGCACATTTGAAAACTTAACTTTAAAACTTTAAAGTTAATGGTGGATATGATCTTTGCAACGCGTTGGTTAGAGAAAAAAACACACACACACACAAAAGAAAGAGCGACCTCCAATGCCACACTGAGCCTGCACCGGGTCTCTCACCAGATCGCTATGCGCTCCTTCGGGTACTCCAGCCTCTCGATGCAGCCCAGGTGATGCGGCAGGCTGTGCGCTGCGTTGCGCGCCACAATGGCGATCATAACCTTCGGCTTCAGCAGCGCGGACTCGGGCTTGAGCTGCTCCTGCACCAGCGTCACCAGCTCCGACGCGCCGCCCGGCACCAGCGCGGCCAGCAGCGCGCACAGCGCGGCGGCTGCCACGGCCCCGACCGCCCGCATCTTCGCTTCCAGGGGGGATCCGTCGGAGAGTCGCCCGACCTGGGACCTGGAGTCGCGGAAAGTATCGAGCGAGAGTGAGACGGGAGGGGAGGGAGTCACGGTGGGACGGGGGATGGGTGGGGGAGGGGGACCGGCGGTAGGGTGGAGGGTTGAGCCCTCCCACACCCCGCACACATGGCTCCTGCTGCTGCGGGTCTGGGGACTCTTCCCACTTTTAGTGGAAAAATAGTACCGCGATAATAATAAAAAAAAAATGTCTCATAAGCACACGAACAACTAATTATTCAGTTCCTCTGCTGGATGAGGAACGTTTTTCTGTCAGTGCTTCCATTCAAGAAGGACACAGTGTTCCGAGCTCATCATTTCCCATGATGCCCGCTGTTTGCAGCCTGTTGCTTAATTGCTGCGTAGCTCTGTTCTTTTCTACCAACATTCTGACGGACTGCTGCATCTTATTGTAAAAAAATGTCAAAAAATTGGCAGAACTGTATGTAATTACATAAATAACCATTGATAACCAGTAAATGTATGAAAAAACATTTCAAGAGTTATATTGCAAAGTATACCATTATTTTACTTTATGTGTATAACGTGTTGGAGGTGTACACTTTTCACAGCGACGATGTGATATTGTCAACAAAAAATCTTAATGCCTAAAATATGGAGAGATAGTAACTTTTGAATAAACAAGATACGTCGGTGAGATAACTCAAAGAGAAAGTTACAATTGAAGATATGGATAAATGTAATTCCTGCCATATGAATGTGCACGTAATTTACTCACAGCTCCATCTAACGTTTTTTGATGACCGGTCACAAACATTTAAACAAACTGGCACCAAAACACTTAAAGCTTCCCAAACAAAAAGTGAAATTTGCTGTGAATTTGAAAAGTAGAAAGCCATCGACTAATATACACCGCTGAAGGTTGGTCGTCCACGCTCCCGATGCTGGCATAATATTATTCAGCATATTCTCATATGATTACAGTCGTCCTCTGGTAACCTTTTTTTAAATTGTAGTGCATTCAGAGCACAGACAGACGTTAGTTTATTTAAACCATAGGATCTCTGCCACTTGGTAATATTTTCCCTCCTCTGGGAGGTAATGAGAGTTCTTTCCCGTGCCCTCTGCTGTTCGATGTTTTTAGTCACTGTGGATGAGGGACAGAAAAAACAGAGGGAGACTGAGACAGAAAGAGGACGCTCTCAAACAGTCAGCCCCCTCTAGTGCTTTCCCAAGGGCGGTTAAGGTCTGTAACAGGGATGTTTTTAAAACAAATCACAGAATCTTAACTTTTAATCTCTCCAATTCCAGCCGGTTTTAACAAAGGTCAGAGGTCAGGATCATAGAAGTGAGCCGTGAATGTTTAAAAAAAAAAAACTCATCCATCCACACTTCCTAGTTCTGAAAAACAAAACAAAATGCCGCGAGCATTGTTGGTCATCTTACTTTTAAAAAAGTAATTAGTTACAGTTACAAATTACTTCTCCCAAAAAGCAATTGAGTTAGTAACTCAGTTACCACATTGTAAAAGGAATTAGTTACTCAGCAAAGTAACTGTGACATTATTTTGTTGATATTCTAAACACTATTACGTTCTATAACATTTAACTTCAAAGATATCAACTGATTGAAGAATAAAACACGATATACAGTATTTGGGCTTGGGATAGCAGCAGCAACACGTGTCGTCTTAGCATGTGTTGATGTGAGGCGCTTCATTAGGTTTGAGTTGCTTGAGGCAGACGTGGGTAACGTCTTTTTTTCCTCGGCATAGCTGCATGTAACATTAACATTCTTGCCTTTGACTTCAATGAGCGAGAAGTAGTGCTGGTACTTCCAGTTTGACAACGCTAGAAGTTTTAAGTTCACTTATCTGTTCTAAAAATCCGTTCAAAAAATGTGATAACGTCACATATTTTCATACTGCCGGAGGTGCTGCTTTACGGCCATTTCTTCGGCGATCTCTTCGGCACTTCCGAATAATGGCTTCCTTTCTCATGGCATCAGCAACATGATTGACAACGATAACACCAGGTGCTATTTGAGGTAAACGTCGACAGAAAGTCCTCCTAAACTTTATATTTCTGATTCTGCTTTAGTTTCAGCTGCCATCAAACGGGGTCTCTGGTCGTAATCGGTTGCAATCCGTCACTGACCAATCAGCATTCATTAGCAGAATGCTAGTGTGTTCCGGCCAACAACGGCCCAACCTGTAAGAAATCGAAAGGACATAAGTGCTCATTCATTCGACTTTTGGTCTATAATCCATATTGAACTTGCGGAATCAACAATAAAATCTACGTTGATTCAACGACAAGCAGGAAAAAGAGCTACATTTAGCCGTCTAGCTCCATAGAGTCCCATTCAATCTGCACTCGCCTGCGTTCACCTCCAGTGGAATTTAAAGGAACTGCAGCCAAGATTGATACAATGGGGCGAATAGGGTGTGCCAAGGCTCTCCTTAGGCTCTGGTGGTAGTCAGAGTGAGTGCGGCGAGACAACGTGAGCAAGGCACCGCCCAACCAGCCAATCATCATCGCAGGGCTCTCCAGGCAGTTGTTGTGTAGCTAAAGACTCCTCGCGCTTCATTCAACCAAATAGTAACGCGACACTTTCAATCTCAGTAACGATAACGGCATTGTAACGATGGCAACAGTAATTAATTAGATTACTCTGTTACTGAAAAAGTAACGGCGTTAGAAACGGCGTTATACTTAAACGCCGTTACTCCCACCCGTTCTCAAAGGAAAACATGAAGCAGACAATAGAGGGGAAGCTTCATGAACGATACAAAAAATTGGAACAAACCCTCCATGACATTGAT